>CM021102.1:323629711-324229711 GCA_007115665.2 Sequoiadendron giganteum
TTGGCAACCAAACTCTTTGATTCAAGGATGCTAAGCACTTCCTCCAAGTGCTTGAGATGTTCTTCCCACATCTTGCTGAAAATGAGAATATCATCAAAGAAAATCAACACATACTTTCTCAACTGCTTCTGAAATATTCGTTTTTACAAGACTGGAAAGTAGCAAGAACATTAGTCAACCCAAATGGCATGACTAAAAACTCAAAATGACCATAATGGCATCGAAATGCCGTCTTCTCAACATCCGATCCCCTTGTGCAAATCTGATAGTAGCTTGATTTTAGATCAATCTTTGAAAAGAACTTGGCCCCATGTAGCTCATTAATGAACTCATCTATCCTTGGAATAAGATACTGGTTCTTGATGGTTTTTGATTCAATGCACGGTAATCCACACACATGCGAATGGTACCATCTTTCTTCTTCACAAGCACAACTGCTGAAGCAAAGGGACTCTTGCTTGGGTGAATGAAACCCAACTCCAAGAGTTCTCTAATGTTCTTCTCAATCTCATCTTTTTGCTTCTTAGGGTACCGGTATGGGGTTGTGATAACTGGCTTGGCCCCTTCTTCAAGTTCTATGACATGCTCAGTTCCCCTTTCAGGAGGTCTTCCAGGAGGTAGATCGACAAAGACTTTACTCTTCTTAGTGATCAATGACTGAATATTGGGAGGATAATGCCTCTTTGTCTCAACTGGATCAACTGGTAGAATCATACACTTCGCTGCCCACTCAACTTGATCATGCCGAATCAGCCTTTCTATTCTTTTGAAAGACATAATTCATGGGCCTCCGTTTGACATTCCTCTTAGCACCACCCTCTTTCCATCTGATTGAAGCTTCAACTCCATTGTTTGCAGATTTAGAGGGATCTCTCCAAGAGATCACAGCCATTGAATGCCAAGAACAACATTTGTATCTCCAATGCTAACAACATAGAAGTCATCTTTGACTTCGTGGTTGTCGAATTGCAAAGACATGTTAGAAACTTTTTGATTGCAAGAGATATGAAATCCATCCGCCACCATGACTTTGAAACCTTCAAACTCTTCAGTTTTGAGTCCTCTTTTTGCAACCACTGCTTCATCAATGAAATTGTGTGTTGCTCCAGTGTCAATCAAAGCAACAATTCGATGCTTTTCAATCATGTTACAAACCTTGAAAGATTCGTTCTTTGAAAACTAGAAAGTTGGGCAAATGTGTCCCCACCTCCTTGCTCATCTTCAGACTCTTCTGGATCTTTTTCTTCCTCACTTTTTGCAAAATCAGACCACTGCTCCGAGTGATTAGATTCTGATCTAAAATTAGAATAGGCCTCCATATGATTAGAATGTTCCCTTCTATAGCATCTATGGCCCTTAGTCCATGGTTCTTTGCATGTGTAACATTTTCCCTCTTTTCTAAGCTTCTCACGAAGCTCATCATCCATCTTAGAAGGAAATTTCTTATGCTGGTTTGAAAAATGCTTCTTGTCCTTATGTGAAAAGGGTTTGGACTGAAATTTTGGCCTTGGGGCAGCCAACTCCATGATTCTAGCTTTCTTGATGGCTTCGCCAAGACTTGGTGGATCAAATGCTTTTACCCACCCCTTCAATGGCTCCATCAAACCTTTAGAAAACAACACTACTAGTCTTCTTTCTGTGATGTTGGGCACCATCACAAAAAGTCTTTGAAAATCAGTTATGTATGCATCCAATGAGCAATGCTGTTTCAACTGTGCAATCTCACGAAACCTCACTTCAGGATCCTTAGTGTCAAATCTCTCAATCGGCCTATTGGTGAACTCATCATATGTTTGAATGAGGTTGTCGCCAAGGGTGATCAAACCATGGTACCACCACTCATGGGCAGCTCCTTCCAGGTGCAAAGTTGCAAAATTTATGGCGTCTTCTTCAGGCATCGATCTAAGAGAAAGGTAGTTATCAAGCTTCTGCACCAACGACCTTGACGTACACTTATCACTCCCATCGAAATGGGCCAAGGTCACCTTTCCAAGGGCTTGATGATAATCAGTTCTAGGACCCATAGGAGCACGGTATTCAGCTCTTCCGCCATTCCTTCTGTTTCTTTGGTTGATGAATTGGTCAAAAGATTATTGTTCTCTGAGATCAATTGGCAAAGTGACATACTCCATGTAAGCTTGCCTTGCATCATTTGCAAAGGGTACTGTTGTGACCTTTTCACACGTCACCCCATTCAAGATGGGGACCCCCTAATTTTTGCTCCATTCTGGTCTTTTGGTTTTGGTTCCCTCTGTCTCTCTCTCTCCTTCCGGGGATGTCTCCGTATTTGACCTACGTTGGAAATTTTGGCCAAGTCTGTGAGATTAGGGTTTTTATTCTTCAGGCTTGTTTGAGGTCAAAATTGAATTATCAAATTGGAATCTGAGCTTGGCACTACGATCGGAAAGCTCCAAGCAGGATCCTATTAAATTTTCATCATGTTCTGACGACTTACTATTTTTAGTAAGTGTTCAATCTAGGGTCTTTTCCTCAGAATTCTGGAATTCTGACTGCTTCAACACATTCAGGTAACTTCAAGGTGCTTTCACATAAAATTTGAGCATATTTGACCAACGTGTTATTTTTAGCAATTTAGGCTTCGAGGGCTAGTTTGAGGGCTTGCATGTGGACTTTTTCAATGCATGACTGGAGAATCTTTCTGGGTTTGTTCAAGACCTTCACGGTGATATAACATGCAAGCCAAGATGAGGACTTTCGGCAATTCAAGCTTCGGAGGGTATTTTTAGGGTTCGCATGCGGGATTTCTCAGTGCAAGTCAAGATATTCCTCATGGGGTTATCGAGAGCTTCGCAATGAAGTGACATGCAAACAAAATTGATCATTTTTCAGGGACTTACTATTTTTAGCCTGTGCTCGCATGTGGACCAGTTTTCTGGGTTTTTCTGGGTTTTTTGAGATCCCTCGGGCACTGTGACATGCAAACTCATCTGACAGTGGATTGGTCACTTTTCAGACACTTACTATTTTTAGCAGGTTCACTCTAGCAGCTCCCTAGTGCTCCAGTTTCACAGGCAGAGCAACATGCAACAGGAATCCATTCAAACAAAGTCATTCAAGGCGTATGCAAGCCAAAATTAGGGTTTCCACTTTTATGCCTAAAAATAGGGGGTGAAATTCGAGAAATTTTCGAAGTGAAGTACCCCATCAGGATCAGCATCTTTCGGGCGACCTATTGGCAAAATTTGAACGAAATCAGAATACTTACTATTTTTATTAAGTCACTTCATGGCTATAAATAGCAGGTTTGTGCCAGAGGCAAGTGTGAACAAGACACTTAAATCATCAAGATCATGTGAAACAAATTTTAGGTCAAACAGAGCTGCAGAAGTCAAGCAATTTGAGAGTTTGCTAAAAATAGCAGGAAGGCTAAATATAGCAGATGAGCTTGGGCAACGAGTATAAATAGGGTAGCAAGGCCACAAGGGGCATATCTCGCCAGCTCCAGGTTCAGAATGGGTAAAATGCGCTCAAGACAAGGCATAAAAAATCTAAGGCATGGAAATTCCTTCACCCCACCTCAAATGCGCCCAAGGCACATGGGATTTCCTACACACACCCCTAAATGCGCCCAAAGAAGATGAGGCTAGCATGAAAAAGTTTCTAAGTATGAGGAATTCCTCCTCATACCCTCATATGCGCCCAAGGAAGATATGAAGACAAGGTAAAAATCTAAGGCGTGGAATTTCCTTCACCCTACCTCAAATGCGCCCAAGCTTGCAAGGCTATAGGGTTGGCATGAAAATTGTCTAAGGCAATAAAAGTTCCTCCTCCCTGCCCTATATGTGCCAAAGGTGTGGGCAAGGTTGTTAAAAATTTCTAAGGCACAGACAAGTTCCTCCTCATAGGGTGAAATGTGCCCTCAAAGCAAAGAGTGGAGGATGTTAGCATAAAAATTTCTAGGTGTGGGATTTCCTCCTCACACCCCTATATGCGCCCTTGGCATGGAGGATGATTTAAAATGTTCTAAGGTGTGGGAATTCTTCTCCATACCCCCTAAATGCGCCCTTAAGTGGAAGTTGACACATGAGAACGCGCCCTTGTTTGTGGAGAAGGTAAGGTAAGATGCTAGGGCGTGGGAAATGCCTGAGGGTTGAAGTGGAAGTAGCATGTGTCATATTTGCCCAAGGCCTAAACAAGTTCCTCCACCACATGTGAAATGCGCCCAAGGCTACAAGGGTAAGTTAATTAATTTAAAAGTTTCTAAGGCATTGCAAGTTGAAATTGGAAAATACGCCTAAGGAAGATGATAATATTAAAATTTTCCAAGTGCAAGGTGAAATGCGCCCATGAGCTTGAAGGGAATTTCTTCAGAAAATCAAGGAAAACGCCAAGGCATGAAAAATGAAGGCTACAGGTGTGGAGTACGTCCAGAATTAAAATGGAATAAACCTTAGCAATTTTATTATTTTCAAAAATAATAAAAATTAAACTTACCCCTTCGTTTGGATACGCATAAAAAATATGATTTTTGAGGGGAATTTTTTTTCTGGGTCTTGGATATTTCCCACTGAGAATGAATTTAAAAATTTTCCACACCTTGCTCGAGATTTTTCGACAGAGATTTTTTTTGCCTGGCGCCTGCTTAATAAATTTCCTAGATAAAATTAAATTTTTCTAAAGCAAATAAGAGAAATGTTTTACAAAAAAAATGCCTTAGCTTGTGAATTGAAGCTGGATGTCTGGAATAATTTTTCCAGAGCAAACACGAAATCAAATGCCTTAGCCAGTTGAGATAATTTTCTATGAGGAATATTTGATTTAATATTTTAAATCTCAAAATACAAACATGATGAAGCACGCCTGGGCAGGAGTGATGAAATTTTCAAAGTTCTAGAAGTCAAATATTCCGATGCTTCAATTGACACATGTTGCGACTAGTAGAGGAGGGAAAACAGAAATTCAAATGTTTGCTAAGATTAGCCTCTCCTAGAATTCGACATGGCTAGAAGAATTCAAGTTCTTTTTATCTTCTTCATCAATTGTTGAATGCAAACTTGAAGTTTGTAGGTGAAGAAGTGCGAACTTGGGAAGAGAAAATTAGTGAAGTGAGTTGCTGCAAGTAATTTTTCTAAGTGCCGGAAATTGTGTTGCTGCAAGTAGAAATTTCTAAGTGTTGAAGTGAGACCTTGCTGAAAGGCGTTGAGGTTTGAAGTTAGAAATTTCAAAGTGCTATAGCCTTTTTATTTTCGGAACTCAGTTGGCACTCTCAAGTGGTGTTATTATTTTCTAATGGCTGTTTTTCATTTCTGCACGATGGCTAAAGCAAATAGAAGAGCTGCTGGAAGGGGAAATCATGCTGAATCCAACAGGGCAAGTGCATTAAGGCAAGCTGTAATAAAGAAATTGAGCAAGTCTTTCCTGCCAGAGTCAAAGTTTTCTTCGAAGCTGGACAAATTAAGTGATACAAATCTTGGCTCCTTCAACTTGGAGACTTTCAGAAGACGAATGCTGGGAATTGGAGGTCATCACCCATCAGTCACTTCGCACAATATTGTCAGAAGTGGACTTTATGCAGCTGCTGGTTTTCCACCAGCAGTCCAGTGCCCAGAGCTGATTATGGAATGTGCAAACTGCTACAACATAGAGCAAAGAACTATCATCTCACCCGATGGCAAGCTGTTGGCCAATCTTACGCTTGAAGCAATTGGGGAGGCATTTGGAATTCCAGCCTACGAAAAGATGATTTACAAAACGAGAGAGAGGGCTGAGAAAATGTATGCATCCACATTTGATCGATGTGCTGACATGATAAACTCTAGGTGGATGAACAAGCCTAAGCCAACTCGCACATAGTTGTCGAAGCAAATAATCTCAGAAGACTTGAAGCAGGAGTTTTGTGACTTGATCATGATGCTTAGCAGAGTTGGAGGGTGCCCCCAAGCATTCATCTTTGAACCTTGGATGTTTTACTACATCGACCTTGTGTTGGAAGGCAAAGAGTACGTGGACTGGGCGTTGATGATCAGTGATAATTTGCATGAGCAACTCAGAAGTCTAATAAGAACGAAGACGTTTTATATGAGCTCATATATCGTCTACATGTTGGCCCGGATGACGAGATACAAAAGGATATCATACAAGGAGCCGATTGGGTGTGGCTCTCAGCAATTCAAGATTCATGAGGCTTGTTCGCAGTTGCATTTGACAAGCACCTCAAATTACAAGAGGGTCAATGATGCCTTCATGATGCATATAACAAGGACACTGCAACAAAGAACTCATCACAGAATATCCAAGGAGGCGCAAGAGTTGATTGAAAAATACAGATGTTGGTTTATCCAGTTTCCGAAGTTTACTTACATTAGGCTGCAGGGGTTTTCATCTAACCCATACAGATTGCCCCAATATTCCACAAAGAGGATTGTGATGCTAGAAATATTTAGGCAACTTATCGCCTACGATAAAATTCAGAAGAAAAAGAAGAAGGGTGGACTTGATTTCCCTATTACCATGGGGAATTCGGATGAAGTTTGTCCGTCACTGCAGGCAGCTAAGGAAGCAAAAAATGAGCTCCAATTCTTCCACCTCTCCTACCATACCAGCAGACAACATTATGATCCCTAGACAAATATCAGATGGATATTGTCTGAGGAATTTAGGCATAAGGCACAAATTGAAGACTTCTGGGCGAGTGCAGTGGATGAGGTTGAAGTTAGGAGAAAGATGTTTTCAAGGATACCACTGGACATGGTTAGAGAATGTGAGATTGTCCCCGTGCGTGATCAGGTGGATGAGGATATAAATGTTATACAAGTTGATTATGAGACAGTAAGGAACACGCCGCTCCCACTTTCGGATTGGTCAGAGCCAGAAATTACAGATTTGAATACGCTCTGCATTCCAGTCTTGACATTCACACGAAGTTGGGTGGAGAGGCGTGTGAACCGGCTTAAGGGCAGGTCAATTCCCCTTACTTACAATTTGATGGGAGATCATAGATCACCAGCTGCTAGGCAAAGGAGGCAGGTTGCTCAAGCTCCAGAGCCACGAGGAAACGAGCCAGTCCAACTTGAGCCTCAAAGAGTTGAGGAGGCATCACATACGCCATCTAGGGCACATTCTCCAAGCATGCAGGAGATTTCGCTATTTGCTGATCAGAGAGCAAAATTGAATGAAGAACATGAATTACGAGAAACAAATCAGCCACCTCATAGGGAGTTAGTTGGTCAGAGCATCAATATGCCTAGAGAGGGAAATCAATAGGAGATGGAGGAAGAAACGGCCACTGATACTCATATCCAGCGTGAGATTGAGGCAGCCCTCGAGGATGATACCTCCACAGGGCAAGAGGCCCAAAGCTCGAGAGATACCGAGCCTATAGAGATTTATGGGCCTCGTCAGGATGAAGGCATAGAAGAAGTTTGTGAAGTAGAAGCCAGGAATGAACAACCCTTCATTATTTCTGACTTGCAGTAGGAAGTGCCAGAATGGCTAAGGGACAGGATGAGACGTGATCTTGTTGAAGAGACTGATCCAACTATTGAGATGGAGAAATTTTTGAGTAGGATCAGTGCACCTCCAACGAAGAAGAAGGCTAGAAAGTTCTCTAAGATTTCAACAGATGAGGATGGCTCTCGTACCCTTCATGTGGCTGTGCCTAGGGTGGATTGTGATCGTGATGAAGCTGTTCCAGAAAACTATGTGATCACTACTATGGAGCTTGGCCGCCCTACTGGAGCACAGGTGATTGAGGAGTGCGATAATTCCTATCAAGCACTCAAGGATAGATTGCTCCGTACTGAAGGCAAGTACAAAAGATTGAAGATGGAGCACAAAACGTTGATTGGTTATGTACAACACTTGTCTAGTCGTTGTGGGCAAGAAAATCCAACAATTGAGCTCCCAGCCGAATTTCCTAGAGACTCAGTCAGTGGTTTAGAGGATTTGAGAAGAATGGCACAGGAGTTAGATAAGTGGGTTGCCAATGTTCGCATTGAGATACAAAAGTTTATGGAGGACCTTGCTCATGCCTATCGGCGGGCCTCCGATATTGTGGCACAAATGGAGGCAGTTAATCAGGCTTGGGGTGAGGCTCGTATCTATCAGACCAGGGTTGTTCTTCGCCTGGAGGCTTTGATGTGCACGCCTTTGCAAACTTTGGTTGGGGGAGGTGTGATTCAGGCAGGTGATAGATATGACTTCGCCGGTTGGTACTCTTCAGTGGTCACTAGCCGAGGATTCTATGATGTAGCACAGGCAGATTCGGTTAGAGTTAGAAAGGCTATGACGAATATTTTTGATGGAGTCCTCAATACGTTGGAGGCTATCTTTGCCCGGAGGTTGGCTTCTGAGGAAATAACTTCAGATGATTTGAAGAGTAGGTTGATACCTTTCTTTTCAGAGGTGAAGACCTTTGTTCAGGATGATTTTGAGAACACCTCCACCTTCTCCAACATTGTTCATAATACCCAAGATGCTCTAGTTGCTTGGAAGAAATCTTGTGCTCGACATGGGCAAACAGTTACAGTGCTAGAGTTTCAACTTGATCACATCTCGCCTATTTCTGATCAGGAGGTTGAGGTTGTGCTGACCAGGTCCATTGATTTTGTAGCCAGGGAAAAGGAGAAAGGAAGCGCCCTTCTGGATGATGATCTTCTGGAGGAAGATGATGTGCATTAACTGCTTGTATTGGTTCCTGTAGAGGAGTGGAGAATCTTCTGTGCATTCATTGCCCCACTCCTCTCAGTGGTGCTTTTTAGGGTAGAGCCTTGATTAGGGCATATATGGCTCAATCTGAGCCCTTCATTGTATTTGAATCCGAGCCGTCCATTGGACTGAGCTAGATATAAAAGGGGCATCCCCCCTCATTTGTAACATAGTTAGACATTAGATCAGAGATAGAATTGAGATAGAGTAGAGAAGGCATATAGTGAATAGTTTAGAAGTTAGCTTAGATTGAAGAGGAAAGAAAACTTTCCCTTTGAATGTTTTGTAAAAGGTTGTTGTGAACACTTTTATGATATAAAGAGTTTTTATTGATTGGTGATCCTTTCTTTTGTTATGAGCAGCTAGCAAGGCTTTTTCATCTTTCCAATTCAAAAGTAGATTTTATTTCATGCAAGTAGCTGTTAGTTGTGGAATACGTTGTTTGGTCTAAGCAAGTTTCATTCATCCATACCACTAGCAGGCTCACTGACGGTGGGTTCGCTTTGCATGGTCAACTGGAATATCTTTGCACTTAACTTCAATTGTGATTTGTATGTCCGTATGCATCGTTGTGATGGTATTTGTATGTCGGGTCACAATTTGAATATCTTTTATTATCCTTTGAAGATTGCAACGGTTTTGTAGAAGCTGTCCGACGGGAGGCGAAGCAGAATCTGGTTCGAAGCTTGCTGAAGTTAGCCTTCATATCCCACATTTAGGAGTAGACGATAGAATCTCTATCCTTATCCCCTTTAATTTCAGTATTTTCCCAATTAGTCTAGGAATCCAAACATAATCGCCAAATCATTCGTATCTTGTAACTGCTTCAAGTTGAACAATTGTGTAAGTCCCCTTGAAATACCCAGTAAAATCACATCAAGCCAACTGAGACTATCCCCTTGCATAAGGAACCTTGGAGTTGAACGTATTATCTTTCAAGCAATCTTAGCATGCAGAATACTTTGATCAAGAGAGGATAGAGTGACCGTTGGAAACTTTATTCTGTGTTGGTGCAGTCATAAAACACCTGTCAACAGGTACTCCGTTCTCCACTTGTGGCTCCTCTGTTTGAGTGAAAGTAGGGAAAAGAGGTCTAGAGGTTGAACCTCTAGTGGTTGCAACATGCTGTCCAATGGTTCTATTTCTTTCCATTGACTTCCGAACCATTGTTGCCATTGGTACGACTGTTTTCTCCAACATTGTTTTGTGGTTGGAAATGATTTGGAATCACTTGCTGATCCATCCTTGCTAACAAACGTGACATCATATCTATCATGCTATCAAATTTCTTTTCCATTCTAGCTTCCTTTTCCTCCATTGAAGCTCTAGCACTTTCAGACATGTTTTCAACTGCTTTACCAGTATCTTCAGCTGCTTTACCAGTCTCCTTCAAAGCCTCTGAAAATGTATCTGCCTCTAGATCTGGTGGAAACTGACTGTGAGTTCTTGCTTGACTTCTTGTGTATGGTCTGTTTTCTCTATCACACATCTGACAATTGAACTTTGATGGTCACAAGATGGTAGGATCTTGGCTCTGATACCACTAAAATGACCCCCTTACAATTTTTTCAATTTTTCACAAGCAGTTTCACCTGTTAGCATTAGAGAAATCATAAACCAACACTGAAATGTAACCCTACACCAAGAATGTACACCAAGACCCCAATGACGGGCGAGGTGTGAGCATATGGTGCTAGGGATCTCTAGCTTGTAAAAAATAAACTGCTGGAAAGTACAATGAGAGACGGCTCAGCCGATCAGAATGAAATGATATGCAAACTCGACCACTTATTCAGCGAGAGTGTATTACAAGAAAAAAACATGCAAGACGGTTCAACCGATCGGTAAGATGTGAAATGCAACTCGACCACTTATTCAGCGGGAGTGGAGTGATAGCTCAGCCGATCAACAAATGAGAATGCAGTACAGAAAGTAAAGACGGCGAGGCTTGTCTCTTCCACCAAACGGTGGGAATGAAATGCTTATGCAAGAAAAGTAAATAAGGGGGCGAGGCCAACCTTCTTCCATTAAAAGTGGGGATTACAATAGAAATATGCAGAAATATTAAAGAGCTGATAAGTACTACTGAAACACCTTTACAATGTGAAGTAAAATCTGCAATAGCCAAGTATTAGAGATGCCCAAGTAGTTGCAAATGATATCAAATGTTTTTCTAGACTCCAAGAGACTTCCAACCATGAAAAACAAGCCCAAAACTCCAACTACTACAATTTGATATAACAAACCAGCAAACTGAAAACACACACCAGCAACTAGAAGACTCACTAAAATATTCACAACTCACTCAAAACTCCACCAATTCCAAGAACAAGGCAGGCATGGTATGGCCTTCAAGAGGGGCGACCTTGCAAGATAAAATCATAGACAACACCAAAAAATCTGGAAACTAGGAGAGAGGGACGCCCAGGCCATAGCAAGAGAATGAGACACTGCCCAAAACCAACAAAAAATCGCCTAAAGAGTTATGAGCGATAAACACCTACAACCACACCCAAACCAACAACCTGAAACACACCAAAAACTTTAGAAAACTTCAAACAACTTCAAAATAATAAGCTCCATCTGTTCTTCAGTGTAAAGAACAACAATCTCACTTAGCTAGTTGCTATCTTTCAAGCAAGAAACTAAGTATAAGCTAGGAGGTATGCATTCCTCGAAGCAATTCAATCACCATTTCGGCAACACTTCGTTACAAATTCTTCATGGATGATAAACAAAGGGCCCAACATTCATATTTATAGCCTTTTGTCTCCAAATTCAAATTCAATCTTCTTCCAAATGGATGCCAAACCCAAACTCAAATTCACTTTGCAAAGTTATGTCATTTGGATTTCATTTCTTATCCCTCCAAGTCGTCCATCTCCAAGAATGAAATATACTTTATCAAAAAAATGCTAATAAAGTATAATGTGGCGTCCCAAAAGTATTAAAGTGAAATACTTTATAAAATAGCATCTCTTCAAATGGGCGTCCAAATATAATAAAGTGAAATTCATAATAAAATTAACTTATTTCTCCCTAAGGCGTTCACCATGCCTTAATAGAATTTCACTTTATTAAAATATTTTACCTCAACAAGTGAAACACCCATCTCAAGCTTTGACTTGCCAAAAATAGCTTAGAAGTGCTGAAGACACAAACTGCGCAACTGACTTGCTAGAGATAACCTTGGAATTGGCCTGTTGAAAACTTGCTAAAAATAGTGTGTCCAAATGCAATATAAACCACATTTTGAGTAGTTGTCGCAACTTACTAAATATAGTAAGTGCTGAAAAGTCCTCTGATTCAGTTGTATGTCACACCATCGTGAAGCTCTCTGAAAACCTAGAAAGAATCCAAAATCAGATATGTAAAACTCCAACATGTAGGCCTCCAAAATTGCCAAAACATCCTTCTAGATAATAGGAAACCCTAATTTTTGCTTTCGACTAGCCTACGGGCCTCCGGGATAGGTTAACGATTAACTGCATTGATCACTGCTGAGAAGGGGACATTACAAGTATTTGATTTTTAAGGTTGGTTGCCCTTCTCGTAGAGACCACCCCTCTCCTGTACTTGCATTGGGATGCGTGCACAAAAATGTTTCTGACTATTTGATGCATTTTGAGAGCTTGAACATGGACGACTAACTCCTAGGTTTGCTTTGCTTTTGGTTTCATGTCATTTGGAGGAGTCTTCATCGAGTTATGAGCTTTTTGGTGGTTTTTCTCATTGCTGGTCTAAGTTTTCTGAACGCTGCAATTTCATATCAGTTTGGTAAAAGTTTAGTTTTTGGCTTGATTTTCTTAGTAGAATAGCTTGTTGAAATTTGGAGTTCATCTACTTTCATTTTGGAGCATATTGGAAATAACAGAATTATAGAACATAAATTAATAACAATGATGTTTCAGAGGATATAGCTTTATTGTCATTCATTCACAAATATGCAATAAGTACCTGAAAATCATAATAGTTGTCTTCGACTATGAAAAAGTACATATAAATAGTAGACCGATGTTGGTTAAGACTACCAATTCTCAGTAACTACTAATTGACTATAACAACTGTCGAGGACTAACACGTGATTACAAAACACAATTATTTATTTAATTATTACCTAGTTGACTAAAATATATTCACTTGACTTTTGATCGACTACACACCCTCTGGTTACATAGCTTAGTGGTATGAGAAGTTGAGCACCACCTTATTGACCTTTTTTTTTTGGTCAGACATTACCAAAACCAATTGCCCATTATTTTTGATGGATGTAATTATTTTAAAAGTTGACTTTTAATAAATGTCATTGCACTACCCTCTAAAGGAGCCATGTTTTTGAAGGCAGTTGATTGTGAGGGGCAAGTGAAGGATGCAAACTTCATTTTCAAAATCCTCATTGAGTCCATAGAAATGGCAGGTGCTAAGAGTGTTGCCCAAGTCATAATGGACAATGCAAAAAATTGCAAAGTAGTAGGTGCTTGTAATGTCCCCATTTTTAGCCATACGCTCTTCAGTATCTGATAGCCTATTCCCGGAAGCTCGTAGGCTCGTCAGAGGTAAAATTAGGGTTTCCTATTTTATAGGGGTTCTGATGAAGGTTTGCATGAATGAGGATGGCGGATTCTTTTTGGGTTTGCAGAGAGCTTTGCAGTGATATGACATGCATAGTCATTGGGCAACTTTTCTGAATTTACTATTTTTAGTAAATTCTATTTCTGGCAGTGCCATTTTGGACAGTAGCATCAGCAGTCAACTCAGTTTCCATTTCGGGCAGTGCAATTTGGGCATATTTGATTTTCAACATTTTGAGGCTCATTTTGGGTAAAATGATTTATTCTAAGTCATTAATGTTTAATTTCTTATTGGCCCCTTGGCCTAGTATTAATGACTTAAAGTTGTTTTAAAAGGTGACCTTTGAAGGTGGACGCCTCATTGAGAGATTATTTAAATATTTCTAAAGTAAATATTTCTCCTCAAGTTTTGGATGCCTAGAAAGGTGAATATAATGTTTTAAAAATTAAAATGTTTCAAAAGTGAAATGGGCATCCCTTTGGAGGGAAAATGATGGAAGCTGAAAAGCCAACAGTCACCTTCAATTCTATAAAAGAAGGCCATTGCTCATTCATTTGGCATCTTTGGAAAATTATATCGGAATGCTGCTGGTTTGAAATCCAAAATCCGGCTAAGGGAAAGCTTAGCAAGTTTATTCCATTCTTCGAGCCTGCAACTATGGTTCCCTAGATGGCTGTTTGAGAGTGTGCTTCATCCAGAAGTGCATATTGTGCATCACATGAAGATTTTGGTGAGATTTTTCCAGTTTTGTATTTGCTGGTTATGTCATGGCTGTAGGTGAAAATCATGAACAACTCTAAGGGTGATTTTAGTTTGGTTATGGGTATTTTCCCCATTGATTTTTATGCTTGAGGCGCCCTTATGTACAAACTTTCAGATTTTTTGATGAGCTCTTTAATTTACTAGAGAGGTCGCCCTTCCTCTAGGGCCGTACCATCTCTCTTGCTGGTCTTTGGAGGTTGTGCTTCTAAATTATTGTTTGCTTGGTGTTGTATGACTCATGGGAATTGGTCACCATGCTTTAGTATGTGCTCACTTTCAGTTTGGAGTGCAACTTAGGAGTTTTGAGAGAGAAATAAGTATTTTGATGTGATGTAATAATGCTGGTCTGCATTTTGAAGTTGTTGGCATTTAATATCAGATTATGTTCTTCACAAGTTATGCATTATTTCTTGTGAATATATACTGCTAATCCATGAGCAGATCATTAGAAGAAGACATGAGGTCTTGGGGCAAATATATGAACAAATTATTGAAGGCATGTTGCTGGTAAGAAATCTCAGTTTGCTGGTTGTAATTATCAGATTTCAATAAGTTAAGTTTTTGACTTGTTCTTTATCATTTGAGAGGTTCAAAAGTTGAAAAATTAATCCTTCAAATATTTGCATTGATTTTATCATTGTAACACATGTAAATTGCAGATTTATTTCATTATAAGACTGAGAATTAGTAGTACTTGTTATACCCAAAATGAAATTTTTGGCATTCTGCTTAAATTGAGCTAAACAACGTAAAAATGCCATCGAAAGTATGTTTTAGGTCAAACCAAATATGAAATCTTTGTGGGTTTTTGTCAAGGAACCTATGGTTAAAATTTTGAAACAATGAAAATTAGGGTTTTATACCCCTATTTTTATGGAAACCCTAAAAAATAGGACCTTCCCGGAAATGATTGAAAATAATTCTGATAGGATTAATTGCCTTCACGATCACACTGATCAAGTCAGAATTATCAAAAATTATGTTTTACTCTGGTGGGTCTATTTCTATTTTTCAGGAACAAAGTTAGGAGCTCCGCAGCCATTAATGGCAGATTGGCCAGTACCAGGTGCTGAAAGCTAAACCTCAAAAGCTTCAACGAAGAAACCATGGCGGAAAAGGATGAAAATGATGATGTTCAACGAAGGAGATTCTCAAAACGGAAAAGGCCAAAATTTGGCTAAGTCTGGAAGGTGCACGTTTTGTCTACCAAGGCAAAACACAGTCTACAGTGGCTAAAAGCGCCCCTCTTGAAGAAAGGCGCCCTTGGATCTCAGAGGACAAATCAAATCATTTGGCATTGTCAAAACAGTCATCCTCTTCACTTTCATACTGGCTCGACAAAGAAAAATCAGCAAGATCATCTGATTCAGGGATCATTGACCAACCGTCAGCGAAGTATGGAGGATCCATTGACGACAGAAATGCCAAATCAGAAAGCTTCAAGATAAAAGCGCCCCTGCTGGCCAGGGGCGCCTCTCAGTTGCAGGCACCAGATGAATCCAAGAGCTGTAGCTCTATACATGATATCTTTCCAGCTTCCTCCCAGCCACGTGATCAATCTAACAGCAAGTCCACAAGACACACCAGACGATCACGAGATGAGATCAAGCAGAAAAAGCCAAATTTAAAAAAACTGGAAAGAGAAGCCAGAAAATGGCTAAGGCATGGCTAAAAGCGCCCCTCTTAAGGAAAGGCGCCCTTTCCTAAAGGTATCCAGATTCAGCCAAAATCTTCACTGCCTCCCAGGATGACCTTCTCAGCTATGACCTATCTCGTCAACGAGACTATCAGCAAGAAATTCCGACAAATCAATCAACTGATGAAGGAGGTCAAAGACTGGCGGTCCACAACCAAGATGAAACCAAGCAAAAGCTAAAAGCGCCCCTGCTGGCCAGGGGCGCCCTTTAGTTTGGAGGCCCAAAACTTGCCAGCTTCAACTGAGAAGTTAGGCATCGTGAACAAGACGGAACCGGCTACCCGACACATCGTCAAGCAGAATCATCTGATTCATCAAACATCGGGAACGTCAGATCAAAGCAAAGAGGGTCTGAAAAGGCCAAAACGAAGAACAGTCAATGAAAATTGACTAAGGCACAGCCAAAAGCGCCCCTCTTGAAGAAAGGCGCCCCTCATTCTGGAGGTCCAAACTCAGTTTTCTGAGTTAATCTCTCCCAGGCATATCTCATCAAGCTGATCCCATCTCAACAACGGATCTGTCAGCAATTGCCGAAGATCAACTGAGTAGCCAGGATCGAAGATCAAACAGAGGCACTTCAACCTGCAAAAATGATCAAAACTCCAAAAAGGAAGCCTAAGAAAGTCAAAAGCAAATGTTGACTTGAGTTAACAAATTTTGGAGACAAAAAGAGGCCAAACACTCCACAATTAGTGGAAATCACCTTTTTGAACTCCAAATCAGGCTCAATCATGAGTTGGATGCCCAATTGATGCTTGCAACTCCAAATTGACATATCAAAGCATCTAGGCATCCATTATTCATTATTTCTTTGCAGGTTGAGGAGCTCAAGAACGGATATTTTTCTTCTCCAACATTTTTGAAGATCTGACATAGGGGTTTTCACCGTTCTTCATATTTTTGAAGATCTATTGCACAGAGGGACTATTTATCAGAGTTTGCATCAAAAGGCATAATTCTTCCAAAGTGGCAATTTATAACTTCCAATCCATCTTCTGTCTACTTCCTCTATTTCTGTCTATATTTCTTTGCATGTCACAAGAAACGACAGATAATCATAGATCTGGCCAATTGGGTATGATCAGCACAGCTTTTTCAACAAAACCCACATGTTGGATTTTTCCAGAAAAAGTAGCTCTGCTGCCCCTATTTTTTAGGGTTTCCGAAAAAAGTCATAATTTTGAAAATCAAACAAACTGGGTTTGTTCAGCTCCGAAGCACGAACAAAACCCATGTGTTGGATTTTTTCGAGAAAAATCACTTTTTGGTGCCTCACTGCCTTTGCCACCGAAGGGCTCTTGCATGTCATAGAAAAACACGTTTTTTCGAATTTCTGACGATCTGGGTTTGTTTAGAGAATTATTCTCAACAAAACCCATGTCTCGGAATTTTTCGTAAAAATTACCCCCGGCAAGGCTATTTTTAGTAGTTCCAGAAAAAGTTGTCCGAGCAGCATCGTGTGCACAGTCAATCTTCAAGGTTTTCAGAACACAACTCTCTCAAGACGAATACAAGACCAAAATGGTCTTACTCCATGATTTTCTGAAAACGACTGGCACCGATCTACGTCGGGCACACCCAGAGGTCAATCTAGCTAGATTGACAGGCATAGAAACAAGTCCGCAGGTTCCATAATGGTTTCACCTCGTATATCTGATCGCCTTCCAAGGCCAGTTTAGAGGATTGTAACCGTTGGAATTTTACACATGTAGCAAGTTCATGTGCATTTCTCACGGTTGGAGTGATCGTGGTCAAGCTTCGCGGTTTCATCATCAAGCTTCGCGGTTTCATCATACAACACTCTTCCATTGAGAAAGATCAAGGAAAACGTCAAGGCTGCAAAAGAACGCGGAAGGTAGTCATTCCCAACACAGAGCCGCCATCGGTTAATACTACACTACCTTCCACGTCAAAGTGGAAACATAGACAAAAAGAAAAGGAGTAACCCTCCTAAGGGAAGCAGAATGAAGGAGATACATACATCAAGTTGCTGACAAGTGATAAGCTGACAATTGACAAGCACGTAATGATCTCCGTATGAAGAGGTCAACGAATGGACAAAGCATCGTTGACCAATGGTGATGAGGTGTCAAATACCTCAAGAAGGACGTCCTACCCTCCAAAGTAGCAATAAATACAACTGAAGTCAACTTGATGCCCCTTTCCAAGTTGACTCCAGATCTCCACAGATCATGCATGTCAAATCCCACTAATCTAGGATGTCTATTTGACTCCCACGATTTGTGGATCTCAGATCTCCTCAAAAGGTGGATGTCTATTTGGAGACACATTTGTAAACATAAGTTCACTTTTAGTTAGGTGTCAGTCAACTGAGGTAGACTTCCAGTTTGACTTTTGTTTAGTTTCAGTTAACTGAAGTAGATTTCCAGTTAACTGTTTGCTCACCTACTTTTAGACATAGAATAATATCTTGCTGATTGGCAAGAACTGTTTGTTAACTCAAGGAGATTTTAGGGTTGCCTACTCCTTTGAGTTTCTATAAATAAGAGCCTTAGGTTCTTTATTTGTTTAACCTTTATTTGCTAGCAAAATTGCTGCGCCACTGTTGCCAGAGTTCGCTTGTTTATATCTGTTCACTCTTGGATGAGAGTTCGTTGGTTGATCGCAATTGTGCATGATTTCGTGCCTTTGCTGTCCCGACCTTTGTAATTCTTTGAAGAACCTTGAAGAAATAAATCAGATGGTGCAAGCTTGATTGATCTAATTATTTGAGTTATTCAAAGTCTTGTTTTTAAATAGTGCATTGTTTCAATCTCCTCCTTGGATAGGTGTCGTCGCCTCCTTGGATATTTTGTCATCGATCATTATCGTTTGATGTTGTTTAATGATCTCTCTTGCAGCCTAGACTTTGGACAGGTGTCGTCACCTCCTCGGGAATCCTGTTAGAAAGGCCATCGTTCCTTGTTGTTTCCAGTGAGCTGCTTCCAAGCCTATACCTCGGATAGGGGTTCCTCCTCCTTGGCAAGTCTCAGATCCAGTTTACCGTAACGAGTGTTTGCTTGTATCGAGCCCTATCTTGGTATATATCCGAAGGTTCAGAGCCTCGGCCATATTCTATTGAGACGGAGGATTCAAGTGATCCAACCATACCATTTCGCTCCTATGCCCTCATGCTCTGTTTATCTTGAGGAGGTAGGATAGTTTAGAAGCTTAGTTAGTCATAGTTAAGATCTGCGGAAACCAGAGAAAAAGCTTAGCTATGGCGCATTGGTTTATGCACCCTTGTGTCCTACCGCTGAGTAAAAAAGATAGGAAATCTTAGTACACCCCTTTTTTACAGTAGAAAATCAGCAAAGAGAGATCTTCCTCTCTATAATCCGAAGAGCATGTACTGACACACTTGCAATAGTTGTCCGTTTCCAATAAGCACTCCAGAGGTGCTAATTGAAACGCCAACAGTACTAATCCAGTCATTGTTCTTACTGCATTTACTTGTGATTTCTTAATGCAAACACCTTAACCCCTGGTTGGTTTACCGCCAGTGTGGAGAAAATTGTTCATTGTATTTCATCTTTCACCCATCATTGAGTGGCGAATCCCCACTGTTAAGTGGATGCCCTTTTCGCAGATGAATTGCTTTGTATTTTGATGTTTTCCTGCCACTGAATAAGTGGTAGTGTGGAATTTGCTTCATGACTGGTTCACCGCCTAGTTCCATTCAATTGTAACTTCATTTCAGTAATTGCTTAGTTTTCTCCGCCATATGACAACACCTCTCCTTCCTTGGGATTGAGTGTGCATTCTTGGCGTTGAGTTTCTTTCAGTTGTAATCAGTTACAGTTATTGAGTTATTTAGATCCTAGGGATTCTTTGACCATATGCCTGCCCCTCCTCCCTCATCGGGTCTTAGGGCGCATTCTTGGTTAGAGTTACTATTCTGCATTGTTTTGGTTTTGGAGCTAACCTTAACGGGTGCGTGTTGCATTGTAATTGGTATTAAAATCAAGAAAAAATTGAGTGAGCATTTTACAGTGCTTTGGTTGATGAAAGGTACACATACATTTTTTGAACACCATGTATTGTCCACTCCCTAAACTTGGTGATGCAAAAGATTTGCACTTAGATAGAGTAGGTGAAAAAAATTTACGAGTGAGGAGATTTGGATGTTTGTGACAAACCATCATGTCACAAGGAAGCTTTAGGACTTTCTACAATTTGGAATTTTTGAAGGTAACTTACTTTTTACGCTATATTAGGTTGTTGAGGTTCGTTTCACATTGCATACAATAGTTTTGAGACGACTTGTGAAGGTGCAAGAGGCATTGAGTGACGTGGCCATTAACAACCAATGGAGTGTGTGGAGGCAATCAAATTCACATAGGGCCCAAAAGGTCAAATCATTGGCCCTAGATGATGATTGGTGGGTTCATGTGGACTGGCTTGAGTTTCACCAAGCCCATCATGAGCATGATCAGGTTTGCTGATATAGATTGACCATGTTTGAGAGAAATCTATGATGGCATGGATTCCATGATAGAAAAAATAAAATCCATAATTGTAGAGAAGGATAATGACCTTGAAGAAACATTTTTCCTAGGGGTGAAAAAAATCGTTCTTGATCGCTTGAACAAGATGACCTTGCCCTTGCATTTCTTTGCATATGCATTATCTCCCAAGTATTACAGCACAAAAATACATTATTTGCCTAGTAGAACATCACCATATAGAGACAATGAAGTTGTTGATGGGTATGAGAGAGCATTTTGAAGAATCTTCTCAGATCCAAAAGTGGTGGATAAGGTTAAGACTGAATATGGTAGCTTCATGGGATGAGATCATAGTATTTGTGCTCTTTGAGACTAGTACACGACAGATGTTTATACATATGGTACCTTTGTGGGCAAAGTTATATGTTACTTCAACCTCCTGCAATCAAAGTTTTATCATAGGTAAGTATTTTTAATTTTAATTTTTAACATTCTTACCGTTCTTTCACATTTTTAAGTTGTATAAGCTTTCTCTCCAATTTCAATAGGTTGTGAGTTCTTTTGCTTAGTGGAATTGGAGTATGTACTCCTATAACCACTCAGTTAAGCTCAATTTTTTGCTTGCAAAAAAAGTAGAAGATTTGGTCTATGTACATTCCAACTTGGGTCTTCTATCACAAAGGAAGTTGACTACAAGGAAGGGGTGACAAAGAATTGGGATATAACCCTGGAATGTGCCAAGTTGGATGCATCTGTTTGAGAGCTTGCCAAAGTCAATATAAATGACAATGAGGAACACACGATGTTCATGTTGCTAGTGGGAGTGGTATTATAGTTGGTTGTGGTTCAAATGAAGTTGAAGTAAATAATGACATAGATCTAGATGCTTTTGATGGAGAGCAAGATATAATTTTTTGATTGTATTTACCATTTTCAAGTTTGTGATGATTTGACATATAGGCATATGATATAACATTGAATGAATTATGAAATGTATTTTCAATTCTGTTATTTAACTTATTTTTAGTATCAAAGATCAAATATATTTTAATTTCTATTTAGTCATTAGTTTTCAGAGCTTTAGATCTATATGGTTGAATGTATCTTATAATAAAAACCTCTAGCTCTTGTTAGTGGTTGCTCAGTGAAGGCTTGGGTTTTCTAAAGGAATTAAAATTTTGGTAATCTGTTAAAAAATAATTATTTGATTTCTTGGGAAGTAATCTGAGATGGTTTCTTGGTTCCTATTTCTCAAAGAACTCATTCTATGGGTTGAATGGCTGTTAAAAACTTTCTCATGCCTTCAATGCTCTCAATTAATATTGAAGGTTTGGATAACATAAAATGGAAAGAAAGTCCTCCACTCACTAAGATTTCTGATAAAAATCTTTATGAGTTGCTAACTGGTATTCTTGATATTTTTGATTATCTTAAATTGAAATGGGGTCTTAATTTGTCTCCTCATGACTGGAAGTCCAAATTGTCTATCGTATGGTCATCACAGATTGAACCAAGATAGCCTGTTTTCGCTAGTTATTGTTGCTTCAAAAATTAGTTGTTGGGCCTGTTTTGAAATCCTCTGGATTCTCTGTTTTGTCTTGTTGCATTTGTAATAAAGAGGTTTCTTGTCTCACTTATGTTTGACCGTCCTTTTGCAAATGTCTGGAGAACTATATTTCTTGGGATGATATTTTGTTTGGTTATATTAAAGGCTTGAGAAAAAATTATTGTAAGTTTTAGCATGATCTTTCTACGGAAGTTTGGCAGGTAGTTAGGATTAGGAATAATAAGTTGTTTCATGGTTAAAGGAGGTTGCTTATTGACTTATGCTATGAAGTCTCTTCCTTTGATGTTGTTCGACATGTTACAATGATTTTTGATACCTCCGAAAGGGATTTCTATTAGCTACTGCACCAAGGATTTGTCATTCTAAAAAGGGCTTTGATTGGGATGAACAGCCATTGGTTTCCTTAGTGCTAATGTGGGGCAGAATATAGAATGTGGTCATAGTAATCAAGGAAAGGATCGTGATAATGCCTAAAACTCAAGGGAAAGATGGCTTTAATACAACCTGAAGATTGGATGAGAGATGATGTACTTGCTGTTTCAATTGAACAAAAGTTTATTGACTCTTTTGTTGACCATGAAACTGGTTTTTCTTTGGTAGAACACCTTGTTATGGATCAGGTGAGTAATAAATCTATTTGTACCAAAAGTCCTGTAATGAGACTGTTGGATTAAGTTTTGTGGTACTTTCTGTTATTTGATGTATTAGACCAAGATATGCATTGACTGTTGTAATTATGTTTTTTGGTGTTAGCCCTGATTTGATTGTTTGGATCGAGGGTGCTTTGTGATGGATCCTATATTTGGACAGTGGATTGTTGATTGGCCTCTGTCAACTATCAGCAATATAAAATAAATATTATTGTACATTGACCCATCCATCTGCTTCACCATTCACTTAAGAGAATGGTCTAAGATGAAATATATGTCTGATTGAGAGAAAATGCATTCTCTGTAAGATAGTCTTATGTTTAAAACTTCTTAATGGTATAATAGTAAAAAGATAATGGAGAAAAATAACTCCTTATGAAAGGTTAAGTAGTTCGGTATTTTGTATTTATGTTGCATATTATTTTGATTGTCTGTAGCTAACTATTTTTAAAACATTTGTCACCTTTCTTGCAGAAAGCCATGGATAATTCATTTAAAGAGAGAAAACTGGGTGACCCTACTGGAGAAACACTGTATGGAAAAACGGTAAATATTTGATTTTCTTGTTGTTATTTACCCTTTTAGCCTTCAGGTGATTGATCTTCCTAAATGTTTTGAGATTTGTCACGTCTTATATCCTTTCTGTACCAACAGCTATTGAACTTCTGAGCATGAACAATAAATTTGCATGCAAGAATATAACAAGCACAGCTTAATGTCCTTACAGCTTCCCTCACTCCAAAACAAGAAAGGAGGAGAAGTATATCGGTTTGGGATTCAACATCCAGAGCACTAATGTCTTTCTGAAATACATTTTTCTTTAAACAAATTGTGCATCTACGTTGGCTTTGAATAATCTTGAATGTTTCCTTGCATTTATGCTGGCAAAGAGAAGAGATACTGACAAGCCAAATAAGTTTTCAAACATAGTTATCCTGCTGTCTAATTGTTTTAGCATCTCCCAAAATCAACCTATGAACTTCAACAAGAAGGATTGTGTATTCTAATATTGTGGTGTCTCAATGTGTTTTAGTGACTTGGAACTTGGAAGTACCAAGGACCATATAGTTTCTTCCTACTAGCAACACACATAAGCATCTCTACTCAATCTCGTGTCAATCATTGTGGATAGACTCTGCTGATGTGCCATAAAGACAAAGGAGAATAGTCTTAGAGACATGTATGCATGTTTTGGTGTACTGGTACTTGGTATGCAGCAATTTCCACTTAGTTATTAAATGTGGGCCATTTTGAAATATTAGGTCTCATTTGGTCACACAAACACTTTGTTTCACGACAAAATATTGAGTTAGATGCTTAAATAGGCGAGAAGTACTTTTATTTGGATATTTCCTCATTTATTTATGTTATATACAGTGACTGGCTATACCTGCCTCCTTCTGTGCTTGTAAATTAATCATAGAAACAAATGTAGAAAAATATTGAACAAGAAACAAATATGCAAAAGATGGGAAGAATTTGCTCACCTTAGGTGGACTGCGTCAACTTATCTGGAGTACTCACACAATGGCAGCTCTCTACATTGCATTAACAAAATAGGATTGTGAAATCCCTTACTGTATACTAGTAACTAAATGGCAGAGGAAATCCTATTGAACCTATGACTTAATTCTTAGTAATCTACGACTTAAATTGTCATTAATCCTAGATAGACAAAACACGACTTAAATAATAGCACCAACACTAGGGACAAAAAACATAAGTATAATAACATGTTGTGCCTAGGAACACAACATGATCCCCCTTAACGAGCTTTCTCTCCTAAGCAAGTACAGCTTTCTAGTTAAGAGCTCTCAATCTAGTGCATAACTAGGATTGGTGAATTCTCAGGAAGCACAAGAAATTAAAAATTTGAGCCGTGCTTTTACATATGAATGGTGTGGATGTTGAGAATGGAATCCATGACCACCAAATCACAAAATATAGTCTAAACCTAGACACCAAACATTCAACTTAACAGAACCAATGAATAAGAATGGAGATTTTTTTGTCCCCACTCCCTAGGCCCCTTTTACATGTTTCAACACCTTTTTCAAAGACTTAGAAATTTTGGATGCTTGCCCATCAATAATTTGTTCTCGAGCACTGCATATGCTATAGGCATATTCATTCACTTCGCCTTCTAAAACCAAATTGTTTTGTTCTGCATAAGAATCCATGATCACCAAGTCATAAAATACAGTCTAAATCTACACACCAAGCAACACAATTGAAGAAAAATTATGAATAAGAAAGGGAGCTTCACATGTTTTGACACATTTTTTAAAAGTACATGGAAATTTTGGATGCTTGCCCATGGATAATTTGTTCTTGAGTGTTGCATATTGCATGGTCAGACCCACATGCTTTGCCTTCCAAAACCAAACTGTTTTGTTTTGCATCATTTTGAGCTCTTCCTTGATTATGCCATTCAACTCTGAAACAGTGTTACCCCAAGTTTTTGGGATGTGGACGGCGAGGGATGGCAGGATGAAGTTTCTGGATTTTGAGGCCAAATTTGGGGACGACGGGGGGACGGCTATACAAAATATAGGGAAAATTTTAAATATATAGGGAAATTTTAAATATTTATATGAAAACATGGATAAGGCATGCATAATATACATTGCATTATAGAACCTTAACATATAACATTTGTGCTCAACATTATTTGTCAATACTCAATACGGATTCAAAATTCAAAATTAACATACATGAATCATGAAACAACCTCCAAGTTATAATTTATAAACTTATATGAAAATGCCCAAAGGCTACATTGCTGCCATATAGTTTTAAAGTATGATATGAAAATCAAAATACAATAAACAAAGAGCAATAGCACTGCTTCCCCTAATCCGCAGGATCTCCCATAACTGTATCAAAATCAGAGTCATCCTCTGAGTCACTATCACTGCCCCTGCGATGGTCCACCTCAACCTCAATCAATGGAATCCCAACCAAACCCTCTGGTGTTTCCTCATCAACCTGGGCCACGTCCTTGGGATCAATATCCCGTCGTAGAGCTAGAGTCTATCGATACTTTGGAGTCTACTGATCCTGAAGCTGAAGAGCACTATGCACAACCACTAGCTTCTCCACTCGTCTAGAGGTAAGTCTATTCCTCTTGAGGGAATGGATAAGGCTATATGTGGACCAATTCCTCTCTACAGTAGAGGAATTGACAACTTGTGCAAGAAGGCAAGTAGCAAGTGTCTTCAACTGCGGTGTATCCCTCCCATGCCATGTCCACCATCCAATAGGGTATGTTTGAGTTAATATAGCTCTATCCAACCTCGCCTATGGTTTAGTCAAAGTTGGGCCATGAAGATTAGCAAAGTCAAGGAATTGTATTTGAAGTACTGAAGCCTGCTTTGCTAAAAACATCTTATCAATGGCCTGTGTGAACCCATCTAAAACCTCAGGATCATCACATGGAGGCACCCTACCATCCCTGGGTGCATACCATTTGGGATTTAGAGCAAAGGCAGCCATATGAAGCGGGGTGTTCATTGTGTTCCACCTCCGCATCACAATGGGCCTAATGTGTTGCTCATATAAACCCAAAGTGGGATCCTTGAAATACCCCCCTATGGATATTTACTCCAGATTTCACCAAATGTTCTACAGGAATTTAAACAAACAGTTTGTATGAAACTAATTTCTATTCATCCTATAACTTGCAAACAAATTTCAATGTAAATCATATAATAACAGTTTTAGAATAAAGATTTGAAATTACATATGAATATTGCCTTCAATTCTTCAGTAGAATAACAACAAAAATATCCAATTGTAGCCATAGAAGTTACAGTTGGATTGGATAACCAGAAGTATGAATTTGAAGCACAAAGCTAGACACCTAAGTAATATCTCCAATAGACAATGGGTTTCCGTCCACTGCCTCCAAGCTCGAGGGTTTCCGTCCTCAAACCTGCTGAAAGCCAAAGCTTCTCAGAATTCTCCAAGAGAAAATAATAACCAAACATAAACCAAGCATGCTGAAAGTGCGCCCTTGCAACACTTTTTATAAGCTTCTCATAAGAACTCATTCACACTTTTAACCAATGTGGGATAAAACATAAACTTCCTTTTTGCCTTTTTGATGTCTCATGTATTTTTAAATAAGGGCCCCCTTTTACTATTCATTTTCCCACATAGCTTTAGACTCACATTAATAAAGTTAAATAATTGAATTTAACTTTATAATTGAAACTTTATTAATGCAAAGATGAATTAAACCAATGGAATTGAAACCGTCTGACGATAATAACCAATTTTCCATTGAAAAGACACTATCACTGGAGATCACGACTCGCCTGATGAATTACTATTAATAGCATTAATGACTTACTAAAAATAGGTAGTATGCCAAAACTTCCTCCAGACGCCCCAGATTGACCTGCAACGAAAATTGCCTAGGCGAAAAATCCTCAAGATTCCTTAAGAGCCCTGGTTATCCTACGGAACCAAGGAGAAATAGGCTAATGACAACATCATACAATGCGAGCTAGAAAAGGGGACATCGCAATCCTTTGCCAAATTGTTTGTAAAATGTTTGATCTTCCCAAGCATACTATCAAATGTCTCATATATATCTCCAAGACTAGGAGAGTCTGTATCAACATATCGGATGACATCTACAATAGGCAAGATGAAGGAGCAAATATATATGCAAAATGCAAACAAAAAGTTCAAAAGAATTAATTGACATGTTAGAAACTTCAAAAGTTGGAACATTGGACAATAAAATTAAAATATTAAAATCAGAAATTTAATATGAAAATCAGGAATCTAATATTTCTTACCTCGCATTGGACCACCAATCGTTATCGAGGATCTTTTGTTTGATGGTTTTTCCTTGAATAAAACTTGAATTAGGCCATCTAGTCCACTCTTCATTGACCATCATCAATTGTAGAGGCTCATGCACCTCAAGCATCCTCTCCAACAAGATGAAGTATGTGGCATATGTACATTCATTGATTCAATGATTCATTAACATTTTAAAACAAAATCAAATTTAGAATACAAATTGAAATGATTGAAGTTTCAAAATTTGAAAAATTGAAAGTGAAACCAAATGAAGTGGCATACCTTGTCTCAATAGGTTTGAGAAACTCCTTTGAAAATGATTTGAAGAGAGCAAGTGAGGTGTGGTGATTGCAAATCAACATTTGAATATCTCTAGCTTCTGCCACCACTTGCTTCACCCAATCCAACTTCCCTATGTCTTTCAATGCATTGTTCAATGCATGAACATAATATGGGGTCCAAAAGATGTGCCTATAAGTGCCCTCCATCAAACCAGCCAATTTGCGCACACGTGCTGAATCGGTGATTACCTGCACCACATTAGCAGCCCCAACCTCCTCTATGGCATCTCTCAAAATGAAAAACTGAAAATCTGCATTTTTATGTTTCCCCGATCAATCTATGGCTCTAAAAAAATAAGAACTAGTAGGGCATGTGACTATGATATTGATGAGTGGCCGATGTCTAACATCAGTCCACCCATCCATCACTATAGAGCAATCCGTCCTCATCCATGTTCGCCTCACATCCTCCATTAACACATTAACTTTAGAGTACTCTTTGTCTAGGAGGGTGGTGCGTAGCTTATGATCTCCAGGGGGTATGAATGAAGGACCAATAGTGGCTATATCTTTAACCATTTGTTTGAAATAAGATGAACGAGCCACATGAAATGGGATGGCATGGGCAAAAAGGAATTTGGCAATGGAAGATTCAGTGGCTTCTTGTGCTTGGTTATTAAACATAGACTCAACTGAAGATCCCTTCCCACTACCACTCACCTTCCTCTTTCCTCTTGTGGCAACTTCACTACTACCAACCGTGGAAGGCATAGGCATAGTTGATTGCGCACATGGAAAAGAAGATGACCCACCTTGAACCCCATCCACCTCCATTTGCAATCTTTGGCACTCTATTGCTTCATCATCTTTTAATGCAGGACACATTCTAACTAAATGGCCTGCTTCACCCAAAAAATGAGACCTTACCCTTGTGCAAATGCCCCTAAATTCTTTTTCGCAAACATGGCAATACCACACCCTACTCCCCCATAAATATTTTTGTCTTTGGCCCACGGGTGTAACATGTTGAAGGAAAGGGTTTTTTTTGTTTAAATGGTGTTTTGCATAGCATTATTCCATGATTGTTGAAGGGCAATGGTATCGGTTTGTTTTCTCTCCACTAACACCCTCACCCTATTCTCTTCTATTTTGCACTTCATCTTCACTTTCACTCCAACCCCCACTGCTGCTCATGTTTGTTATATTTTGAATGCAAGTTTCAACTGAAAAATGCAAAAAATCAGACATTGTCTTGGCGTTTCAATTAGCACCACTGGAGTGCTTATTAGAAACAGACAACTATTGCAAGTGTTTTAGTACTGCTCTTCAAATTATAGAGAGGAAGATCTCTCTTTGCTGATGTTCTATTTAAAAAAGGTGTACTAAGGTTCCTATCTTTTTTACTCAGCGGTAGGACACAAGGTTGCATAAACACAATGCGTCGTCTTATGCAAGTGAACACTCTTTACGGTAGGCTAGATCAGAGAATTGCCAAGGAGGAGGAACCCCTGTCCGAAGTACAGGCTTGGAAACAACTTACTGGAAACAACAAGGTACGATGATTTGGCTAACAGGATTCCCGAGGAGGTGACGACACCTGTCCAAAGTGTAGGCTGAAAGACAATTCATTAAACAACATCAAACGATAGTAATTGATGACAAAATATCCAAGGAGGAGGAACCCCTGTCCGAGGAGGAGATTGAAACAATAAACTATTTGAGAACAAAGATGTTGGATCAACTCAAAACTTAGATCAAATATGCATATGCCATTTGACTTTCTTCTTCAAGCTTCACCAAAGAATTATAAAGGTTGGGACAGCAAAGGCACGAAGTCATGCACAATTACGATGAACCAACAAACTCTCATCCAAGAGTGAACAGATACAAACAAACAAACTCTAGCAACTATGGCGCAACAATTTTGCCTAGCAAATAAAAGTTAAACAAACAATGAGCCCAAGGCTCTTATTTATAGAAACTCAAAGGAGTAGGCAACCCTAAAGTCTCCTTGAGTTAACAACCAGTTCTTGCTAATCGGCAAGATTTATTCCTATGTCTAAAAGTAGGTTAGCAAGTAGTTAAGTAGAAATCTACTTCAGTTAACTGAAACTAAACAAAAGTCAAACTGGAAGTCTAATTTAGTTGACTAACAACTAACTAAAAGTGAACTTAAATTACAAATGTGTCTCCAAAATAAACCCCCACCTTTAAAGGAGATCTGAGATCCACAAATCGTGGGAGTCAATTAGACATCCCTGATTAGTGGGATTTGACATGCATGATCTGTGGAGATTTGGAATCAACTTAGAAAGGAGCATCAAGTTGACTTCAGTCATAGCTATTGCTATTTTGGAGGGTAGGACGTCCTTCTTTAGGTGCTTTACACCTCTTCACCACTGGTCAACAGTGTCTCTATCCAGTTGTTGACTTCTTCAGCTTCTGGGCAATTAATGCTTCTCAAGATGATGGCGTGACATCTCAACATCTCTTCACCTATCACAAGTTGCTGCTGATAGTTTATGCATTTGGCAGCTGCTTTGTCCAATTGGATACACATGGCTGCATCTTTCGCTAATTTGCAACCATTGGGATCATCAAGGAACAAACCACGGATGACATCTTGGAACTGTCTCTGCACTGTTCCTAGCTCAATGTATTCTCCTCCCTCATGCTGATATTCTACTTGAGGGAAGGATATTACCAACGTTCTTGCGAAGTTGATAATATTGGCAACAATATGCTTATAGTCAATCAACTCCACTGAATTGGCATCATAGGCTTTCACCTTGTATGCCAATTGTTCCTTCCAATCAAAAAGATGGCGTTTGTTTTCTATGGTTCTAACTTATTGATATGCAAGTTGTAGATCAGCAACTGTCGCTTCATCTCTTGGCCTCGTTTCTGCTGCCTTCAAGTCTGACTATTGGATCTCTGCTCAGAGTCCATGTGCTCTATCTCTCAGCTGGTATGCTTCCGCCAATACACACCGTCCTTTGACAATGAATTCATCCACTTGACTTCTCAAGTGTTTGCCGTACGTGATCAACTGATGATGGTTTCTCTCTACTGGGAGATCTAACAACTCTTGAGGTAAAGCCGAGGAGTTGGAAGTGTCGTGCATTAAGCTTGAAATATACATTCTTAATTGCCGGTTTTCAGCTTTTAGGGCTGTTTTGTCCTGTCCATCCTTGCTCATCCTTTCTTGGACGCTCGTTGAGGGAATTCCGAGAAGGTCTACCTCCACGTCACGAGTGGTCTGTTTTGTCCTGTCCATCCTTGCTCATCCTTTCTTGGACGCTCGCTAAGGGAATTCCGAGAAGGTCTGCCTCCACGTCATGAGTGGTCTTTCCAAGATTCACCTTTGATAGTGTGAAGTCTTCGACCTTCACATAATATATGTCTTTGTCCTCAGGTGGGGCAGTAGTCTCTATGATGACCTCGTTCTTTGCATTTCTCTCTACATGTGTTTGCTTCTTCAACTTCTTCGCCAATATGTCCTAAGGGACATGTTCGAACTCTATGAAGTCAAGCTGATAGGACGACCTTTCTCTCTTCCTTCCAAGGGAACTCTCAATCCAAATAGAATCTTGACTAGCTTCGCTGGAAGGAGGAATATGGGCCCCCCGAATGCTGGATGAACGAGATTGTGCCGTGGTGATATCTCGTGGTGGTGAGTCCAAGTCAATGGGACTTTGTGACCCCTGTGATGGTGGTGAAGTGGGCGGCTATGTTTCTATTACAAGCACCGTTTTCGCTGCAACTGGTTCTGCAATGGGTTCCATCCTTGCTGTGATTATTTCAATCACTGGCTCTAGTTCAGCTGCAGCGGTCTCAACTATCTCAGGTAAATTGGTGGCTGTCTCCACCTGTACCTCCTGCTGATTTGTACCAGCAATCCCTTTTCTTCCTCATGTGCTTCTTGACATCCGCATTCCTTCGGGAAGAATGCTCATCTTCTTTTGTCTGGGTCTCTTCTTGGACATGGAAGGTAGTGTAGACTGAACCGTTGGCGGCTCTGATCGGGGAAGTGCTACCTTCCTTGTCCTTTTGCTGTCAAGGTAGAGTTGACTGTGTCTGACTACTCTACCCGGTCTTTCCTCTTTAGATGCACTCTCTTTCGCATACCAATCCACTCTGCTGAGTGGTTGTGAATCCACCTGATCCATGAAGGAAGGAAGAATGACTTCTTCTTTGTCCTCAGATAAGCCTTAGATGTCCTCTAACATAAAATCAACAATTAACCCAATAATCTTCTATGGAAGATTTATGTGATGAACGTTGCTCGAGATGTGGGCGAAGAGTCCTCTTGGATCGTATGATGACCTCCTCTCAGTGAGGTACTTGAGATTAAATCTCACTATTTCCTAGCTCATCAAACTAGCATCGGTTGCCGTGTTGCATATAGAGTCCCATCTGAATGGGAAAGTTTGCAGCTGGCTTCTTCTTTTGGCGAAGGTAAGAGTGAACCTCAGCCAACTGCCTCAGGAATTCCATGAACACTACCTTATCTGAAGGGTAGCGTGGCATCATGGCGGGGTGTCCATTATAGCCATACATGCGTATGTAGGTGAAAGTGGGGAATTGGAAAACCAATCCGCCCAGTCCACCATTGCCGCCTTGGCTGCTGGTGATATACGTACATACATCTCATGGTCTAGTTCGCACACGGTGTGCATGGTGAAGAGATCATTTATCTTCTTGAAGTGTCTTTCCGTTTGAGTAAACTGAAGGCGAGGAAAGTATTCTTGGACCTTCTGCACACCCAAGGTTCCCACAGTGTTTAGTATTCTGAATTCGCCTTGGAAGGCGATCGAGTATACCAGGTAGGAACACATGTGGAAACTATGCTTTTCTAGAAACCTGGTAAATTGTTGGTGGAGCGTGTCACTAATCAGAGAGGCCTAGTCGTAATGTTCTTTCTTGCTGATGATTTTACCAATGATATAGAACATCAACGGTTGGAAGTGATTTCCCTCTTCTTGTCCAGTGACTCTGCTGAGTAGAGTGATTAACACTGCGTACTCATCTTTGAACTCTCCTCGCCCAACCAATTTGGGCATGTTGGCTTTCTTCACTTTTAACCAATGTTCGGCCATTATTAGTGAACACTTGTCTTTCGAAGCCTCAAATGCCTTTCTGCATTCCGTCACAGATATGACCTTACTGGTAGGGCATGGTGGAATTGCAAAACATGTCTCTATGGCCTTCGGCTTTAAATTGCAGATCACTTTTCCATCCACTGATAGGATTTCTCTCGTGGTAGGGTTGTAATGCTTGATGCAAGCCATTACAAGTTCTATGCTCTGTAAAGTGATAGGAATGGATGCGACTTTAATCAAGCCAGATTCTTCAATGTTCTGTAATGTAATTTGGGTCATGCCCTCCAAGTCCTCAGAATTGACTTCCGGGTTTTTCTGCCATAAGTCCGTGTCAGTCGTTTTTAGATAATCGTGGTACAAGATCGTCTTGGTCTTGTATTGTACCTGGGAGTACTGCATTCTGAAAGACTTGAAGATTGACTGTGCACTTGACCTTGTTCTGACATTTTCCGGAAACCCTTAAAAATAGCGTCTGCGGAGAAGTATTTTTCCGGGAAAAATCTGGCATGTGGGTTTTGTTTGTGCTTGAATGCTGAACAGACCCAGTTCCTTGGATTTTTGATTTGGAGATTTTTCTGGAAAGATCCCTAAAAATAGGGGCAGCAAGTTTGCTGATTTTGGCAAATGTGGAAAGATGGGTTTTACTAGAAAATTGCGCTGATCTTACTTAGTTGGTCAGATCTAAGGTGGTCTGTCATTTCTTGTGACATGCAAAGAATTCTAGACAAAAATAGAGGAAGTAGACAGAAGGTGGATTGGAAGATATAATTTGCCTCTTTGAAACAAACTGCCTTTGGAATCAACTTCGGAGAAAAAACACCTTTATTGCCACTGATCTTCAAATATATTGAAGATCCTTTCAAAACCTCTACCAGATCTTGAAAATACGTTCTTGGGAGCAATTTGTTGTTTTATCCTTCAACCTGCAATAGAATAAGTGAGAATGGGGCGCCTAGTATCAATATATGGTGTTTCAAGTTGAGATCCACCAAGTATGGGTGCTAACTCATGATTTAGGCCTGATTTGGAGTTCAAAAAGGTGATTTCTACTGATTGTGGAGTGTTTGGCCTCTTTTTGCCTCCAAAATTTGCTAACTCAAGTCAACGTTTGCTTGACTTTCTTAGGCGTCCCTCTTGGAGTTTTGATCATTTTCATCATTCTTTGCAGGCTGAAGTGCCTCCGTTTGATCCGGTTGATCTTTGGTAGTTGCTGATAGATCCGTTGTCGAGATGGGATTAGCTTGATGAGATATGCTTGGGAGAGATTAACTCAGAAAATTGAGTTTGAGCCTCTAGAATAAAGGGCACCTTTCTTCAAGAGGTGCGCTTTTGGGTGTGCCTTAGTCAATTCTCATTGACTGCTTTTCGTTTTGGCCTTTTTGTACCCTCCATTCCTTGATCTGACATTCTCATTGATGGATGAGTTAGATGAGTCTGCTTGACGGTGCATCGGGTAGCCAACTTCGTCCTGCATAGGATGACTGACTTCTCAGCTTCAGATAGTGAGTTTATGCCCTTCAAGTTCAAGGGCGCCCCTGGCCAGCAGGGGCACTCTTAGCTTTGTTGATTGATTTTATCTATGTTTAAACTATCTGCTTTGATCTCTGTTGTTAGATGATTCAGTTATCAGATTGTTCCGCTGACAGTCTCGTTGTCGAGATTTGTCAAAGATGAGAAGATCGTTTTGGAGGTCAGTGATCAATTAGACTGCATGTACTCCTCCAAAAGAAAGGGCGCCTTTCTTCAAGAGGGGCGCTTTTCTTCTGTACTTAGCCAATTTCTCGGCTTGTTCCTTCAGTCTTTAGTTTTGGCTTTTTCTGCTTGATCTCAGTGTGTGATCGTTTGGCGTGTCCTGTGAACGCGTTGTCAGATTGATCACGTAGCTGGGAGGGAGCTGAAAAGATGTCATGTATAGAGCAACTGCGGATAGGTTCATCAGATGCCTTGAACTGAGGGGTGCCCCTGGCCAGCAGGGGCGCTTTTGTCATGAAACTCACTGATTTTCTTTGTTCATTGCTTGCAGGTTCTCCATACTTTGCTGATGTTTTGCTAGTGATCCTTGTATCGGATGATCTGACTGATAGTTTCATTGTCGAGCCAGCACAAATGTGAAGAAGACGACTGATTTGAAGGTGTCAGGTGACTGGATTTTCCCTTTGAGATCTAATCGCGCCTTTCTTCAAGAGGAGCTTCTTTTTCAACTGTTGACTGTGTTTTGCCTTGGTAGCAAAACTTCCATCTTCTAGAGTTAGCCAAATTTTGGCCTTTTCCATTTTGAGAATCTCCTTCGTTGAACAACATCATTTTCATCCTTTTTCGCCATAGCTTTTTCGTTGGAGTTCTTGAAGTTTAGCCTTCAGCACTTGATACTGGCCAATCTGCCATTAATGGCTGCGGAGCCCCTAACTTTGTTCCTGAAAAACGAGAATAGACCCACTAGAATAAAACATGTCTTTTGATGATTTTGACTTGATCAATGTGATCGTGAAGTCGTTTAACCATATCAAAATCATTTTCAATCATTTCCGGGAAGGTCCTATTTTTTAGGGTTTCCTTAAAAATAGGGGTATGAAACCCTAATTTTCAGTTTTTCACAATTTTAACCATAGGTTCCTTCACAAAAATCCACAAAGACCTTATGTTTGGTTTGACCTAAAACAGACTTTTGATGGAATTTTTACATGATTTAGCTCAATTTACGCAAAATGCCAAAATTTTAATTTTGGGTACAACATTATGGTCCGTTTGGTGACCATGCCGGATACCTACGGCATAGGAGAACCGAGAATCTCAAGTTTCGTAGACCAGTACTTTATTAGTTGGGCAATGGAGTCAGGACTTATTTCCTAATTCACATAAGAATTGAAGTTCACCTTCATTTATTGGGGCTCACTTATTTATTCACCTAAAACAAGACTACCTACGAAATCACCTAAAACACGACAATACTTTACAGAACAGGGAAAAACATAACAGCATAACAATAAAGCGAAAGAAAAATTATTTACAAAATACTCACCCCATCCCCACAGGGATGAAATGCTTCAAGTATTGCTCGTTGTAAGGCAGTGGAAAGAGGCTTCCGTCTGAATGTGAGAGAATGTAAGAATTCTCTCCTGCAACATCATGGATCAAGAATGGGCCCAGCCAAAGGGAGTCGAATTTTCCGTGCATTCCCTTTGATTTGTGTCTCTTGTCCCAATACAGGACTTTGTCTCCAATCTCAAAGTCCCGTTGCCGAGCCTTCTTGTCGAAGATCTTCTTCACTCTTTCTTGATGCTGAGTGATCTTATCAACAACCTCCACCCTCTCTTCTTGTAGTTGTGTCAGACACAAGATGTGCTTTTGGATTGGATCCTTGAACTCTTCATCTTCTACTGCGGATGCCAGCTCCAAAGTTGACAACTCCAAAGTGATGAGTAGCATCGCTTCAGTGCCATACATGATAACGAAAGGGGAAGTGCCAATAGCTCTCTTGGGCGTGATCGTATCAGCCCAAAGAGCACCGTACAACTTAGTGTGCCAAGCCCGTTGATTGGATTCAACCATCTTGCGCACGATCGTGAGTATGTTCTTATTAGGTGACTCAGCCTGCCCATTGCCTTGTCAATAGTAATCTGAAGAATGGGATAGTGTGATGCCATAGTCGAAACAAAATTCCACTAACTCCTCTGATGAGAAGCTCGTAGCATTATCGGTCACGATCTTTCTTGGTACCCCGAAACATGTGATGATATTTTCTTTGAGGAAAGTGCACACGACTTTAGAAGTAGCATTCTTCGTAGGAACTGCCTCAACCCATTTGGTGAAGTAGTCTGTCGCAGTAAGGACATAGATATGTCCCTTACTGGAATGTGGGTTTATTGGACCTACGAAGTCGATACCCCACTGCTGAAATGGAGCATCTATTATTACTGGCCTTAGCGGAATGGCTGCTAGCTTGAGTTTGCCAGCGAAATGTTGGCACTGTTGACATTGTCGCACCCATTCATATGCGTCACAGAACAAAGTTGGCTAGAAGAACTGTGCCTGTAGAATTTTGAACGCTGTGACCCTTGATGAAAAGTGGCCACCACACGCGTTGTTGTGAAATGCTTCCAACAACCGCCGTTGTTGGTCTCTACTGACGCAAAGCAAGAACGTTCCATCTAGCCCACACTCGTATAGAACGTTGCCTCGTAGCACATAGTTTTGTGCTCTTAACCTTAGGGTTCTTTTCTGCTGTTTGTCCAAGTGGGTTGGACATTCTCCATAGGTTGCATAGTACCATAGCTTTGAGTACCACTCCTTTGCAGAATCAACCAGTAAGACCATTGGAAGGTCTTCTTCAATTTCTTTTCCTATTTCACTATCAACCGCTCGATGCTTTAGATCATCGTCTTTCGCCATGAGCTGGCATAGACCTCTCCCACAGACGAGTTTGGTCGGCTTGATATCCAAGTCATATTCCTGGACCTTTGCGATCCAATTGCCTCTTTTAGTTCCCATCTTCTGTTGAGTTAGAATACTCTTGACTGTAGGATCAGTGACATATACTGTTGTGTGAGCATTTAAGATATACAATCTAAATTTTTTCACAGCTCTCACAATGGCATAGGCCTTCTTTTCAATCTAGGAGTACCGGAATTCGCTGTCTTTGAAACTACTGCTCATGAAAGCAATTGGCGATTCTGTCTCCTCGTTCAACTTCTGAGTTAGTATGGCAGAGAGAGTGTAATCCGACGCATAACAATAAAGACTGAATTCCTTATTGAAGTCAGGTCAGACTAGCACCGGTGCCTTACTGATGGCTTCTTTGATCTTGGCGAACGCCTCCTTTCCTTTCCGAAGAAATCAGGTACAAATCTTCGTATGAAATTTACCTTTCCGAAGAAGGAATGCACCTGAGTAGTATTGGTTGGGAGAGATAGGTTCTTGATTGAATCCACTCGATCTGGATCGATCCGAGTTCCCTCTTTGGGGACGATATGGCCCAATAGTTTGCCTTCCATCACCGCAAAGATAGATTTCTTTGGATTCAAAGATATGTGGTGATACCTACATCTCTCGAACACTTTCACTAAGTGTTGAAAATGATCTTGCCGCTTTCGTGAGAAAGTGGTAAGGTCGTCAAGGTAGACGACTATCACTTTGTTTTTTAGATCTCCAAACGCCAAGTCCATGGATCGTTGAAAGGTGGCACCGACATTGATGAGGCCGAAGGGCATCCTCTCATAGGCGAAAGTTCCTCACGGGGTGGTGAAGGCTGTCTTGATTTGATCTTCCTTAGCCATCGCAATTTGATTGTATCTGGAAAAACCGTCAAGTAATGACAACATCTCCGATCCGGTAATCGTCTGCAAAGTATGCTGCATGATAGGTAAAGGATAATTATCCTTTAATGACGATTGGTTGAGGTTCCTGAAGTCTACGCAAATCCGGATCTCTTTGTTCTTCTTGCGCACAGGAACAATATTGGACACCCAGGTAGAATGATGGATTGGAATATGATCTTGGCGTCCACCATCTTCTATACCTCTGCATAGATTGTATCTTGGACATGCAGGTTGTAGTGCCTCTGCTTCTGCCTAAAAGGCTTGATATCTGACTTAAGTGGAATTGTACGAGACAATTCCCTTGGCATGAAGACTTTCAGATCTTGATAAGTCCCAAAGACATCTCTGTACTGCTTAAACAAGGAGATAAAGCTGTCGCTTTCCTCCTTAGTGCAACACTTTCCCAAGTTGACAAGACGGGGCTTATCTTTGGTGCCGATGTTGACCTGACTATAATCAGTAGATGCTTTGCTGGCTGAATTTCTTTGATCTTGCACGTGTCTATCATGCTTGTCAAATATGTCCTCCAAGGATACTAGACCCTTGGGGATATTATTACCTCTTAGCTGGATGATGCCGGATTCCGTTGCTTCAAAATCTTTTTCTATACTCTTTGAAAGGAGTACTTCCTTCAAAGAATAGTTCTTTATAATTGTCCCCCATGCAGAGGAACTCCTTGATGTCATCATCGTCATCAAAGACCTGCCAATTTCCACAATTGTCGGGGACAGATGGCCTGTACACGAGCTCAATAGCGAAGGCATTCTGACAGAAATAAGAATGGGGCATGAAGAGTGCAGCGGACACCGCAAGGGCATCTGCTCTACTATTCTGCTCAAGTGGAATGTACTTGATGTTGAATGCTTCGAACCAATCGATAGCATTCCACACCCTTTGTCAGTAAGCCTGAAGGCGGCCTTTTCTAACTTGATAGCGCTCTCTGACCTGTTGTACGATCAGCTCTGCGTCGCCTTCGGCTTGAAGGTATTTAATACCCATATCTCTTGCATTCTTGAGGCCTAATATGAGTGTCTCGTATTCTGCAGTATTGTTCGTCTTATCGAACTGCAAGCGATAAGCAAATGGGTATAACGTGCCTTCAGGAGAGGTAATGACAACTCCCGCTCCTGAGCCTACTGTCGAGCAACTCCCATCAAATTGCATTGTCCACATCTTTGATCTTTCATTCGATGTACTTGTGGCAAATGCAACCTTCTTTTCCTCTTCGGTCACTTCGAACAACATAGCATATGTGCCAGGACCCGTACTTTGATGTAGCACTTGTGCTTGGGGGTCCTGATATTTCACCACCGTGAATTTGGACTTAGCCTTTGGTTCCAACTTGCAGCTACCTTTCTTTAACAGAATGGTCGCGTACGACCAATCCAATTGAATTTCGCCTCCGAGATCCTTGCAGAAGCTTCGGCTTAGTAACATCCCATAACTGATTGGAGTGTCAGCTATGAGGATGGTCATCATGATCTTCTTCTCTGGATAGGACACTAATCTTACTTGTGTGTCTTTCAGTTGGCTGACTAACGGCACTGGTTTTGATTCAAGTGAATAGCACTTGTCATGGGTTTCGGTGCACGATAGTCCCAATGCGTTCATGATCTGCAACGGCATGACGTTGTCCGATGCTCTTGAGTCAATGATGTAGTTGTTGAGTTTATAACCTCCCATATACAGAGATATGTAGAGGGGCTTTGGCTTTTCTCCCGCTGGTACGGAAGATTCTAGCAACGTAGTCTAGATGACAACCTGCTTTTGTACTACTTTGAGAATCCGATCCATTTGATCGGGATGATCCTGGAGATACTCCAACTGTGAGATTTGTACCTTCATCTTCATCATAGACATCACAATGTCAAAGTTCGTCGAGGACGGGTCCTGAGCATTTGATGTGACGTTCTCCTATGTAGACTTGGGATTAGAAGTGGAAGCTTCTTTTCCCTTTTCATTTGGCTTTCGTCTTTCTTCTTCTTTTTGTGCTTTGAAATGTTGAGCACGTGTGAACATAGGCGTCGACATATTCTCGTGGTTGACAACAAGAGAGTACTGACGGTAGTCTTCTTCTTCTTGATTTTCGGGCTCGCTATGAAAGTATCCTGTTGTGGAGTCACCATCGAAGTTGTCCTTTTGTGGTCGAGCAACGTTCGCATTTGAGGGTACGGAACTTGAGCTTTGGGGTTGATCTCCGACATATCCCATGATTTGGTCCATTCTTTGATTCTTAGGGCATGTGGATCTGGTGTGTTCGTCTGTATCATGGAAACAATAAAACACATTAGACTTTTCGGCCTCTGCTCCTCTTTGTGGAGGTCCTTGATTTCGAGGCTTGTAGTTGTTATTGAAAGGTTGGAAATTATTCCTCTTTGGTTGGTACGGCTGTTGAGGCTGGTACTGCTGTTGAGGCTAGTACTGTTGTTGTTGTTGATATGGTGGTGGTGTGGGTAGTGCTTGCTGCCCTTGATTGGGTGACTGTCTCTTCAAGATAGTCACTTCATTTGCTACCTTTTGTAGCAATGGATCTGCTGATGTTTGGACCAGTGGTCTGATAGCATCACCCTTCATCTTTCCCGTGGTCATCATGTGATCCTCGATCTCGATATCCTTCTCTTGTGCAATTTGTAAGTCCTCTTCGTGGCTTCCTTTGATGAAAAAGGCTATCTCGTTAGATGGGTTGAGTGTGTGAGAGAGACGTGTAAGTAGGCGATTAAACCTTGCTACGAATTCCCTCATCGGTTCTGTAGGCTCTATCTTAGAGTTTGATAACTGGGCAAATAACTGGTGGGCTGCCTTCCGCAGGTTTAAATCTCGCCAAGAATTTCTCGCTCATGTCCTCCCAATTTCTGATGACTCCTGGTGATAAGTGATGGAACCAATCAGAAGCATTTGCCTCAAGAATTTCGACAAAGAGTCGAACGGCGATATCTTCATGTGGTACAGACAAAACGGAGCAAGCCGCTGTGAACGTTGATATATGCTCATCGGGGTGTTTAGCCCCATCGCCGAAGAATCTTGGGAAGTGCTTTCGTGATCCCTTGGGAAGTTCATGATTGCCTTGTAGGGCCAGTGGGCCTATGTTGTTACCACATGGTAAAGGTGCTGGACGTCTCACGACTCTTGCATTATGACCATTGCCGAACAGGTTGTCGTTGCCGTTGCCGTTATTGCCATTGTCGTTGCCATTGCCGCCATTGCCATTGCCATTTCTATCATTATGGCCATTGTTACCATTATTATAGCCATTGCCATTGTTGTTGCCAATGCCGTTGTTGTTGGCATTGTCATTGTAGAGGCGGTTGTCCGCCATTGCTTGAGTTGGAGGTCCTTGTTGTTCTTCTAGAAAGTGTTCAGGAACCTCTTCAAAGATTTGCTCTATATCGGATGCTTCTCTGATGTCTTCTTGAAAACGAGGATTATTTCTCCTCCGTATGTATACTTGGTGAGCCAGGAGGCTTACTGCCACGCGGGTGGTGGTAACACTGGTCTCTCAGCTGCTAGATTAGCCTTTCTTTCTTCCTCGTCCAGAGTAATAGCTGCGGCTCTCCACTAAGCTGGTGATGTATTCTTTTCAAAGATGAAAGTACGCAAGCTACTGATGATGTCTGTCTGCTCTCCTTCAATGAATGGAAGATCTAGTTGGAGAGTTACTGGCGCAAGATCAGGTTGTTCAACTGGAGCACAAGGATGCCAAATGCCCATTTCGTGTCATAAAAGGGTTAAACTTTTCTTGAAGTTTTATGCCTCGTTGCCCCACGGTGGGCACTAGAAAACTGTTGGCGTTTCAATTAGCACCTCTAGAGTGCTTATTGGAAACAGGCAACTATTGCAAATGTTTTAGTATTGCTCTTCAAATTATAGAGAGGAAGATCTCTCTTTGTTGATGTTAACAGATACAAACAAGCAAACTCTGGCAACAATGGCGCAACAATTTTTCCTAGCAAATAAAAGTTAAACAAACAATGAGCCCAAGGCTCTTATTTATAGAAACTCAAAGGAGTAGGCAACCCTAAAGTCTCCTTGAGTTAACAATCAGTTCTTGCCAATCAACAAGATTTATTCCTATGTCTAAAAGCAGGTGAGCAAGCAGTTAACTGGAAATCTACTTCAGTTAACTAAAACTAAACAAAAGTCAAACTGGAAGTCTAATTCAGTTGACTGACACCTAACTAAAAGTGAACTTAAATTACAAATGTGTCTTCAAAATAGACATCCAGCTTTAAAGGAGATCTGAGATCCACAAATCGTGGGAGTCAATTAGACATCCTTGATTAGTGGGATTTGACATGCATGATCTGTGGAGATCTGGAGTCAACTTGGAAAGGGGCATCAAGTTGACTTCAGTCATAGTTATTGCTATTTTGGAGGGTAGGACGTCCTTCTTTAGGTGCTTTACACCTCTTCACCACTGGTCAACAGTGTCTCTATCCAGTCGTTGACTTCTTCAGCTTCTGGGCAATTAATGCTTCTCAAGATGACGACTTTGACGTCTCAACATCTCTTCACCCGTCACAAGCTGCTGTTGATAGTTTATGCATTTGGCAGCTGCTACATCCAACTGGATAGACATGGCTACAACTTTGGCTAATTTGCAACTATTGGGATCATCAACGAACGAACCAAAGATGACATCTTGGAATTGTCTCTGCACCGTTCCTAGCTCAATGTATTCTCCTCCCTCATGCTGATATTCTACTTGAGGGAAGGATATTACCAACGTTTTTGCGAAGTTGATAATATTGGCGACAATATGCCTGTAGTCAATCAACTCCACTGAATTGGCATCGTAGACTTTCACCTTGTATGCCAATTGTTCCTTCCAATCAAAAAGATGGAGTTTGTTTTCTGTGGTTGTAATTGATTGATATGCAAGTTGTAGATCAGCAACTATCGCTTCATCTCCCGGCCTCCTTTCTGCTGCCTTCAAGTCTGACTGTTGGATCTCTGCTCGGAGTCCATATGCTCTATCTTTTAGTTGGTATGCTTCAGCCAATACACATCGTCCTCTGACAACGAACTCATCCACTTGACTTCTCAAGTGTTTGCCGTACGTGATCAACTAATGATGATTTCTTTCTGTTGGGAGATCTAACAACTCTTGAGGTAAAGCCGAGGAGTTGGGAGTGTCGTGCATTAAGCTTGAAATATACATTCTTAATTGCCGGTTTTCAGCCTTTAGGGCTGTTTTGTCCTGTCCATCCTTGGTCATCCTTTCTTGGATGCTCGCTGAAGCAATTCCAAGAAGGTCTGCCTCCACCTCACGAGTGGTCTTTCCAAGATTCACCTTTGATAGCGTGAAGTCTTCAACCTTCACATAATATATGTCTTTGTCCTCAGGTGGGGCAGTAGTCTCTATGATGACCTTGTTCTCTGCATTTCTCTCTACATGTGTTTGCTTCTTCAACTTCTTCGCCGGCATGTCCTAATGGAGATGGTCGAACTCTATGAAGTCAAGCTGATAGGACGACCTTTCTCTCTTCCTTCCAAGGGAACTCTCAATCCAAATAGAATCTTGACTAGCTTTGCTGGAAGGAGGAATATGGCCCCCTTGAATGCTGGATGAACGAGACTCTGCCGTGGCGATGTCTCGTGGTGGCGAGTCCAAGTCAATGGGACTTTGTGACAACTGTGATGGTGGTGAAGTGGGTGGCTCTATTTCTATTACAAGCAACGTTTTTGCTGCAACTACTTCTGCAATGGGTTCCATCCCTACTGTGATTATTTCAATCACTGGCTCTGGTTCAGCTGCAACGTTCTCAACTATCTCAGGTAAATTGGTGGTTGTCTCCACCTGTACCTCTTGTTGATTTGTACCAGCAATCCCTTTTCTTCCCCATGTGCTTCCTGACATCCGCATTCCTTCAAGAAGAATTCTCATCTTTTTTTGTCTGGGTCTCTTCTTGGACGTGGAAGGTAGTGTAGACTGAACCGTTGGCGGCTCTGATCGGGGAAGTACTAACTTCCTTGTCCTTTTGCTGTCAAAGTAGAGTTGACTTTCTTTGACTACTCTACCCATTCTTTCCTCTATAAACGTACTCTTTTGCATACCAATCCACTCTGCCGAGTGGTTGTGAATCCACCTAATCCATGAAGAAGGAAGGAAGAATGACTTCTTCGTCCTCAAGTAAGCCCTCGATGTCCTCTGACTTAAAATCAACCATTTGTGAGAGCTTGAACCTGCTATAGTTCCTTCTTCGCACCTCGAACTCATCGTCGCAGTTGACCTGATAATCTTCTATGGAAGATTTATGTGATGAACGTTGCTCGAGATGTGCTGCGAAGAGTCCTCTTGGATCGTATGATGACCTCCTCTCAATGAGGTACTTGAGATTAAATCTCACTGTTTCCTGGCTCATCAACCTAACATCGGTTGCCGTCTTGCATCTATAGAGTCCCATATGAATGGGAAAGTTTGCAGCTGACTTCTTCTTTTGGTGAAGGTAAGAGTGAACCTTGGCCAACTGCCTCAGGAATTCCATGAACACTACCTTATTTGAAGGGTAGCGTGGCATCATGGCGGGGTGTCCATTGTCATACACGCGTATGTAGGTAAAAGTGGGGAATTGGATAAACCAATCCGCCCAATCCACCATTGCCGCCTTGGCTGCTGGTGATATACGTACATACATCTCATGGTCTAGCTCGCGCACGGTGTGCATGGTGAAGAGATCATTTATCTTCTTGAAGTGTCTTTTCGCTTGAGTAAACTGAAGGCGAGGAAAGTATTCTTGGACCTTCTGCACACCCAAGGTTTCCACAGTGTTTAGTATTCTGAATTCGCCTTGGAAGGCGATCGAGTATACCAGGTAGGAACACATGTGGAAACTATGCTCTTCTAGAAACTTGGTAAATTGTTGGTGGAGCGTGTCACTAATCAGAGAGGCCCAGTCGTAATGTTCTTTCTTGCTGATGATTTTACCAATGATACAGAACATCAACAGTTGGAAGTGATTTCCCTCTTCTTGTCCAGTGACTCTGCTGAGTAGAGTGATTAACACTGCGTACTCATCTTTGAACTCTCCTCGCCCAACCAATTTGGGCATGTTGGCTTTCTTCACTTTTAACCAATGTTCGGCCATTATTAGTGAACACTTGTCTTTCAAAGCCTCAAATGCCTTTTTGCATTCCGTCACAGATATGACCTTACTAGTAGGGCATGGTGGAATTGCAAAACATGTCTGTATGGTCTTCGGCTTTAAACTACAGATCACTTTTCCATCCATTGATAGGATTTCTCTCGTGGTAGGGTTGTAATGCTTGATGCAAGCCATTACAAGTTCTATGCTCTGTAAAGTGATAGGAATGGATGCGACTTTAATCGAGCCGGATTCTTCAATGTTCTGTAATGTAATTTGGGTCATGCCCTCCAAGTCCTCAGAATTGACTTCCGGGTTTTTCTGCCATAAGTCCGTGTCAGTCGTTTTCAGATAATCGTGGTACAAGACCGTCTTGGTCTTGTATTATACCTGGGAGTATTGCATTCTAAAAGACTTGAAGATTGACTGTGCACTTGACCTTGTTCTAAGATTGTCCGGAAACCCTCAAAAATAGCGTCTACGGAGAAGTATTTTTCCGGGAAAAATCTGGCATGTGGGTTTTGTTTGTGCTTGAAAGCTAAACAGACCCAGTTCCTTGGATTTTTGATTTGGAGATTTTTTCGGAAAGATCCCTAAAAATAGGGGTAGCAAGTTTGCTGATTTTGGCAAAACTGAAAAGATGGGTTTTACTGGAAAATTGCTCTGATCATACCCAGATGGTCAGATTTGAGGTGGTCTGTCATTTCTTGTGACATGGAAAGAATATTAGACAGAAATAGAGGAAGTAGACAGAAGGTGGATTGGAAGTTATAATCCGCCTCTTTGTAAAAAATTGCCTTTGGAATCAACCTCGGAGATTAAAAACCTTTATTGCCATTGATCTTCAAAAATATCGAAGATCCGTTCAAAACCTCTACCAGATCTTGAAAATACATTCTTGGGAGCAATTTGTTGTTTTATCCTTCAATCTGCAAAAGAATAAGTGAGAATGGGATGCCTAGCATGAATATATGGTGGTTCAATTTGAGATCCACCAAGTATGGTTGCCAACTTTTGATTTTGGCCTGATTTGGAGTTCAAAAAAGGTGATTTCCACTGATTGTGGAGTGTTTGGCCTCTTATTTCCTCCAAAATTTGCTAACTCAAGTCAACATTTGCTTTTGACTTTCTTAGGCATCCCTCTTGGAGTTTTGATCATTTTCATCATTCTTTGCAGGCTGAAGTGCCTCTGTTTGATCTTCGATCTTGGTTGCTCGGTTGATCTTTGGCAGTTGTTGATAGATCCGTTGTCGAGATGGGATTAGCTTGGTGAGATATGCTTGGGAGAGATTAACTCAGAAAACTGAGTTTGAGCCTCTAGAATAAAGGGCGCCTTTCTTCAAGAGGCGCTTTTGGCTGTGCCTTAGTTAATTCTCATTGATTGTTCTTCGTTTTGGGCTTTTTCTACTCTCCGTGCCTTGATCTGACATTCTCGTTGATGGATGAGTCGGATGACTTTGCTTGACGGTGCATCGGGTAGCCAGCTCGGTCTTGCACAGGATGACTTACTTCTCAGCTTCAGACAGTGAGTTTATGCCCTTCAAGTTCAAGGGCGCTTAGCTTTGTTGACTGATTTTATCTATGTTGAAACTGTCTGCTTTGATCTCCGTTTTTAGATGATTCAGTTATCAGATTCTTTCGCTGACAGTCTCGTTGTTGAGATTCGTCAAAGCTGAGAAGATCGTTCTGGAGGTCAGTGATCAATCAAACTGCATTTACTTCTCCAAAAGAAAGGGCATCTTTCTTCAAGAGGGGCGCTATTCTTCTGTACTTAGCCAATTTCTTGGCTTGTTCCTTCAGTCTTCAGTTCAGTCTTTTTCTACTTGATCTCAACGTGTGATCATTTGGCGTGTCTTGTGAACGCATTGTCAAATTGATCATGTAGCTGGGAGCTGAAAAGATGTCATGTATAGAGCAGCTGCGGATAGGTTGATCAGATGCCTTGAACTGAGGGGCCCCCTGGCCAGCAGGGGCGCTTTTGTCATGAAGCTCACTGATTTGCTTTGTTCATTGCTTGCTTGTTCTCCATACTTTGTTGACATTTCACCAGTGATCCTTGAATCGGATGATCTGACTGATAGTTTCGTTGTCGAGCCAGCACGAACGTGAAGAATACGACTGATATGAAGGTGTCAGGTGATTGCATTTGCCCTATGAGATCCAATGGCGCCTTTCTTCAAGAGGGGCACCTTTTTCAACTGTTGATTGTGTTTTGCCTTGGTAGCAAAACGTCCACCTTCCGAAGTTAGCCAAATTTTGGCCTTTTCCGTTTTGAGAATCTCCTTTGTTGAACAACATTATTTTCATCCTTTTCTGCTATAGCTTCTTCGTTGGAGTTCTTGAAGTTTAGCCTTCAGCACCTCGTACTAGCCAATTTGCCATTAATGGCTGTGGAGCCCGTAACTTTGTTCCTGAAAAACGAGAATAGACCCACCAGAGTAAAACATGTCTTTTGATGATTTTGACTTGATCAGTGTGATTGTGAAGTCGTTTAACCCTATCAAAATCATTTTCAATCATTTCCAGGAAGGTCCTATTTTTTAGGGTTTCCTGAAAAATAGGGGTATGAAACCCTAATTTTGAGTTTTTCAGAATTTTAACCATAGGTTCCTCGACAGAAACCCACAAAGAACTTATGTTTGGTTTGACCTAAAATAGACTTTTGATGGCATTTTTACATGATTTAGCTCAATTTATGCAGAATGCCAAAACTTTAATTTTGGGTACAACACATTGTATGCTTGAGATTTTGCCAAAAAATGAAAAAAAAAGAAGGAAAGGAAATGCATACCTCTTTGGTGGATTTGCACTCCCAACAGCACTAACTTCGACCTCTTCTCCTTCTTCAACTTCTTGTTCTTCCTCCTTCAATGGCTGTAACTTCAAACCCTTGGCTGCTCTTTCTCTCCTTCACAAACAAATGCAAAAATGAATGAAAAGAGGATTCTTTTTTCCTCATAAGACAACAAATAATGACGGGGCCCACAATAGCCACGTAATCGGGGCTTTGCCTTTTTTAAAAGTGTGTTTTTTTTTAAATTTTAAAACCATGTATGACATGGGGGATGGTTGGCCGTCCTCGGGATGGCTCAGGTGTCCCCTGTCCGTTCCTAAGACGGTCAACCATCCCCCTCTTTGTGTTGACGGTTTCCTCATTTCGGGGATGTTTCCTAGGATTTTCCAGAAAAAGGGTATGCTAGGAGACTGTCCACCAGTCGTCCCCCTGTACCCGAGACATTCCAAGGACAAGGATGGGCCATTTTTGGGGGGGGGACGCGTCCCTGGGTTTCCCTGCTTTGAAACCATCATGCCTCTTTCATAAGTTACCAAGATTTCTGCCTATTTGTACTAGGTGTGCTCCTACCTTATTCATGCATGACACATTGAAGAGATTGTGATTTCTCCCTTTGCTCGGGATCTCTAGTGCATGGCCCGGATCATTTATGGGATATGGGGCATAAAACGATGTCTAGAGCTTTTGCTTCCCCCTCTAGTCTAGTTTCATTTGTTTGTATGGTTGCAACTAAACAAAACCTATGCCCCTGACTTCAAAGTTTCACTTTGTCTTATGCTATTTTTCCTACTACTTCAACTAGTTTGCATACATGATCAAATCGTCCTTCAATTGTCTTAAGCTATGTTATTTGATTCATTAGGTATGCAACCAGATTCGGGTCAGATTTTGATTTTGATTTTGATTTGGTTTTGTTTAAAATTGGCATCTTACCCTTGTATTAGTTACGATAGGATTTTATGGGTGAGATATTAAAGTAATGTTTTATCATATTGTAATGGTCAATTAGCGTTTAGGTTAGACTTTAGGAATCTTCTTTAATAAAGTCATGTTGACTTTAGATATTTCTCCTATGACTTGTCATCCTTATCCTTTGTGAATAAGATATTTGTCATCCTTATCTTCTGTGGATAAGATATCCTATATAAGGATGCAATCTTGGTTAACTTTTTGTGTGCTGTTTTTGTAGTATGGTATCAGAGGTTAGGCTTTGTAAATTCTCGAGATTGGTGAGCGTGTGAATTCTACGAATTGTGGCAGTGATGAATTGCACGCAAGAGACATAGAAGAATGTGCCAAAGGAAGTCGTACTGATTTGTACGAAGGTTTTTGACGAATATTTTCAATAAATTTGTGGGTCTATTTTTTGTAATTTTTTGGCAGATTTTCTTTTACAAAATTTGTGGGTTTTTAACAGTTAAAAATTGCACAAGGTTTTAAGACTTGTTTTTTGACAAGTTTTTTTTCGAAAAATCATAATTTTTGAACTCTTTTTTGGTAATTTTTGTACAAAATTGTGGGTTTTTTACATTGCTGCTTAGGTTTTGCAATTTTTTTCCCAATATTTCAGTGTTTTTTCTAACAGCAACAAGCTTGTTTGTTTTTTGTGATTTTAAATTGCGGGAGGGATGGCTTCATTACCCAACATCATTTTGGAAGGCAGTCATCGTTTTATTGGCTTGAATTACAACACCTAGAAGCAACGCATGCTAACAATCTTCGATTACCGATGTATCTAAAAGATTGTCCTTGGTATTGTCACCTGGCCAACGGTTGTGGGTAAAGACTAAGACAAGTTTGATGAACGCGATAGAGAATCAATTATGTTGATCAAATTATCAGTGACCGATGCCATGCTTTGTGAAGTCCAAACAAAGATGACTTCAATTGACATTTGGAAGCATTTGCGCGACCTTCATGAAATTCTAGATAAAGGTAGGGCCTTCTTTTTGAAGAATATGCCATTTTTGATCACAATGGATGAGAAAATGTCCTTGCAAGAGCATTTACTCAAGATCAAGGACATCAAGGATCAGTTGTCAGCCATTGGTCGAAAAATGGAAGAAGAGGACATGGTGGTAATCACAATGAAAAGCTTACCACGTGCTTATGAGCATTTCATTGAAATACTCAACATCACATCTACGAAGGTTGACATGAAGTTCGACAATTTGTGCAATAAAGTCTTGTAGCAGGACAAATGGAAGTAGTTTGGTAGTAGTAGTGGCTCATCGAGTGTGGAACAAGCCTTTGCAGCCAAGGACAAGGGCATAGGCAACTGGCCTTAGAAGAAAGGTCAAGGGGATTCTAATGATACTTCAAAGAATCTGAAGACTATCACATGTCATTATTGTGGTAAACTTGGTCACATTAAAAGCACTGCAGGAAGCGGTTGGCTGATAAAAATTCCAACCAAGGACAACCTCCACAAAAGGCTTATGTCACAAAGCATTATGAGCAAGAGTTAGCCTTCTTTGCTTTCATGGCCAAACGACCAATAGATCAGGTCAAGTCTTCTGCATGGTACATTGATTCTGGAGCGTCTCGACATTTTACACATAGGAAGGACTAGTTCATTGAGTATACAACTTGCTTAGATTCATTGATCTTCGGTGGTGGTGAAAAGTATACAGTTGTTGGTAGAGGCAATGTTCAAATAACCTCTGGAGGGAAATATATTTTTTTCCTCAATGTATACTATGTTTCAGGCATGGAGCTCAATTTGCTCTTAGTGAGTTAGATTATGCGTCACTGTCCCAAGTCGGAAATCATTTTTAGCACACACAAGTATTATATTGTCAACAAGGAGTCCAAGCAAACCATCGCAATTGGCATAGAGGATCGTGGTTTGTTGATATTGGAGAGGTTTAGGAGCATGCATTGGCAACCAAGAATTCATCTGCTATCAGTACTCTTTTGCATCTCAACCTTTCTTATTTCTCTCAGTTAGCTCGAGAGAATATGGTAGAAGGTTTACTTGAAATCTAGCAGCAAATACAAGGTGTTTGCAAAGCTTGTCAAGCAGGGAAGCAACATAGAACTTCGTTTCTAAAATACAATTGGTTCATGCAGATGTATGTGGACCAATCAATACGACATCGGTCATTGGTCCCAGGTTTTTTCTTTTGTTTGTAGATGATTTTGGTAGGAAAATGTGGGTGTTTTTCCTAAAAGCAAAAGCATATGTGTTTAAGGAATTCCAAAAGTTCAAAGCATTAGTAGAAAAAGAGTCTGGTTATTCAATAATCGTTCTTAGGTTTGATAATGGAGGTGAATTTTGTTCAAACGAATTAATGGACGTTTGTGCTAAAAACGACAACAAACGTCAATTCACAACACCCTATACTCCACAAAAAAATGGAGTGGTTGAGAGAAGGAACCATACTATTACCCAAATGGCCTGGTGTATGTTGGAGAACAAGAGTGTTCCCAAGAAGTTTTGGGCAGAGGTAGTTTACATTGCAGTTTACCTTCTCAACAGGTCTCTGACAGAAGTAGTGAAGGAGAAAACTCTAGACGAAGCATGGTCTGGGAGGAAACCAAAGGTGATCCATCTTAAGGTTTTCAGTTCTACTATATACTTTTGGATTCCAAATGTAGAGAGAACCAAACTGGACTCCAAGAGCCAAAAGTTAATGCTTACAGGGTACGGTGAAAATCATAAAGCCTACATGCTGATTGATGTGGACACTGACCACTTGACATTCAACAGGGATGTGGTGATTGATGAAGAAGTTGGGCCTTTTCAGCTCCTCTCTGACATCAAGTGTACTAAAGATCAGCCTCTGAAGGCTAACAATTTAGGTGGTCTAGCTTCCATTAGCTACATCTGAAGGGGGGGACTCTGATGATTCCGAACATGTGGAATCTCCCAGGAAGGTACCGATACTAGTACCAAATGATTTTCTTCAAGAAAACTTAGATCAACATCTAGATGATATAATACCCGGCAGCCAAAGTCATGATGAGCACGTTGATTTGGATGAAGATGTTTCTACAAAGAGACCTAAGTGGTGGGAAAAATTTAAAACTCATTGTTGATGTTCGAGATGATGAGATGGTCGAGGGTCGATCATTCAGAGGCAAGAGCAAGCTTAACACTATTAACTTTGCTCTTATGTCCAATATTCAGGGAGTGTATGAGCCACAAGTGTTTGTTGAGGCAAAAGATAAACTTGAATGGGAAAAGGCCATGGAAACCGAACATCAAAGTCTTATGAAAAATAAGACTTGGGTTCTGTCAAATCTTGCACCAAGGAAGAAACCCATTGGTTGCAAATGGGTGCACAAACTCAAGTACAAAGTAGATGGTACACTTGACAAGTAGAAAGCACGGTTGGTGGCTAAAGAGTTCTCGCAGAGAGAAGGTATTGATTATGAGGAAACCTTTTCTCCTATAGCAAAGATGAGCACCATCTGATTAGTTCTAGCCATGGCAGCACAGTTTTGTTGGAAAGCCCATCAAATGGATGTGAAGAGTGCCTTCCTCAATGGTGACTTAGAGGAAGAAGTGTACATGACTCAGCCTCAGGGTTTTCAAATTGTAGGAAAGGAGCATCAAGTATGCAGATTGATGAAGGCTCTTTATGGCCTAGAGCAGGCACCCAAGGCATGGTACATAAAGATTGATAAGTATTTGGATCAAGAGGGATTCCAACGAAGTCCTTTAGATCTAAATGTATACATCAAAAGCATAGGTAATGAAATCATCCTTTTGGTCATTTATGTGGATGATATCATCATTATAGGTAGTGAGGCACATTTGATTGAAGAAATCAAATGTAATTTGTGTAATGTTTTTGACATGATAGACTTAGGCCTCCTACATTATTGCCTAGGTGTAAAGGTTTGGCAAACAAATGGTGGTATTTTTATTTCTATCTAAATATGCTTGGAGTTTGCGAGACAAGTTTAGAATGACAAATTGCAAAATCTTGTCTACACTTATGGAGAAAGGGCTGAAGCTTTTAGCCAAAACCGACTCAAAAGTGATCAATAAATCAACATTCAAACAACTAGTGGGCAACCTTATCTATCTTATAGCCACTAGACTTGATTTGAGTTATGCTGTGAGTTACATTTCCCGTTTTATGACAGCCCCAAAGGTAGAACATTCGGTTGCAGCGAAGTGGGTACTGAGATATGTGGAAGGGACACTTGAATTTGGCATTCTGTATAGCAGAAGCAAAGATCCTAGGCTGGTTGGGTTCATAGATTCAAATTGGGTAGGTTTAGTTGATGACACAAAGTCCACTTTTGGATATGTTTTTAGTCTTGGTACGGGTGCAGTCACATGGACTAGTAAGAAGCAACAAGCGGTAGCTCTTTCCTTGACAAAAGTAGAGTATCGAGGAACAACCAAAGCAACATGTGAGGTAGTATGGCTTCAAAGGATGCTTTCATAAATGCAAATGTCTCAAGTAGGGCCTTCACCCTTGTTTCGTGACAATCAAGGGGTGCTAAAGCTTGTGAAGAATCTAGTTTTCCATGAGCATACCAAACATGTGGAGCTTCATTGTCATTTCATCAGGCAACTTGTAGAAGATGGATTAGTGATGCTGCAGTATTGTTCAACTAAAGGCTAGACTACAAACATTCTTACCAAGTCCTTGAGTCTTGAAAAATTTGTAAAATTTTGGGATAAGCTTGGTGTAATTAGTAGAATGACCATTAAGGGAGGGTATTAAAGTAATGTTTTATCATATTCTAATGGTCAATTAGCTTTTAGGATATTTTAGGAATCTTCTTTAATAAAGTCATATTGACTTTAGATATTTTTCTTATGAGTTGTCATCCTTATCCTTTGTGGATAGGATATTTGTCATTCTTATCCTCTGTGGATAAGATATTTGCAATCCTATATAAGGATGCTTTTGCTCCTTATTTCTTAATAGATTTTTATGCAATCTTGGTTAACTTTTTGTGTGTTGTTTTTGTAATATGAGAAATCCTCGAGATTGTGAGAGGCTGACCAAATAATACTCATCTTGCTATGTTTCGAATCAATGAGTGAGAGCCTAAGGCTGTGTAGGGCTGCTTGCTTGTGAAGGTACCATCATATTCGATTTGCAACTATATGCAATAGCTTCTGCCCTTCGATGTTTCAAGTAATAGCTCATGGTAAAAAATCCTATTTGTAAGGTCAAAGTTGCACCTCTTTACGCTAGGATTGCTTTCATTATACATTCTTTGGACCAATATCAGAAACTTACAATGATTTTTTTTTTTTTAATTTAATATAGTTTTTATTTAATATTTGTTAATTTAATATAATATCTTTAAAATTTAATATTATTTAATTTAATAATATATTTAAAATATAATTCTTTTAATTTAATAATATATATCAATTCTGTATAATAATGAGAATTTCGTTTAAATTTTTTGGATGGACAAACCTAAAATGAACCCAACTCCAAATATGTTTTAGTAGATCTATTTCATAGATCCATGAGTTTTCTTCTAACCCTTTACTCTTTTAGTGAATAGTATTTTCTTTGAACTTGCTTCGTTAAGTTTTCTTGCCAATGAATGAATCCCAAATTTGCACCATCTCCCCATGTCGCTTTTGTAGGTATATGTTTCCTCCAATTTTAATTTTTTTGCAACCGCACTGAATCAATAGGACATGGCACATGGTAGGAGTACAAATCAAAAGTCTTGAATATTGTGGAAATATCCAAACCGTCCAATAGTTTGATTCCGTACAATTCATACCTTACAAGGACCAATCTTCTTGGACTTCAATTCATTATATGTTCCCTTTGGAAACCAATCCTTCCTCAAATGTGCCATGACTAATTCTCCCTCATAGTAAGTCTTTTCTCTTCAAGGCTAATCTACACGTGCCTTATACTTGGTGCTACTTTCTTCTAGCTGCTTCTTGACTTATGTATGGACCTCCATGTGTTGAATGGAGTTTTTAGCTTCTATGCTAACACGAGTTTCATTTTTAACTCTCAACATGAAATATCCAGGCTAAATTGTTATACAGAATTTTTCCAATTTTCACAACTTTATGTATTCCAACATTTCGTCAAACAGTTTGTTTGTAAACTGATATTTTGGTTCGTGGTTGTAAACAGTTAGGAGTTTGGTTTAGTTTCTCAAATGCAATTTTCAAATAATTCTTAACTCAATAAACACTAGTATTGCAATGTTGACAATAATCCCATTCATTCATACATTCTTTCATAATGTTGGAAACAAAAAATATAGATTTAAAATAATGTTCTAGAATTACAAATAAATTATATTGAGTAGTTTCTGATCTGAATTTAATTATCCTTCAAGCTGTATGGCAACAGGAGTACCAAAAGGTACGACACCCTAAATGTGTACGGCTTCCTTTGTATGGTATAGTGGCTATTAAGTTGGCTGGAATCCTTCCAAAAGTGGTATGGCAGCGGGCAATGCACAATGGTTTGAAGAAAATAGTCGACTTTTCACTTTTTGACTCAGACCTCCTTCCACATCACCTTTGTTGACCCTTTAAAATATATATATTGCTTCCTTTGTTTGCTGCAATCTCTCCTTTGGACATCGTATGGTCACATTAAACTATAGTTTGGAATAAAGGAGAATAAAGTAGAGACATGTTCTTCCTCTATCATATTCTCCCTACAACTTGTAGAGACAACTTGATACACTTTTTGAGTTTTGTGATCTTTGCCAGCATGTGGGCAATTTGAGTAAAACCAAGGTGGTCTTCAATACCAATGGATGCTCATTCTAGTTTTCATTTCTTCCACAAAGTGGGGACCAATTGATATAAACACTATTTATACTTATCGAGGACTTAAGTTTTATAGGCCATCTCTCCTTTTGGCCTACCTCTCAATGTTGTCTTTGCAAGGGATACACCTCATTTTTTGTTCTTGAATGCTAATGTTTTCAGGTACATTTCTAGGATTCCTTTTCATCTGAGTTTTGGGGCCTTCTCTTAGGTCCTTGTGACGTGCTTAGATTAAGAGGGTTCAATTTAGGATCTAGTACAAGCACACAGTTCCCTAGTGTATTGTCCAAGTGGAATTTTCTGCCCAATGCTTTCCTCTCTAGAGTATCTTTAGACTCACTCGGTTTACACATAGGGTGAGATCTATGGTTGGTTTTGTTTCATGATTTCATCCCATGGAAAACATTGTTTTTTGGCACATTATTCCTTAGAGTAGATAGCCTCTTTGAGTCCCTTAGAATGCCATTGTTGCTCATTCTTTGAGGTGTGTTTGCTTTTCAAATCTAGCAATGTTTCTTTGGACCCACCCTTCTCCCTTTAGGTACTCTGTTTGTGTTTCCTATCATCTTATAGAGAAAGAGGTGTAGTCAGTGTACAATGTCTATTATTATGCTTCAATAATATTGGTTATCCAACTATGTATTAATTGGTTGTTGACGTTGGGTAGTTATAAGCTTTCGTTGGTTGACAATTGTGTTATTCTTGGCAATTGTCGGGTCCTTTAAATACATCGTGTATCGTCAAAGAGATTAGTATGATCTAGTCAGATCGACTTTGATCCTTCGCTGACCATCTCTGGTCTTCTTCTGTAATAATTTCATGTGCAAATAAAGATATATTTTACGCATGTATTTGGTATGCATTGTCATCTCTATTATTAATTCATGTATTTAATTTATCAGACAAAGTATTTAACATTTGGTGCTGGCGCCTTAAAGAAATCGGGTCATATTTGAGAGATTCATGCCCTTATACCCCAATAAAGGCGGGAAGAGACCACAACGTGGTCAAGATCAAGAGATTAGACGATCTTTAAGGATCATTGAACAAAGAGAACGAAGGAGATGATTGAAGGGTGAAGTTTAATAAAGAAAAAGGTTTCTGATTGAAAGCTCGAGTCCACCCAAGAGCAGAAGTTGAAGTGTAAGTAGAAGTCGTAGTCGGGAGAGAAAGAGAACTTTCATGACAAGGTAACACACAAAGAGAGAGTGGGTAGAAATAGCTTGACACCTATCGCTTCCCTACGAGGCATAACCAACCTTGCTGACCAAGCCAGAGAGTAGTTCTTGCCATCAATGTCAGACAAAGGGAAAAGCGAAGGAGAAAACAACAACCTCGCTAGAGAACCGTTGAGATCATCACCGCCATACAAAAGTTAACTATCGAGCAAAAGGGAAGGCGAGGAAGAAATTGCCAACCTTGTCGTCAGAGAATCGCGCGTACCATTAAAGTCAGCCAAAGGGGAAGGCGAGGGAGAACCTACCGACGGTCTAATAGAGACCATACGCCATATTGAAGATCTAATACAGATGGAAGAGCCAAACATTGGAAGATTGGAAGAGCCAAACATTGGAAGATGGGAGTCGATAATGCAAGGATGAAGGGAGCATCGAAAGGACCTTGAAGGCAACTTGAGGGTGACGAACCCTCAAGAGGGACAAGTGAAGGATTTTGACATGTTTGTGAATGCAGGGAAAGCATCAGAACGTACTAGTCAATGCTCTCCAAACAGGCTATCATCATAGAGAGCACAACAAGGAGGCAAGATGTTGACTCCCTTAGCAAGTTCAAATGTAAAGTGGAAAAAACTTCCAAAATTCATAGGGAATGGGTCAGAGGATCCTGTGAGGAATTGCAAGAAATGCGAGAAAATATGTGTAGTAAATGGCCAAGATGACAAAACCTATTGGCTGAGGGCATTTCCACTAATTCTCAGAGGAATAGCCATAGATTGATATGCAAAATTGGACATAACACACAAAGCTACATGGGATGCACTGAAAAGAGCATTCCAAGAGGAATTCAAACTCTTGAGAGACGATAACGAAATTGTAGCGGAGATCTACAATACCAAACAAGGAAAGAATGGAAATGTACGAGCTTACAATCGTAGGCTCAAAGAACTGTTGGTGAAGCTGGAAAACCAGCTAGTAGATGGATTGAAGAAGAGGTGGTTTATCGATGGGTTAATCCCTTCATTAAGGAAAAAAATGGAAGACGTATCCCCTCCTATCCTGACATTTTCAATCGAACAATGGACATAGAAAGTGAAGATAAAATGCCGTCGTGCAGTAAAAGAGAAACAAAGGAAGATGGGAGTTTAGATGACAATAGCGATGACGAATCAGGAATGGTACAAGCACTCCAGAGGGACATGCTTTGAATGATGAAAGAAATGAAGGTGGTTAAAAAAACCAACAAAGAACTATGGTGTATTGAGTGCAAAATTGAGGGGCACACAAAAGGTAATTGTCCTAATAAGATCTTTTGTGAGATTTGCTAGGTTATGGGTCATTCAATAAAGGAGTGCCCATACAATTTGAAGACGAGGAGTACACAAGTACTCTTTACACAGGGAGAGGAGTCCACTCCATTAAAGCCACAAAATGCATCTCCAGGTAATTACTGAGATCAAAGAGGAGGACTCAACCAAATACAATATGACCCCAAAGGATGCCCTATCATACAATGCTGACTATGTAGTGAGTGGGGACACTTTGTGAGAGATTGCTAGAACAAGCAAGACAAAGTGCAATTATTGTGCAAACGGTGTGGACCTAGAAACCACGAAGACATCGGATGTTCGAAGCAAAAGGCTAGCGCCAACATGATTGATGTAAGGCATAATAAAGTATTGGCCATTATTCGTGCCCAAGCAAAGAAGGCTTTGTACCTAGACCCACGTATAGAAAAATAAATGTAACAAACCAATAACAATCTGAGAAAATATTGCACGACAAGTACTTCAAGCTACTGTACCAGTTAAAGTAGTGGATTTATTACAAAGTTTTCTTGAACTTCAAAATGCTATTATATTGGGGGAGAATGAGACGGTGCATGCTACGACCCAATTGGAATCTATTGAGAATGAAGAACCAATAATTGAACCTTCACTATCTCGTGACCAAGTGATTGACCCAATGTTACGGACAATTAACATGGCAAGGAAACTAGTAGTGGTGAATATGGAGATCCTTGGAAGGAATCTCACCAATAAAATTGTTGATGGCGGGTTTGGCGTGAACATACTTCTAGAAGACACTTGGAGAAGTCTTGGCAAGCTGACCATTTGGTTGCCAATGTTTCAATTGCTGGGTGCAGATCAACAAGGTATTAAGGTACTTGGGGTCTTAATGGGACAAAAGAATTATTGGAACTCAAATATTTTTGTTAAACTTTGTGGTCATTTCATCAAAGAAGAAAGTGTACGACGCATTGTTAGGTTGGGTTTGGTTGGTAGCAACCAAAGCCAATCACAACTGGAAAAATAATACAATCTTCATTGAGAAGAAGGGTTGGAAATATGTAATTGATTTAAAGAACCAAGTTGTAAGTGAGGAAGCAACTTCCTCTGATTCGTTAGAGTCGAACTCCGAAGAAGAATGGATAGAGAAGCATGATTTGGGTCCAATAGAGCCGAATGCCAAAGGGATCCTAGAATTATAGTCATGCTCGAAGGATGAAACAAATTCTATCCAGAGCCTATTTCATTGGCAAATGGAGGATTATGAGGTATTTTCGTCGACTTGTAATTTTTTCGAAGCTACAACTCTCTATGAAGAGCAATTGATGAGAGAGCGCAAAATTACCATTGGTGCATCTCAGAGTGCTCAGAGCAAAATATTTAACTTGGAACACACAAAAACTAGTCAAGACAAATCAACTTCACAAAAAATTTACAAAAAAAAAAAGAAAAAGAAAATTTGAAAATAAAGAAACAATGGAAAGGAAAAGGTAAAAGTATTATTCGACAATTGCAAGAGAAAATATTAAAATGCTCGACTACATGCCCGATTACATAAAAGGACCGAGTACAAAGCATGACTACATTAAAAGGTTCGACTATATAGTATGCCCAACATCTTGTCATATCATGACAAGGAGAAAGACAAGTTTTGCACATCGTATGGCAAGGAGAAAGGAGTAATTTGTATACCTTATGACAATGTCAACCTCTTCACATCGTATGATGACCTCAATTGGTATGACATCATGGGACGACATCACTCAGCATGACATGCAAGCACATCATACGACCTATTCACATAGTATGACAATTATTCATTATACGGCCTGGTTTCGCTCAGATAGTATGGTGGACCTACATAGTATGGTGACCGTGATCTTCACATTGTATGATACAATCACTATACATTGTGATAGTATCACCATCATTCCCTCATCATTGGCGTAGTCACAACGTACAATGCAGAGCATTTCCTAATGTACGACAAGTAATCTATCTCATTGTATAGACAACAACTCCATTCATTGTACAATGTCATCATCTGGTCATCCTTCACATCGTACGACCGCTCTCTCAGAACATCGTATGGTGGTGGAGGAGAGTTCAAATTGTACGGAAGAACAACGTACAAAGGACTTAGCATAAAGCACGACAATCAATAGTTCTCTTCAACATACAACTTGCATTTCCTTTCACTGTATAGCTTGCATTCCTTTTCATTGTATGACCTGCATTCTTCTTCACTGTACAACTTGCAAGGTTCTTGATCGTATGGGTTGCACAACTTCCTATCGCACGGTGTCGGAAAGGGTACCACCTAAATGTATGGCGACAATCCCACAATGTATAACATTTAATTTCTAGAGTATAGTGTAATCAATTTTACAACATACGAGGTCCTTGGCATAGTGTACAATGTCCTTGACAGAGGCACCACATCATTGTATGACATCATGACCTTTCCATCGCATGGCTTGGCATATGTTCGTTAAACACTCTGAAATCTCTAATTTTTGGCTTTGTCAACATTGTTTGGAGCCTCTTAAAAATTCATGAAATTGATGTGCACCATGGAGTTTTGTGTGGTTTTGAAGGTCTTATTTTGGGCTTGGTGGCGAGGGCTCCACCCCTCGACCTCAACTTGTATTGTGGCAGGGAGCATGCTTGGGGCGTTGCCCTTGGACCCTATTGGGGGTGTTGCCCCCAGACCCTTGCAAGTGGCGTTGCCCTTTGACTCCGCTGAGGGTGTCGCCCCTAGACCCCCATTGCATTCATTTGAATTGCCAAGTACACTCCAAGTCTAAGTTTGCAAAGTACACTTCCAAGTTAGTCTATAGGCCCTTGTCTACAATATCGTCATTAGTTTGGCAAGTCTTCTCTAATGTTACTTGATGTTTACTTGTTATCTAGAAGACGACTTTTTCTTTTTTGGAAGATGATGTAGTTAGTGTACAATGTATTATTATGCTTTGATAATATTGGTTATCTGACTATGTATTGATTGGTTGTCGGCTTCAAGTAGTTATAAGTGTTGGTTGGTTGACAGTTGTGTTCTTCTTGGCAACCGTCGGGTCCTTTAAATACATTGTGTATTGTCAAAGAGAGTAGTATGATTTAGTCAGATCGACTTTGATCCTTGGCTGACCATCTCTGGTCTTCTTCTTGTTGGCTAACAGATTGGGCACCTTGAGGTTTTATTCCAATAACCTTAATTCTCTATTTGAAAGGTGCAAATGTCTTCCAACAGCTCTGGATAATTGCTCTCCTAAAGGAACAATTACCCTCTGAATTTTGGAGGTAGAACTCCCTCTTATAATATTCAATGAATGCAAAGAAAATAAAGAAAGAAAATCCATGTTTGCTTTTAACCTGAAAGTAGTAAAGGCATAAAACCCAATACTAGAAAACTTTCCAATATTAGATGCAATGGAATAAGGCTACTTATACTAGCACAAAGACTAGCCTGCACATAAATACTTATAAATCTCAACTAATAATTGCCCAAAAATAGATAAGTCTTTTAAAATAACAATAAAATCTAGAAAGCAGTTGAAAGGTCACGACGGTGACGCTTCATTAGCCGGTTCTTGATTCGCGGATATGGCGAGCCTCTTCCTCAAGGTTTGGAAAGCTTTAACGACATGTGGCATTTCCTTATGCTGGGGAATAGTGATATTCCCTTCTCACAACTTCCAAGTCATTTGATTGTCATGCCCCGTTTCAATTCTTTTGTCATACGTTCCAGTCAATCCAACTGTTTGAAACAAAGTTATGTGTATCCCGCTGAATCTCCTCAAGCTTTGAGCATTGAAAGGTTGGGTGCTAGTGATCTCATTAATTATCTTTTTGAAATTCTCCATCAGAATTCCAATGTCTTCATCACTATCGCCTCCCTCCCAGGTGGGCTGCAAGCTGAGTGCAAAAAGATTCCTGCGAACTTCTTCCATAACTGTGTTGCTTTCAGTTAACATTTTGTTAGATTCCTATAAATTTTTCCTTGCAACTTGCAATTTCCACTCTACACTTTTATTCCAGATCACACAACGACCATCCACAACATTAGGAATAATCTGCTCACTGGCTAGTTTCTCCATACCCATGCTTAGCATTCCTTTAATCTCATTCAGGTATGTAGCCCATATTGCTTCTTGTTCTTGGCTGATGCAATATCTTTTTCTATCTCTATTTTCAAAGCATATGCCTTTTGATGGGTTTTTAACATTTCTAAGATGAATTGTTTACCCTTATTATATTGTTACTCCGCTCCTCTATAGCTTTCCCACAAACTTTATAACTTTGCATTTTACTTACCTTTTATTTTCCCATTACTGATTTTGGGTCAAAGGAAGCTTCAACTTGAGATATTGGTTGAGTAAAATAAAAAACTGATCTTAGGCATTCAGTTAGAACCCTGACCTAGTTTTTCAATTCATCTTTATTTTCCTTATCTTTATTTGTTCTTTCCACCAGCCTTGTTGCTGTCACCTAGAAATTATGTACATCCCCATCTCTTGTGGAAGGTCCTAAGTTTATCCTGGCAACATCGAAATCACTTGCAGTTGCCTGGTTAACTTCTTTTTGTGTAGTGGGATGAGCAATTTCCACACAAACATTTCCTATGTTATCATCCTCTACCAATCTAGATGTGGTCTTCAACCTCTTAGGCTTAGGAGTCCTCTGTAGCAACTGACTCACCAGATCCTGGTTTGGGAGATCTAACTAAACTACCTTCCTTTTCTTTGACAGTGTATTTTCTAACCAAGCTGATGTGGGAGGTGCAACAAATGCCTTAGAACTAGAAGCATCAAACAAAGTCCTCTTTATTGGAGGGGTGATAATCTCAACATGCTCTAGTGAAGAGGATGGAGTAGGTCCAACCCTAAGAGGCTCATTTATTCCCTTAATAGGAGATGACCTATGAGATGAGGAAGAGGTATTAATAGAAATGTTACCTCTTTCTTCTTCATCCTCAGCTATATCTTTATCCTTGCTTAGTTGAGGCAGATCTGAAACATCTTCTCCACATGTTTTTTCTAATGAATTCTTTTCAGGGGGCTCGTCATCACCATCACCTTGAGCCCCTAATGATATCTGATGTGAGGTTCAACCTAAAGTTCCTAAGATTATAGGAGGCTAATTACTCCCACCTGCAGGTTAAGTACTTTGTGACTTGGTTTGAAGACGCTGTTGTTCTGTTTTCTTCTTGGCAATCCACTCCTTTGTTCTCTTCAAAATAGGTTCAATTTTTGCTTCAATAGTTTCGAGTTCTTTGAAACTCCAATCCATGATTGGGATGGGCTGAGCAGATATATGATTAGTAAAAATAGGATCAACCAAATCCGATCCATCATCTTCTATGCCTTGAACATCCAATCCCAAATCAAGTAATCTTATTTGCCTCAAGGATAACCTCATCCAACTTTTCCTCCTCACTTCAAACTCATCAAGGCAATCTGCCCAATAATCTTCTAGCTGGGGTATGTGATAGAAACCTGGGCCAAGTTGTAGGTTATTCCTCACATAATCTTTACTGTCAAAAGGGAAACGTTCATTGTAAAATTGGAAAGTATATTTGGCCAAGTCCCTTTCGATGTTAAGAGCATCTGACATTGAATTGCAAGTGAAGTAATCGAAACCTACAGGAAATTGGACACCTAGTTTCTTTCGCTCTTGACATCTTTTATTCACGTTAGCCAATTGTCTGCAAACTTCTATAAGCACAAATTTGTCTTTTGCATATCTGGGAAGCTTTAAAGTATAACCACTGAAACAACCAACTCGAATATATGAAAATCTCTAGAACAGAATGAAGTGACTTCCATAAATGCTAATTAGCTGCATAGACTTAGGAGTGAGCCTCAAGTCAATTCTCCCCTGTATTTCTCGAGTCACCCTAATGGTAAAAGTATCAGTATTTCTTCTATGATGAAGGTAGCTTTTACTCAACTGCAATTTGTCAAAATACTTGAAAATTGGAACTTCATCATGTGGAAGAAGGCTTGGTCTTAAACCTGGCCAAGGACTAGTATTGGCGATGGCATAGATCAAGCATGAGGACATTTGAAAAGACCGATTGAGTGCAAAGAAGACAAACAGTTCATGCATTCAATCACTAATAAGTTGTGCCCAATCTAAGAACTGTTTTCTTGCAAGTACAATTTGGATAGAGAAATACATCCATTCTTCAAAATCATGTGCTTTTTCATTCCCTCTCAACCTGTGCAGCAACATGACTATGTTTGGTATCTCATCAACAAAATGATTCATGTGCAATCCTTTGGGTAATTGGGATTTACCTTTCTTGGGTGCAGCCATCCAATTCTTGGTGATTATGTTCTGGTAAAATCTCTTCTTCGCTGAAAACTCAATTTGTGAGTTAGTGAAGTCTAAACCCGAAATTTGTTCCCTTTTTGGAAGTTTCAGGCACGAGGCGAAGGTGGTTCTTTGAATTTTAACCACCAACCTATTGTCGTGGGTTCTAACTTCATGGCTGTGAGAATCATAATGTCTAATGCATTCTATAATGAGGTCTGGGCACAAAATTGCAATGGGAAAGGCGGGTGCTTCTATTAACCCACTTGCAATTACCTTCTGTGTGATGAGCGGGGGATTTGGTTTGTTAACTTTCTCCCAGAATTCATCTAACTTTGCCTGCCCTAGTTTAGTATCCCCAATTCTGGCATTGTACTAGCTAAGCCCAAGATGCATTCGAAACCTTGATATTTATATCTCCTGGTGATTGAAAGCCTAGGGTTTATATGTGATTTATGTGGGAGGTTTGCATTGACGGAAAAACCCTTCAATTGGAAATGCAATCAACAACTACTGAAATAAGCAGAGGAAGAAATACCTCAGTGGTTCTGGTCTCCAAGAATCGATGACTGCACCAGTTTGCTCCTTCCCTTCCTTGTTTTCTATCACCTCAGTTGAAAGTACTCCACTCACTAGCTCGTTTCCCTTTTTAAACCCTTCGCAATTAATGCACGAGTAGATAGGCAATTAATTGTCCTCTCGTATAGTTGGTGCGTGTAGCCTTTCACGACACCACTTCGTTATAACCACATTTTTTAAATTCGAAAGAGAACAACTACTTCATCGGCAGGAAAAGAGGTTCATATAACCTTGTCGGAGACCGACAGAGGTTCTATAACCACAATGAAATACCAAAAGCCTTTTAATGCATTTCTTGTACCGCTTTTAAAGTCTTCATTGTTTTTAGGCGGGAAAAGAGTAAGTTCGTATAACTTCGTTGGAGATCGACAAAAGTTTCATAACTCGAGAGAAATTCTGAAATAACTTGAGCTTGGCCACAAAACAAGACTTGTGAAGTTATGACTTCAATAACAAAAACCAACACTTGTGTAAGGCTGGACTTTAAGTGATGCTTCGACAACAATGAAGGTTATAATAACCATGGCAGAGACCGACAGAGTTACAAGAATTGACCAAAATACCGACAACTTTTAGACTTAACCAAATTTAGAATAGGTTGGTAAACTTTTGAGACGAGATAAAAACTATGATAACACTTTTGTAATAATTTCATGTGAATAAAGATATATTTTGCACATTTATTTGGTATGCATTGTCATCTCTATTATTAATTCATGTATTTAATTTATCAGACAGAGTGGTAAACAAGAGGTGTTTGATTCATTAGAGAGGGCATTTACCATTTTTACATCTAGGTTACTTGGACCTCCCCTTTAGATTCTTAGCCCCAAACTAGCTTTTAACTTTGAGCATTTCTTATTGGTTGATGGAACCATTGTTTTACACACGTAACTTTAGCATTAGTGGTCTCATGGTTTTATGATTCATCTTGGCCAGTTATGAGTTTTCTTCTATCATGCTCATGTACCACCATATTTTATAGAGTGAAATATTTTTGCTGCTTTTGTTCTTGCAGGAGGTGGAATTTGAGGAGCAGTTTTTTTTTGGTGTCCAATCTATTGTAAAATTTGTGAGATGTACTATTGTTTATATAGAGATTCTAGGGGTTCTCTATCCCCTTTTTGTAATGTCCCTGATTTCCGAATAGTCACCACTAAGTTAATTTAATTAATTAAATATCAAATTGTCCTAAAATAATATTTGTGGACATTTATATTTAATTAATTAGTTAAACGTTAAAGTGACTTTATAAAATGATTTTCTCAAATATTAAATAAAGTTACTTTACAAAGGCAAATATTTAATATTAAAATATGAAAAGGTGGCAAAAATGAATTCATGGGCATCATTTGGAAATTTTATTATCAAGAAATTGGAGAGCTTGGCTTTTTGGAAACTTGAAGACGAAAACCCTTGAGTCGGTGAATTGGACGAAACCTCAAATTTGTTTGCAAGCGGATTCATCTCGAGATTCGTAGAGTTTCAAAGTTTAGTTGGAAGGTTGCTCAAAATTTGTGAAGTCTTCTATGAAGACAAATTTCAGAGATTGGATGAGATATCAGAGTGGGAGTTTTGCAAGGGTTCCAAGTTTGAAGTTTGAATTGATGAAATAATATTATATGGTTTCCAGTTCGATATTACAAAACTTCTATATAGGCCAAATATAATTGAAGGCAAATGACTAGTATTAGTGCAAACTTTAGGGGTTGCCTTGTTCTATATTTTCAAAGGAACGCCTATATCAATTAACCAAGGGTACCGTGTGGGTAGTACTGAATGCTAACCCAATGATTTTTCATCTGCTGGAAGTAAGGGATTGAAGGTTGCATCGACAATGTTTTCTTTGGTTGGTTCATTCACATCGGTTTGGGGCGAGCTAATAATGCCAAGTCTATTTAAGGTTGATAAGTGTAGTAAGGATTAGTTGGCAAAGGCATGCAAAAATATTAATATCGGGGAATATAGATAGCAAGGGGTGGCGTATGTATGTTAGCCAAGTGTATTCATTAGACCGTAATACTTTAAAGACTGTGAGTTTTTTACTTGGCCGGTGTGAAAAGTATTGCAAGTTTCATTTCATATAGAATCGTGCTATCTCATTCGGAGTTGCGCTCTTTTTAGGCGACTGGAGTATCATTGCCAGCAACTTCCTTAATTAAAATAAACTAGTGGCATGAGTTGATAGCCTAGCTAGCTGATGTGGAAAGTGATTCGTATCATTATCACTGCCACTATGTAGGCTGAAGGAGAATATAAACATAGAACAATTAAGAGGACCGATATTATTATAAATATTTGCCAATAATTTAAGGTGCTGTCAATTACAAAGGGAGTGTTCCATATGTCAATTTGACTCATTTGGTTTTGAGCTGCTAGAAGCTGTGGTAATTGATCAAGGAGTTCGTGGCATTTCACAGCACTGCCAATCATAAGTGTTGTTCCTTTCATTGATGGATTAGTGAGGAAATTCTGGAGCAATACATATAATATAGCTGAGCTAATTCTTTTAGCCATCACCGGCCCTCAATAGTCATGCGATTCAAAAAGGAGGAATCGTATAATAAATAGGGAGCATAAAGTTATTTAAATACTATTGGGTGGGTCAATCTTAAATGCTCTGTGGACCGATACCTTCTATAAGTTTGGCGGTCATTCTTGAAGACCACACAAAAAATACTGAGAGCTGGGGGGGTGCATCAGTATTTTAAAACTTTCAAAACAAAATACCAAAACACAAAATCAAGAACATTATAACACAGTTTTTACATGGAAAACCCTTTTGGGAAAAACCACGGCAAAATATTGCTTTTATTAACTTCAAATGGGCATCAATCCAGGGGACTACAATCTCCAAATTACAAGAGTGAGCACCAACTTTGAACAGCTGAAGCACCAACTCGCTGAAAAATCTCACAACTCTGTAATTCTGATTTATTGACTCAAACCTCATCCTTCCACATGCATATTCTCTTCAAACTGGGAACTTTCATAATCTGAACATTACCTCAATCTGCATACTGCTGCAATCTGAATGGTACTCAACAAACTTGCAATCTCAGAATATAAAGTCTGCACTTTTTAGCTCACACGGTTAACACCTTATGCAATCCGCCTCTAAACTCTTTCATGCATCCACACAACTCAGCTTCAGCACTTCTCCATATTAAGTCAACTCAGAAATAATGCAAGAACTTCACCAATATAAGAATACGGCTGAAGATTTTGTTTACAAAGCAAGGTGACTTCTTCACATCTACCATGCAAATTGCCCAAACATTTTATGCAAACAAACACTCTTGTAACATATCTCCCTTACAAATCAATAATGATTCAGGCGCTGTGAAATAAGCACGACTACCTATCACTCATGCATATATTTGAAAATAGATAGCACAAGTCCAAGAAGAATGCAATAACAAAAATGGCAAAGGCTGTCTCTTAGACCATGACACTATACGTGATATCTTGGAGAGTGAAGTCTACACAGATAAAGACGCCATGAAGACCTTGATTCAACACAACTATGACTTCCACACAAAGCCGACGTTTCACAAACAGCATGGCTAATATATTATACAGTCTGTGAAGAATAAATGCTGGCGATTGAGAATAATCACGTCCTCGGCATCTTCAAAAACTTCCACTGTTTATCTTATTTTCTGAGCAACAAGGTTTGAGTATTTTTAATGTCTGAACATACACACACCCACGAACATGATGAAAATCATTCCCGTCTCCCTCAAGCATCGACTCAGAAAATGAATGTGAGACATGCCAAAAAGAATACCACACAGATTTAATTCCAGCAATAACATTTGAAAGTTGACCACATCTCTTTCATACTACCCGTGCCTTCAAGAGATGGCAATTAAAAATCCACATCCTCATATCACATGACCTCCGTTACATGCAAATAATAAGGTTTCTGCCAGAATGAATAAGCAATGCAAGATATTGAGCCTCCCTCAACAAGGAGGCCATCGCAGAGAGAAGACAATTAATATACAAAACCATTGCTGCAGAGAAGAGGTGTCAGAGATATATTAAATCCGTCATGAAGCAATAAGCCGCCCTCATAAAGAAATGTAGCCATTGCTAAGGAAAGACACAAATTCACAAGCTGCCTAATGAAATAAAGGTGAAGCAGTCAACAGCATGCAAACAGAAACAAGGTGTTGCAAAAGAGATACACTTCAAAACCACGTCAGAACACATCCATGTAGGCATTAATATAAGCCGCTACCTTTAGCTCATGTCATGTTTCATAGAATATAAAGGAAGTTACTGAAATGTAGGAAACATGATCAGATTATCGACCCAGGAAATATGACCTTTGACATCAGTGACAAAATATTTCAACAATTCCAGCAGATAGGCATTTATTACAAGGAAAGGCGACCCATAAGGTACAGATCACAGGTTAGCAATCATATACTATAATAATTCCTGAATTTCATGTTACATGTCATGCAATATCCGATGCATATAAACTGGAATAGCTTAACTAAGTTGAAGGAGATTTATTGTAGCTGTCACAATTTTTCATTAGCATAATTTTGCTATCAGCATTTCATGTTATTGGCAAATTCCTGTTTGAATATTACTTGCAAATCTGAAAACTCAATATCGGTCAAATCTGCATATAAACTGAGAAAACTCTTCAGACATGTTAACACGAACTGATAGACAAATCGTCATTGGAGAAACAGGGGAATAAATATTGTTTAAAATCAGTGAGGAATCTTACACTTTCTTTCACTACCCTGGTCAAAGGTGCTTGGCCTGTTGTCTTCTTGAGGTCACCAGATTCAAGCTTAGATTTGTCCATGTTGGTCCCAGATCTTCTAGATTGATTACTTTTATCTCCAACCTGTCATATATGGTGGAGGGGTTAGCAACTTAGCACCCTTTGGATAATATTGATTGACATATGCATGGGGACAGATTGGTCAGACATTGCTCATCCTTGCTGTCTATTATGGCCAAGGCTCCTTGATACCTGAATCTCACTCTAGTGGTCATGGCTCTATTTCTTCTTAACATTGAGGACCCTCTCACATCCCTTTATCATGACATAGATCTTCGAGGCAATCTTACATTACAATTTTTTCCCCTACTATGAGTAGTTCTTTAGCTTTGAATGTTATGAGAGGTTCTATGTGGAATCAACGGATTGTCTGGTCCGATCCTCTTAGCCATGGACTTTCCTTAATGAGCCTTCTGAGATGATGCGTTGGTACTCCTAATGATCATTGATAATATGGTTAGCTCCTCCAATGTGCTCCTGATCATCGAGTCCTAAGTATTTTGGTTCCTTTCTTGAATGGTCTTCATCTGTTACCACACTGCTTTGTAGGGTTTTCCTCCCATGTCTATTTATGCTTGTACTAGTTTGGGGGTTACTCTGTTTAGATTAGCCCCCCTGTTTATATTTTTTTCCAGATATCGCTTTTTGATTTTTGCATCATCTGTAGGGCCCATATTTTCCCTGGTTCTTTGCTATTGTATCTGCTGTAAGTTCCAGTCCTTTGGTCTTATTTTTGGTCATTGTGGACATTAATATGATTTCTTTCTTTCTTTCTTTATCAGAAATCAAAATGTTTAATCTTTCAACACCTATAGGAAGTTTATCACAAATTAAAATGTGTGAAAAATAACTTTATCTAGTAGGTAGTTTTTTCCATTTTGTTTAAAGGAGAAATATAATTAGTTGAATGGTATAGATTATTAGTCTCTGTTTCCTGATTGCATAGATTTAGCTCCAAATTTATGAACATAAATTTTGAATTAACACTTATAAACATCTTTGGATTGATGCATCTGCAGGTTAGTGTTCATGTATAATTTGTAATTGATGTATTTGCAGGTTTTCATTATTGGATATGGAAATATTGGGAAGGAGCTTGCAGTTCGTTTGAAACCTTTTGGTGTTAAAATTCTTGCCACTAGACGACGCTGGAACTCAAATTCTGCTGTCGATTTGAATAATTCAGGTACATCTTAGAAACTGACTAACGTTCTATTAAATTGTCTTATTTTATCGAATAACACAAGTTTATTTAGATGCAGGGGATGCTTCTCAAATACAGAGTATGCAAAATGGATGCATTAGCGATGACCTCCTTGATGAGAAAGGTGGTAATGAACGCCTTCTAGAATTTGCAAGTGAAGCAGACATAGTAGTTGCTTGTTGCCAATTGAATGCAGAGACGGTAAAGCTTTTCCCACTGGCATTATGCTCTTTTCATGTAGCTGTGGTTAATGATATATTTATCAGGATTTTAAAGAGGGCAGTCAGCTATTGGACAAGTTGATTTAGGAGATTTGTGCTTGCAGGTTGGAATCGTGAATGCAAAGTTTCTTTCTTCGATGAAAAAGGTTGGGCTTCATTTATCTTCTTTTCAAGATGCTTCTGATAAGGTCCACTGATAGTAATTAGATGGTGATGGATGTATCCATATTTCAGTTTCTAGAATGTAGTTTATCTGTATCCTTGCAGTAGGATCCAGAAAGCAAAGTCAGTGAAAATCTGTATGAATTGACTCAGGGTTCTAGTAGGTATCTAAACTTTATGTCAACAGAGAGCTAGAGTCAGGTGCAGCCATGCTTTTCTGTCTTTGTAGCTTCTTTTCAAGATACTTCTGATAAGGTTCACTGGTATGTAAATGGATGGATGCATCCATATTTAGGTTTTTGGCAATCTCAGATTCCAGAAAGCATAGTTGGCAGAATGCTATATGAATTGACTCAGGGTTTTACAGTTTACTATGCATCTAAACTTCATACAAATGAAATCCCTGAGTCAGATACACTGTGCACCCAGGCATTTTGATTATTGGTAGCTTGGCTGTAGACTTTGATTTTGTATAATGTTTAAGAATACTTCTGGCATCGAGCTAGCACCTAAAGTTATGCCTGTCAGGCAATGGGTTACCCATCTCAAATTTGTGTATCAGAAAATGTCTCCAAAGTTGTGAATGGTTTGGACAAGAAAATCTTGACAAAGAGGGTACCTAATAATGGTATGAACTATGACAAACATGTTAAAAACGAGAACTAGGATTACAATTCTGGAAAAATTGCTTCTGCCATTTTCCAAGTGGTCCAGGTGCTATGCTTACTGTCCACTGATTACCAAATGACCAATTAAATGGACTCTATAATAAGCACCAACTATTTAATTAATGGTTATGGTCCTAGTGTCCTTAATCCTTAGCATTAAGTAGGACACATTTAAATTTTAGAAGTAGATTGCGGTATGTATTCAATTATGCATTTGCATTTCACTTAAGTGGCATGCATATATGCTATAAATAAATTATGATATAAACATGTAAGAGAAATATGTGTATACTGGCATTTTTATCAGTCTTGTTATTGTTCTGCCATTGAGATTTCTGTAAATTGCACAATTTAACATCACTAGTATTGTACCAACTTCAGGTTGTTCTCTAGCATTCATGTGCGATCTTTACACTGGTCTTTTGTAGTTGATTCATGTATTCACTTTGTTCCGTGGTGTTTCTGGGATAGGGACAGGAGGAAATGTGGGAACACGTTTCCAAAATGGAAGGGGATAAGAGTCCTATATTTTGGATATGGTAGGGGACAACAATTAAAGAACAGAAATTTAAAAAATGTAGGAAATTTAATTTTTTTCATATTAATAGGCATTCATCATATTCATTATAAAACAATGTTATATAACATTAGAGTTGGATTGAGAGTTCACATGAGAGTTGACACACAAATTAACAAATTTTTTTGTTTAGTTTTGATTGTCAATGGGCATATATAACATTTACAGCAAAAGGGCCAAAGGTTACAACTATAAAGTAAAAAATTTTTAGAAAAACATGCAACTATATCCACTGCTGGGCCTGATCTTCATCTGGAAATTCTGCATTAAAATTGGAGTTTGAGTCTGAGTTGCTCCTGATGTGAGGTATTGGCTTGTCCAGTTTTGCCCACACTAATCTCGTCTGTGCTGCCTTTTCAACAACCTACAAACTATCTTCAAGATCAACTTCCTAATGTGCAGTTGGAGACTGACTATACTGAGGTGTTTCTCGATCTTGAATTTGCAAGGCACTATGCATGACCAATAACTTCTCCGCTTGTTGAGAGCTTTTGAGGCAAACCTATTCCTCTTAATAAGTTGATGTGAAGCAGTTCCTTTTTGCAATAGAGGAATTGGCAACCTGTGGAAGGAGGCAAGTGGCAAGCATCCTCAACTCTATTGCATCCTTACCATGCCATGCCCAAATATCTCAAATATAAAGCTCTCTTTCTATTGGAAGTCTGGTATTTTTCTTTCAAGCTACTCCAGACATTTTTATGCAACTTTTGACTTTCAAACTTTTGGCAACATTCAATTTGTCACCGAGAATTGAGGATCATCAAGAGCTTACTATTTCAATAAGTTTTCTACTTCTGTATTTCTGATAAATTGTAAAACATAATCTATAGATGAACTCCAATCTATTGAATTTCAACAGCAATCTACAATGGTTTATAAGAAGATAAATTGTTTTGATGAAGGAAAGGAAACAAACAATGATGGCTCTCCCAGCTGTTATGTTTCAAAAATGACATCCCATTCCCTCCAGTTTATAATTGTTGTTCTCATTCTTTATGACAAACTTCTGGACATGTTCTTTGCATGTTGTATTTGTGTGTGATGTCCCTGAGTGGGCCCCTACCGGAAGGTGACGTAGGTCTGTCCAGACGGTTTGTCCCTCCCACGTGTCCGGGGTCCTCGTCGGCGAGGCCTGTCTTGGGGTTGCCCCCTTAACGCGGGAAGGTGCCGTTCACTACCAGTCCGGGCTTTTGGTGCAACGGTTACTTATAGTGGTATCAAAGCACAAAAGTCCTGCTAGCCTGTGCTTTTTTTCATTCAGAAGTTTGCTTTTTAGATGCTTTTTCATGAGTAGAGACATTATATTTTACAGTAAGGGTAGAGGAACAGGTAGAGTTGAGGATTGGACAGGTCCACCTATTCCAGAAGGTGAGACCCTATCAGGGATTCTCGGTACATACAGGTCTAGCCCTTGCAACAATGAAAACAGTGTGACTACACTCATGGCAGATCAAGAGATTCCTAGAGATTCAGGGAAAGAGAAAGAGAATGCTGAGATGATTGAGGCAGAATACAGGAGTAGACATGACAATATGATGGACATGATGTTGCAGCTGATAGGTACCATGAGACAGTATACTCTGCCTCACCAGCATTACATTCAGATAGGGCAGTCCAGTGGTTCGGGAGGCATAGACCAGCCACAGATGTCTACACGACCGCGGTTGTCACCGGTTGTTCATGAGCGTAGGCCCGGACAACCTACCTTTATCAGTAGAGAGGCACCACCGACTCCGAAAACGGAGCAACAGGGTCACCATACAGAGTTTCAGCCACAGCACGGTACTTCAGTGGTAGACATGACCAGACTGTTTGGAGAGTATTCTACTCTGACTCCTGAGATTAGACAGTCATTGACATTTCACGAGTTTATGGATGTGCATAAGCCCAGAGGTGGAGGTAGATTTGAGCGCAGAGCGCATCAGTACCAGCAACCACCACAGGTGAACAAAGATCTTCAGCATGCAGTGAGCAAGATTGTCTTGCCTTATTTTGATGGCTCGGATAAGAATTCAGTGAGGTCGTGGTTACAAAAGTTAGACAATTACCTATCTTTGAGACCTATGCAGGAGGACGAGGCCATTAAATTTGCCACACTACACCTTGATGGATTGGCGCATGATTGGTGGCATCACGACATGTACACACTGGGTCATCATCGGGTTACTACTTACCAGGATTTCACGGGCAGGCTCATTGAGCGATTTGATAAGAAGGATCCAGAACTTTACTTTAGAGAGCTAGCACATCTCAGACAGATAGGTAGTTTGGATGCTTACATTAGGGAGTTCCAGAAAACGGCAATCATGGTGACAGGTATTTCAGAGAGGAGACTTGTCATTCTTTTCACCGAGGGGTTATATGAGCCGATGAGAGGTTGGGTCAAGGCATTTGATCCTCCCACCCTTCAGGAGGCAATGAGAAAGGCATGCAGTATGGAGCATGCAGCACCTTGCAGCAGGTTCTCTTCGGGTTCCACGCCAAACTCAAGGCCGAATAGATCTTTTGATAGAGATAGACCCTTTGACAAGAAGAGAGATCCACCTGATCCTAAAAGAAGTAATGCACCACCGTTTGACAGAGAGACATTGAATGAACTACGCAAGAAGAAGTTGTGTTTTTGGTGCAAGGCACCTTATGATGAAAAACATATATACCCTCTTCGTCCTAAAGCCAAAAGTAACCAGATGGAGTGGTTTTATGAGGGTGAACAGCAATCTGATCTGTCGGACCAGCAAGCTGATTCAGAACATTCAGATGATGAAAAGTCTGAAAATGATAGTGAACATGATGGTCAAAGGAAACTACAGGAGGCACACTTGACCGGTCTTCAGAGAGATGGCTCCTTTAGGCTACGTGGGCTCCTAGCTGGTCAGAAAGTTATAACACTGCTTGACACAGGTGCAACGCACAACTTTATAGATGCACGTTTGGTTGAGAAGCGTGGCATACAGACGGAAGAATTTGAGGGCATTCGGGTTAAGGTAGCTGATGGGTACACCCTCAAATGTGATAGGAAAATAACAAATCTTCCGATGCGGCTAAACAACTATGAGTTCAAGATTGAATTCTATGTTGTTAATATGGGAGACACTGATGTGGTACTTGGGATGGCATGGCTTCACGAATTGGGTGAGTTCACACTCAATCTTCGAGAGATGGAAATGAAGTTTAAAGTAAACGAGAAGCCACATGTGATTAAAGCTATCAGGGACAGCAACTTGAGAGTTGTTTCTCACAGACGGATGGAGAGGCTTATTTGTCATGATATGGTAGAGTGGGCTGCTGAGTGTATGTTGATGCCCGCACAACAGGGACAGCAAAAGAATGAGTATCATCCCGACATTCAGGAGATAAGAATTAAACACTCTAAAGTGTTTAACGATATTCCACCAAGTAGACCTCCAAACAGAGGAACTGAACATATTATAGAGTTGGAGGAGGGCGCAAAGCCCATTATGATCACACCATACAGACATCCGAAACGCCTCAAGGATGAGATTGAGAAAACAATCAGTGAGTTGTTGGCTATGGGGCACATCAGACCTAGCAAATCACCTTTTGCTTCATCGGTTGTATTGGTGAAGAAAAAGGATGGATCACTACGGATGTGTATTGATTACCGTTAGCTCAATAAGAGGACTATAAAAAACAGATATCCTATTCCTCGCATTGACGAGTTGATCGATGAGTTGCATGGTGCTATCTTCTTCACGAAGATTGATTTGAGATCAGGGTACCATCAGATTCGGATGAGGGAGCAGGACATAGAGAAAAGCGTTCAGGTGCCATTGCGGTCATTTTGAGTTCTTGGTTATGCCTTTCGGTTTAACCAACGCCCTTGCCACTTTTCAAGCTACGATGAACAGAGTTTTCAGTTCTCAGCTGTGGAGATATGTATTGGTCTTCTTCGATGACACTCTAGTGTACAGTAGGTCATGGGAGGAGCATTTAGCTCACTTGGATACAGTACTGTGTATTTTGGCGGAGGAGTCCTTGTATGCCAAGGAGTCCAAGTGTGAGCTAGGCATGGCTGAGTTGTTGTATCTTGGGCACATCATCAGTGCCAAGGGAGTCAGTATGGACCCTGAAAAGATTCGTGCTATAGTTGAGTGGCCAGTTCCAGAGAACCTTACCCAGCTCAGAGGATTTATTGGGTTGTGTGCTTTTTACAGACGATTTGTTAGTGGGTTCTCACGACACGCTGCCCCCCTTACTGATTTGACAAAGAAGGGGGCTTTTGCTTGGTCACCACAGGCTCAGGAGTGCTTTGACAGGTTTAAGGTGATCATGACTTCATGTCCAATGTTAGCACTACCAGACTTTATGAAGTCTTTTGACTTATTCTGTGATGCCTCGAGAGAGGGCATTGGTGTCGTGTTGATGCAGGAGAGACACCCGATTGCTTTTGAGAGCAGGAAGCTTAGAGGTCCTGAGAGATTTTATAGCATTTATGACAAGGAAATGTTAGCCATTATGCACGCTTTGGCTAAATTCAGGCAATACCTGGTAGGTAGCAAATTCAGTGTGCGTACAGACCATAATAGCCTGAAACACTTCCTTGGACAGCGAGACCTAAATGAGAGACAACAAAAATGGGTTAGCAAGTTGCAAGCGTATGATTTTGATATTACCTTCATTAAGGGAAAACAAAATGTTGTAGCTGACGCATTATCTCGCAGACCTCAGTTGAATGCCATGGCACAGATTTCCGAGGATTGGAGGTACAAGATTATTGCTGAGTATGCTAAGAATTCATGGGCTTCTCGCATAGTTGATGGGATAGAGCAGGATAGTAGATATACCGTTGTGAATGACTTGATCATTTACAAGGGGCGGATTTTTCTGGTTCCTGGTTCGGAGGTGAAGGATACAGTTCTGAAAGCCTTTCATGATCTTCCTATGACGGGTCATCCCGGTTATTTTAAAACATATAAGCTGGTACGGGAGCGGTTCACTTGGAAAGGCCTGAAGACTGATGTGCTTCAATATGTACGAGAGTGTTTTGTTTGTCAGCAGAACAAACAAGAACACACCTATCCTGCTGGGTTGCTTCTGCCACTTCCGATACCAGATAGGAAGTGGGAATGTTTATCGATGAATTTTATCACGGGCTTGCCGAAGGCCCAAGGGAAGGATTGTATTTATGTGATTGTTGATCGGTTGACAAAATATGCCCATTTCTTTCCGATCACCACTACATTCACAGCATCGCAGACTGCAGAGCTCTTCTTTAGAGAGGTTTTCCGGTTACATGGGTTGCCTCGGACTATAGTCAGCGATAGGGACAGTCGGTTCATGAGCAACTTTTGGCAGGAGTTGTTCAGACTTTGTGGAACCGAATTGACACCTAGCACCAGCTACCATCCACAAACAGATGGGCAGACAGAGATCGTCAATAAGTGGGTGGAGGGATATTTACGAAATTATATAGCTGGACAACAGAAAGCTTGGGTGAGGTGGATATACCTTGGTGAGTATTGTTATAACTCCACCCATCACATGACTATACAAATGACACCTTTCATGGCATTATACGGGTATGAGGCGCCCAACCTTTTGGATTTGGTGTTGAGTGATAGTAGAGTGCCCAGCGCAGGGAATATGTTACAGGATCAGCAAGACATTTTGAGGTCTCTCAGGGACAATATTCAGTGGGCATAGAATCAACAAAAACAGTATGTTGATCAGAAAAGGGTTGAGCGTTCTTTTGCAGTGGGCGACATGGTGTATCTCATGTTATAGCCATACCGAAAGTCCACTCTGCGGAAGAGTGGTGCAGAGAAATTGAAACCTCGTTACTATGGTCCATTTCGAGTCATCGGACGAGTGGCCGAGGTTGCATATGAGTTGGACTTACTAGCGGATAGCAGGGTTCACAACGTGTTTCACGTCTCACGCCTGAAGAAGGCATTGGGTCAGCATGTGATACCCTCTCCAGTTCTTCCACACCTTGATGATGAGGGGAAGTTGATACTAGTACCTGAGGCCATCCTCGAGGTTAGAGAGAGACATCTTAGGAGGCGGGTGATCAGGGAATATCTGATCAAGTGGAGAGATTTGCCAGTTGAGGATGCTACATGGGAGTCTGAGGAGATTTTACAGCATCCAGAGCTGAGATTGCTTGAGGACAAGCAATTTCAGGGAGGGCGGACTGTAATGTCCCCTTCCTAGACAGTGCAGCTGGTTCAAAGGTTAGCCTATCATTCTGATCCTTGTAGGCTGACAAACATGTATAGAGGATCACTTGAGGCAGTATCCTACGTTCGGGAACCTTACTCCACCAATTGATTTAGGTTTGGGCCTTTGCAGACTCTCACAGAGTGTTTTTCAAATACTTACTATTTTTAGTAAGTTAGGCAGACAGGGGTTACTATTTCTGGCAGGGCACCTTTTTCAGTTGGTCTTCTCAGTTTCAACCTAGTTGGATGATTTGATGAGCGTACAGTGATTATCGGAGGATTTGATAATTATTTAAAAGATTATTAAATTGACTTTATATTATAAAGTTACTTTAATGAAATATTAAAATGTTTATTAAAGGGCGAATTATAAAGTATTTAATACTTTATAATAAAGGTGAAATGTTATAATTAAATAAGTATTCATTACTTATTTAAGTGGGACGCCTTTTATTAAATAAAATGCCTAAGTATAAAAGAGGCGAATTTATATCCCGCGTTAAGGGGGCAACCTCAGGACAGGCCTCGCCGATGAGGACCTCGGACACGTGGGAGGGACAAACTGTTCGGACAGACCTACGTCACCTTCCGGTAGGGGCCCACTCGGGGACATCACATTGTGGACCTTCATTGAATGTAGGATTCTGCAGGCACAGATTAGCCTATGTTCAGGAAAAAATGTAATACTACACCTGACGGCTGACAAAACTGCAATATTGTAATATCACCCTTAGTTTTTTTTAAAAAAAATTTCAACACAGACTTTACCCATTAGCGTTAGCCCAAATGAAAGATTACAAACTTGGAAGCAACCGTTCACTTTCTGATCACCCAGATCTCGGGGTTGGCAAGGTGAGAGCATACGGCGTAAGGGGATCTATTAGCTATAACTGAAAAAGCTGGAAATACAATGATAGTGGCGGCAAACCAACCAATATAGAAAATGAAAGTACTTAGGTGGCGAGCTAGCCTCTTCCACTTTTCAACGGGCTACAAGGAAAGTAAATGGAAATGAAATGCTTAGGTGGCAAGCTAGCCTCTTCCACTTTTCAGCGGGTAACAAAAGGAAACAACAAGGCAGCAAGCCAGCCTCAATGAAAGTAAAGAGCAGAAATAAAAGAGCTGATCAGTACTACTAAATCAGCATTGCAATATTAAGATCTTTTACAATGAAACGAAGGTATTCTTAGCAACTTGAAAGGCCATATGTTAGACAATATTCTCCAAGGCAAATATGAAGATAAACATCAGGAAAATACAACAAAATGTAGAAAATACCAGGTCTGATATTAAATTGCAGCGTTCTGATTTTTTGACCAGCAACTCTAGAAATCACCAAAAATGTACGTATCTCCCTCAAATCATCTCCGAATGACCTCTAACTGAAGGAAAATGATGCCTAGAAGCTGGGTGACCAAGTACAATCAGACAAACTCGTCCAAATAGCTCCATTTAATTTTGCATGTTTCCCAATGCACTCAGAGAAAAGGTACGACCTCCTTGAAATGGGCGACCTTGTCATAAAAATCTGATTCTTCACCAAAAATCATAAAGCCTTGAGCAATGAGGCACCCAAGTATGAGGAATGCATAGGTCCAATACCAAGAACAAGCTCTCGACTCAGATTAGTGCAAGTCAAAACATAGTTCAGCCATACACTAACCAACAACTTGCAAAACTGAAGAAAACACTCCAAAAGGGAACAAATTGAAAGCAAACTCACTATCACACCCCAAAATCAGAAAACATCAAATGAAATCATCACCTTGAAGCTCAATTCCACCCTCTGAAGATGAAGGAGCATCAACAATTAGCTAGGAGCTATCTTGCAAGCCCAAAATTGAGGAAGGCTAGGAGGTATTCCAACGCCGAAGCAAAAGTCTGGATAAAATCTGGCAACACTTCGTTATAAGATGAAAAATGGATACCAAATGAAGAGGCAAGGCACAATATATGTAGATTTCCAAACCCAAAAGTTTGAATTTTCTTTTCCCTCCAAAAGGGATGCCACATTTGGAGCAATATTATATTTAATAAAATCACTTTATCCCTCATACTTGGGCATCCAACTTGAAAAGACATAAATTAAACCTTAGAAATGTATTTATCTCCAATTTAGGCGTCCAAACCCATGAAGTCCACTTTTAAGAACAACTTAAGTTATGTTGCCTAGGCATGGGGTCCAATAGCAACCTTAAATTATAACATAACTTAAATTATTAAACTTTCCTTTTCGAGCTCCAAGAATGCTGGAGAAGCCACTGCCAAAACATAATTGCCTCATTGCCAAAATTAGAAACTGTGTGTTGAGTTGCTACCAGATTGCACTGCCAAAAATAACATACTAAAATTAGCATACTGCTAAAAATAGTGAGCGACTTCAAACTCCATTTGAGCACAAATTGGGCTGCCATCGTAACTTACTAAAAATAGCAAGTCCAAAAATATCCTCTGATTGGAATGCATGTCACACCCCTCTGAACTTATCTGGAAACCTAGAAAAACCCATAAGACAAACTGCCAAACTCCTACATGCAACCCCTAAAAACTCAAAAGGAAACCTCCTAGAAAATAGGAAACCCTAATTTTGCCTCCGACTAGCCTACATACCTTTGAAAATAGGCTAACGGTCATTGGAAAGCGTAGGGCTAAAAATGGGGACATTACAAATATAGGCAAAATCAGATCCCTTCTATTGTTCCACACAAATAGTTCCCTATTTGTGTCTTATCTAAGGGTGTGATTTGTTCTAGCTCACTAGATCTAGAACACATAGCATTACTAACTACTATTTGCATTGGCACATCAAACCTTGTTATCACATTGTTTAAAAGGAAATCAACTAACACCTTAAAAGTTGCCCTTTTTGTGGTGATTGCCTTGAACTACTTGGTGAAATAGTCAATTGCTGCAAGTATCCATATGTAGCCATCACTTGATATCTCCACTATTTCCCCTATGAAATCTATATGCTCCATTGTAGGAAAGGAGCCTCAACTGAAATGGATGTAAGAGGATGTGCACCTAAAAACTTCAACTTACCTGAAAATCTTTGGTAGGTGTCACATCTCCTTGCTGCAATTGCCATGCCTTCGAACATTGTTAGCCACCAATATTGTGCTCTTAAGTAGTGGTCTTGGCCATGAAATGCCCATGATAAATCCCGTGGTGGAATTCTGTAATGATCTGACCCAATTTCTATACCAATTTGTTGTCACTTTTCACAGTTTCATTATTCAGGCATTTCGTCAAATAGTTTGCAGGCATCTCATTGGAATGCATAATTTGATACAGTGATGATAAAATTCCCACAATAGATTACCACAAAAATATTGTTTCCCAAATTTTAATCCTGATAAGAAGTTTCATTTACAAAATATGGACAATGCATACCATTGATACCACATATAAATATATTGCAATGGCTGGTTTAACTGATGTATTCAGAAATGTATTTATATATCAGTTTGAATACAAAATAAAATATTATTTCTGACCTGTTAATGCATTGTTGGCAGCTCAACCAATGTAAGGAAATGAGCAGCTTCCAATTAAGGGCTGCAACTCTTCGTTGGGGGGTTGCGATTACATCAAAAGGCAGAAGTTGTGGTAAATAAGCCTTGTAAAGGCTGCGCTAACATCATGTGGGCTTTTTGAAATGCTATGGCTGGATTTAAGCCCAACACAAACAAATAAATAATAATTGTATTCTTCACCTTGCACATGTTGCACACCCCTGTCCAAATCCACTTGCACTCATAACACAAATATTTTCTGATTCTTTCATTTGTAAATATTTAAGATAATTTGTCTTGCTTGCAAGACTTCACAAATTATGCAATTGGTATCCACATGTGTGAAACCCGTGTGATTCCACTTGCAATTAGCTAGGGTTGATATTTCACTACCAAAACTGATACCCTTAGGGATTGCGTCCAAGGGTTTGCTCAAGATCAAATCTCCACACTTGAAAAATAAACAAGCATATGCAAATGAGCTTTAAAATCTCCTTTTATATTTTCCCATAGAACTCACCCAAAGTTACTTTTTAATTTCCCGCTCAAAATATATCATTTAAATCACTTATTAAATTAATTAAAGTCATCTGTAATATTTTTTTTATTGGTCAACTTTATTTAATTAATTTATTCCCTAATATAGCCCGAAATCAGCCTATGAGAAATAAATAGGCTAAATGGGTCATTTCCGGCTACTCCACAAAAATGGACATTATAGTCCTCCTTTTCCGAGATTGCTTTTCTTCAAGCAATCGAAGATTCAGATTGCTTTTCTTGACTCTCTTGTATCCAATCCTTTGCCTTAGGAGCTTTGTTGTTTCCAAATGCCAAGTCTACTAAAGACATAGTGTCATATTTGTACAATGCTTGGAAAGGAGTCATTCCAATCGAGATATGGTAGATGGTATTGTAGCAATGCTCACCCAAATGCAACCACTTGATCCAAGCCTTTTTCTGCCCCGCAATATAATTGCACAAGTATCTGTCCACCCATTTGTTAACCATCTCCATCTAATCATCAGTTTGAGGGTGGTAACTGATGCTCGAGGTCAACTCTGTACCAACCAACTTGAATACCTCCTACCAAAAGGCACTGAGTAATGTGCTATCCTGATCACTGACAATGTTTTTTGGTAATCCATGAAGCCTAAATATCTCTCTAAAGAACAATTCTTGGACTTGCCATGCCTTGTATTTAGAAGATTTGCAAAGAAATCCACATATTTGGTCAACCTTCCAATCACCACATAGATACAATCTCAGCCTTGTACTCTAGGAAGACTTGTGATAAACTCCATAGATATAATCTCCCGTTTTTGCTCAAGGATAGGTAAAGGCTCCAATAAACCCGTTGGGAAAGTATGCTTTCACTTGTTCTATTGACAAGTCATACACTCACGAACATGACACAAGATATCATTTTTGAGACCCTTCCAAGAGAATTTCTCTCTAATCTGTTGGTAGGTTTTGACATAACTTGGATGTCTTGCAAGGGGAGGATCATGAATGGCCCTTAAAAATTTCTCCTTTAACTTCGATTCGAGCACCAAATAAATTATGTCCTTGCAGTAGATGACATCATCTACCACCTTGTACCTGCCATCCTGAATCCTACCATCCATCAGTTTGCATGCAAAAGTGTTTTTGGAATACTCAACTAAAAGATGAGCCTTCCAATTAGGTGAAATCTTTGTTAAGGAGCATATAGTGGGTTTCTTGGAAATAGCATTTGTTACAATATTCCTCTTCCCTTTCACATACTTGATGTCAAAGTCATATGCTTGAATTTTGTTGACCCACTTTTGTTATCGCTCATTCAAGTACTGCTTCAAGAAGTATTTCAAACTGTTATTTTTTTTCTAACAACAAATTTCCCACCTACCAACTACTGTTTGAATTTTGCCAACACATGCATGATGGAAAGCATCTCCTTATTGTAGATGGAATACAATCTCTTTGCATCATGGAGCTTCCTGATCTCATAAGCAATGGGGTGCTTGTTTTGCATAAGTACTGCTCCAATTCCCTCACCAAAAGCATCACACTCCAACACAAAGGGTTGAAAGAAATCAGGTAATGCCAAAATAGGGAAAGTGCTCATTACCTCCTTAGGTTTGTCGAATGTGCATCGAGCCTCCTCAATCCATTTGAAAGCTCCCTTTTTAGTGAGATTTGTAAGAGGTGCACCAAGTTGAGAGAACCCCTTCACAAACCTCTTGTAGTAATTGCAAAGGCCGAAGAATCCCCTCAACTTAGATATATCCCTTTACCCCTTGAATTTATGTAACTATTACTAGAAAGTAAATTTTCGCCAAAAAAAGACAAAGGGATGGTTTTAACTTCATGCTCATGGATCCTAAGGGTTAATGAGGATTTTCCATGTGTCCTATCATAGGCAATTGACTCTACTCTATTTGTAAGCTATAAATAAGGATCTTGAGCTCTTTTGGAGCTAGTTTTGTTTATAGAGACTTCTTTTGCAAGAGTAAATTAGAGGGAAGTTAGTGAGTGTTTGCAGATTGAAGGGGATTTCATGGTGAATGTTGAGGAAACTGTCTAGATCGAACATTTGTGATTATAAGAAGTATTGCCAAGGCATGTAAGAAGCCACACATGGTTGTTGAACTATAATGTACTAAACATTTGATACTCCTATTGAAATGTTTTAGTTGCAAGTTAATAAAGAGATATCCAGAATTGTTTGTAAGTTTGATTTTACTGCTTGAATCAGTAGCTTGTCAAAGCCCCTAAGTCCTGACCTGCATCACAATGCGTTGGTCTACCTTGATTCAAGGGTATAACACCTCTACAAGCAAATGCAACACAAATTTGGAGACCAAGATATACTCTTCTCAACCCCATTAGATTTGTGGTACATTATCTCACTTCACACATGTATGTGACAGTGATAGTAGTGCAAGTTTATTTGTGAATGACCTTAATGAGGCTTGTAGACACTTTGCAGTAGCAAGGCAGTGAAAACAAGTAGTGCAGTGGGTCAACTAATTCTATTTTAATTACTAAGGTTGGTTTTTGATGTTTTTTTGTTAGGTGTGGTGGGGCGGTAGCATAATGAAATAGATTGGTCTGTATCAAATACGGGCAATAGAGTCAGGTTTATATTTGTTCCTCTAGATAATGGCAAAAGTAGTATTGCAATGGAATAATAAAAACTGGACTTATACATTCATTATCTTGTTTAGGTCAATATAGACAACTTAGGCAAGTTCTACATTTTCTCTTCTTTGTTATGTTGTGCAACAATGCCAACTAACCAACCCATTTTCCATCTCCAAGTCATGCATATATAGCATTGGGGTTCACGAGTTAGAGGGAAAAATTCAAATTTCTGCCATTTGATCACTATCAATGGGATATAGACAACAACCTTCTAGGAAATCAAATGGGATCACACAATATAAGCCTAGGGATGCCCTTGAGAAATGACATCATGAATGTGGGTCACCAGAATGCCCAACACAAAAGAGAAACCATGAACCCACACAAGAAACCACATCCGGATTATTTGCCACTTAGACTAGCATTAAAATTGCCACCATGTTGAGGAAATGAATAATTGAAATAGACAAGCTTGCCAAGAACGTACGTGGGGCAAAAGATGAAAAGGAAATCCATAGATTGCAATAGCACGTCAACTCTTGAGGAAAATAAGGGACAAACCATCGAATGTTGAGGTAATGGCCAACCACCAACCAAGTAAGTTAGGAGCTAAAACATTTGAAAATAACCTATGAAATTGAAGCATAGGATATGGTAGGTGGGGATGAACAATGAACAATGGGTAGGACCTCTACTTGCATGCCTCGTCCCACCACCATCCAGCTCAAAAATCTGGTGTCCTCAACACTCTTGCCACCCGTGCTTATAGGATTTGTGATAAAGACCATATTGACCTTGAACTATCACATCTCCACCATGTCATCAATGCTCAATGGTTAGTCCGACAAGCATATTTTCAAAGCTTTCAAATTTGCTAAAAACCGTGCTAACCCCCCTCTCTCTTCTCTTGGGCCTAGAGCCTCCCAATTTGCCACCCTCCCCTATGTTGCAGGCCTCTCCAATCGGATCTCCAAAACCCTTTATAAGAAAGGTATTTCTTGTGCTTTCAAACCCATCTCCACTATTAGAAAGCTCATCCCCTTTGTTAAAGACCCATTGCCACCTCTTCTCCACTCCGGAGTTTACAAAATTGATTGCTCTTGTGGTACCTCGTATATTGGGGAAACAGGTCGGTCCATTAGTGCTAGGATCAAAGAGAACAGTGCTGATATTAGGCATGATCGAATCTCCAAGTCTGCTTTAGCAAAGCATTCCCACCACACCAAACATCACATTTGTCTAGAAAGCACCCATGTTATGGTTAAGGAGGAAAGTTTTTTCAAACGAAAACTCCAAAAAGCCATCACCATAAGAAACCATAGTACCAATCTCAATCGAGATGAAGGTTGGCACATTAACCTTGCTTGGCACCCCCTTTTAAACTCTCTCCATTCTAACCCTTCTCATTAGTGTTCTCTCCTTTTTTCTTCTACCCCTTGATCTGGTTCCCTTTTGTCTTCCTCCTTGTTCTTCTTTCTCCTCTAACCGCCCTCCAAACCCCCCTTCCTTCCCCTTCCCACCCTCCCTTTCGTTTAGGGCCTTTTCCTTTTGCCCTTTGTTTTTTAAGTATGTATTTATGTATCTATGTGTATAGATATCTACATTTATATATATACACATATATACATACATACATACTTTCTTTTGCATATTCTTTTGCTTTTCATTATCTTTTTCTCATGAATTTTATATTTTATTTTAATATTATATTATATTATTTTTCCTTTAATGCATTTTTCATATTTCTTTCTTTTTATTTAATTGTCGTTTATTTTTTACTTTTTATTTCTTCAATGTCCTATTCGTTTCATAGTTTTTATCTTTGCGTTTTATTTCCTTGTTTCCTTCTTGCTTTTTAACAATCTTTATTTTTATTTTTTGTTTTATCCTATTTTTAATTGCCTTTCTTCCTTCTTGCCTTTATATTTAATTTAACTTATATATTAGGATATTAATAGTATAGTGTATTTTAATTTAATTGATTTTTATTAAAAATAATATAAATCTTCTCTTAAAATTTTGAACTTTTATCTTCATTTCTTTTAATGGTCCGGTTATATATTTTGATTTCATTTTTATGATTAGTTATTTTCTTGTTTTTTAGTTTGATTGTTTTTACTTTCTTGTTAGGATTAATTTATTCTTGTTTTTTTATGGTTTTTTCCTTTATTCATAATGCCTCGGTGCATTGCTTTACTCTGTCTAATTAGCCTCTTTGTTCGTCTTTTTGCATTTTTTAGTAGCCTTTAAAGCTTTTTTCTTTTCTTTCTTAATTGTGGTATTTCTTTGTTTTCCTTTATTCTATTTGTTTGCATTCTATGTTTGTCATTTTCTTGCACCATATAATTGGAGCATTTCTTTTATTCTGCTTTTCTTGCTTTATTATTTTTTTAATTTTCTTTATTATTTTATTTTTACTCTCATCCCACCTCCCACATCCTTTATTAGGCTCTTTCTGCAATTTTATTTCATTTTTTCCTCTTCCTGATGATGGATTACTAAGTGTGATCCGAAACGTCGATTGAAAAACATACACAGTTGAATCTATAAGCTTGCAATACAATTTTGAACCTCATTCAAATACTAGTTGTGCATGTTGAAATAAAGAGCATCAAGTGGTAGATGGGTGTGGGAAACATGTCAAACACCTCAAGAAGATGAGCAATTGCCGTGGATGAATAAAATGTCAAGGCATCATGAAGCCACCACTAGCATGGTGCTGTAGGAAAACTACAAATCCTCCACATAGACACTAACCACTCATATAGTGACCATGGTAAGAACATGAGAAGCAACATTTACCACCCAATTCCCGCAAGATAACCATTGATCCAAGAGAGACCATTGTTGACAAGGATTGCATCACTGGGATGAAGGAACACCTCACGATGGACTAGGGGGGCCACAATTGTTAGTTTTAGGATCATAATTTAAATAAGCAGAAGTAGAACAATTTTAAATAAGATAACACAGCATATACCCTGGGAAAACCCTCCTTGAGGGAGAAAAACCCAACAACAATATATCACTTATATATTGAATAATGAACAACAATTCGCTTTACAATGAGGCCAAACACAAGGCTGATCTGAATTGACAATAATGACACCACACTCAAAGAATATCGAACTTCTTCTTGGATCGATCTGCTGTAGATGAAACTCAAACACTTGCTGATGCGAACTCACTTGGACAAACTGAATATCAATGAATGAATAAGAAGGGAGCAGCTCCCTCTATTAATACAATTCGATATGTTCTTCTCCAACCAATGCGACTCTCCAAGATAAGTCGGCCTCAAGAAAAGACGCGTCTCTTAAAAGGTGGCAATCATTTTTTATGTCGGCTACATTAAATAAAATACGATTTGTCATTTAAGTGAAGCGCCTCTTCACAAAGTCATCTCCAATAAATAAATAGCCAATGGCTATATTTAATTTATTGCTTATTAAATAAATCGTTGGAAGAATGAGGCCCGCGGCTACAACATCAATGCTCCCTCTTAGCTAGGGAGGAATTCTTCCAAATATCCAATGTCATGGAGTCTCTCAACATGACACCCACAATGGCTACACCCTTTTGTGGAAAAGAGCTCATCACGGAGTCACTCAACGTGATATCGTCATGGAGTCACTCAACATGATGTCCATCATGGCTACTCCCATGTATGGAAAGAACATGTGCACAAGTGCCCATCACGGAGTCACTCAACGTGATGTCATTGTTGTACCCCAAATTAAAATTTTCGCTACACTTAGGCATTTTGAAGAATTGAGTCAAGATACTGTTAAATATGTCAGAAAAGGTCAAAATGGGGGTCTACATGTCTTGCATGGGGATCATAAACTTGAAATTTTCAAAATCTGACAATCTGGGCCGGTTTAAAAAGACCAAACCTACAATACCCAGATTTCAGTTTTTCATCCCTAAATTTTAGGAAAATTTCTATTTTTAGCAGTTTTTTAAAAATAGAAACTTTTTCTGGGTTTTTCTGGGTTTCTTACGAAATGGATACTTGTAAAATTTTCTAAAAATAGAAAGTTTGGCTGTTAGGGTTAAGACTGATTTTGATTGGCTTAAAATACGTCCTCACCAAACTGGTGCAGTCAGAATCACAAAAAGGTCATTTTTACTCTACTAGGTTTGTTCTGCTTTTTCAGAAGCTACTTCGGAGATCCAAGGTCATCGACGGAAGTCAGCCAGCTGCTAGGTGTCAAAATCAAGAGTTCGAGCATCAAACAGAAACTGTCGATGAACAACGTGCACGAGAAACGAGAAACAAGCTGAAGAAGTTGAAAGATGAAGAAAACGAAATAAAATCTAAGTCTGGATAAGATAGGCGCCATACCTCAAGAAGGGCGCCCAAACTTTTGAGATAGCAAATGGTCAAATTTGCTGAAGACTTCTCCAACATGACTTCGTCAGACTAGATCCAGCTCTCCAATGAATCCGTCAGCTCGTCCGTCAGAGTCAACAGTCATTAGATATCGCTAGGCAAACAGAGGAGAAAAAGTGTGAGAAATGGCAAAAAGTGGAAAGCAACAGTGAAAATTCAAAAATAAAAACTAACACTGGAAGCTATGGGCTCCCCTGAAGGAGAAGGGTGCCTAGGGTTTAAGGCCACTAGAAGTTAGTTTCCAGAAATGAGTGATCCAGAAGACCCCATCCAGATTCATCTCAGCTATCTAGTGAACTCAATAGCCAGTCAATTTGACAAGTACAACACCCGGAATAGTGAAATCATCTGAAGGTCAGAAGACAAGCATAAAGATTGAAGACCATGAAAATGGCTAACACTGGAAGAAATAGGCGCCCTTATCAAGGATAGGCACCTGACATTTCGAAGGGACAAATCGAGTTTTCAGCAGATGACGTCTCCAGAATAAAGTTGTTAGATATGATTAGGCTCCGCGATGGAAGAATCAGTTCGTTCATTGGATAAATCCAGAGATCGGGAGACAGAGCTGAAGTAAGGTCAGAAAGTGAACAAAAGTTAAAAATGATAGAAATTTGGCTAAGTCTGGGAAGACTGGGCGCCATACCTCAAGAAGGGCGCCCATTCCTTCATGCCTTAGTTTATTTTTGAAAATTTCAAAAAATTCAAAGAGAAGAGAAATACGCCTTTACTCAAGGCATGAATTAGGTTTAGGGTTTCTTCAAGATTAGGGTTTGAGAAGCTGTTTTCAAAGCAAAAACTTATTTAAAGACACCTCTATGTATTATTTTTCATATTTTCTTGCAGGTGCCTTCAAAGAGAAACAGAGCAGCAGCTTCAAACCTATGTTTTTCAAGATTCAAGAACCCTAACTTGCTGGTTTCTCATAATTTTTCAAATCAGCAATCAAAGAAGACCTCCTCTTTCATATTTTTTCATCAAGAACATCGAATTTGTGAAGAAGAAGGCCTATATTATCAAATTTCAGCAAGCTGATCCATTTTCGTTCTATCTTCTGGACAAATTATTGAAGATTTCTCTCTAAGTTGCAGCAATTGCTTTTATTTTGCATGTCAGGGAAAACTTCATATTCATCCATTTCTAGTCTTCTGGGTCTATGCTAAACCTTCTTCTGGACAAAACCCATACCTCAGCTTTTTCAGAGAAACTAAAAGTTGTTGCTTTTTCAGTCAGAAGCCAAGGTTTTCAAAATCGAATCAACTGGGTCCATTCAGATTATGCTCAAGAACAATACCCAGATGTCAGTTTTTTTCTACTTTTTGGGGAAAATTAGGGTTTGCTGCTTTTTCAGTCTCCACTTCATATTTTCAAAAACAGACGATCTGGGTTGGCTTGTAACGAAATTCTAGTCAAAACCCATATCTCAGTATAAATCTCAAAAATTCGTCCGTTGCAAGAAGAAAAATCAGCAAGCTAAATTTAGAAAGTTTGCCAAAATTTGTCTGAACCTAGGCGTGTTTACTGTCAATCTTCAAGTCTTTCATAATGGAATACACTCCTGCAGAATTCAAGACCAAATTAGTGCTTTACCATGATTTCATTGAAACAGCCGAGACAGACTTGCATCACATCAAGCCAGTGTTCAATATACGTCCTTTAGAAGATGCAGGCAATACCACCATCAGGCATCTTAGCCATTCAGGTCTTCTTGTAGCAGCATCCATACCTTTCTCAATACAGAGCTTAGAGTTCATAATTGCTTGCATCAAGCATTACAATCCAGCTACAAGGGAGATACAGTCAGTTGATGGGAGAATCATTTGCAGCCTAAAACCAAACATGATTGAGAAATGCTTCTCCATTCCACCATGGTCTGGAAGCGTCACCATCAACGTGGAAGAATGTGAAAGGATATGGGAAGAACATCAGGATAAATACAACAAGAAGATCGCACATAGGTGGCTGAAAGAGAAACACTCTACATTGCCAAAGGATGTTGGAAGAGGACAATTCAAAGATGAATTTGCCATCATAATAACCCTACTCAATCGAGTTACAGGTCAAGCAAATGCAACAAGGTTTCAGCCTTGGATGTTCTACGTGATACCTCATATAATGAAAAAGACAGAGTTCTATGACTGGCCTACATTGATTAGTGATTGCTTACATCATCAGATAACTGAGTATTTTCATAGACATGCATTTCACATGGTCTCCTACCTAGTCTATTTGGTTGCCTATCAAGGTAAATTCAGAGGGTTAAACATGGAGGGTTCTTTAAACATTCAACATGTCTACAACTACTATACTCAGTTGGAATTCACTACTACATCACGTCATTACAAAAGGGTGAATGAAGCATTCTTGATTTACAAAGTGTGAGACGTGGATAACAAGCTACATGTTTGCATCTCATCCATTGCCAGGGCTACAATATCAGAATGGGCAGATTGGTTTATTCAGTTTGCCACTTTCACTTACCTAAGGGTGTACGGTTATTCAGGGGCTCCACTTATGTTACCGAGGTATCCATCAGATGAGGTGGTATGCATGGAATGCTTCAGGCATATTTCAAATGTTCACACCCGTCTGCGTAACAAAAAGAAACCAGCCTTCAACTTTCCTTTTGCTTTAGGCATTTACACATGTAGATCATCCACAGAAGCTAAACTAATGGGTAACGAGTTAGACAAATTTGGTCTCAAGCCTTTCAGCGAGAGACGATTATATGATCCCCATGGCTTCTATGCATCTAGACTTGGCCAGAACTACGCTCATATGCCCGCACTTGAAGACTTTTGGGCTAATTGCAGAGACGAGTATGAGGTGCGAAGGCGAAGTCACAGTAGGTTAACCCTTCATCAGATGAAATATTGCTTATCAGAAGATATTGAAGGGTTGTCAGATGATGATGGGGATGTAATTCTTCCGGCCTACACTAGAAATAAGGTTGAGCAGCAACCTCTTCCATAGGTCAACTGGGCTCATAAAGAATGTATCACAGTGGGAGAAAGGACAAGACAAGTTGTAGAGTACAGCAAGACTTTCTTGATTCTAAAGAGAAGGGAGTCTATTCCAGTAGCTGAGCCGCCAAAGAAACATTCATCTCTTCCCTCTTCTTCAAGAGTGCAGCCAAAGAACAAAGAAAAAGTTCAGTCTCAAGAGGTCACAAAGGGCAGTAGATCAGCAAAGAGTGCTAAAAGGAGGTTGGATTATACAGGGATTGTTATACAGGAGCAGCCTACAGCTGAAATAGAAGTTCCTCCACCTGAGCCCATACTTAAAGAAGAAGTACAATATGATGAACCTTTGATACAAGAAACTCTTCCATCTCCTAGGTCTTTGCCAATTCACATTGATTTGGAAGACGGAGAGATAGAGGCCAATGTTACAATTATTCCTCCCTTGGATGTTAATAGAAATACCACATCTTGGCTTGAGAGCTCCTTGGGAAGGACAAGAAGAAGGCCTTCGTATCAGGTGAATGTTGATGACCTTAGCATATATCAGGAAACACCCAAGAAGAAGGCCAAGAAACAAATGCATTTTGAGAGGAATCTTGAGGGTGAAATGGTCATGGAGACAGCTACGCTTCTTGAAGATAAAAGAAGAGATGAGGTGGATGTTGACGATTTTATCATGGTCAAAGCAAACCTTGGTAAGAGTACTCAACATGCTGATATAAGTTTGTTTAAAATGGTAACAGAAAACATTCAAGAAAGAGTGCAAAAGGATGGAGAAGACAAGGCAGCCCTCAAGGCTGAAAATCGTCAACTCCGGTTATGTATATCAAATCTTATACAAGGCACCTCACAAACAACTCAATTGCTGCCTCAAGTCTTAGAAACACCAGCTGGTCAGCAGCAATTAAGGCAGCTAGTTATCTGTGGAAAACAAACTAATGAGTGGGTTGAAGAGATCATCAACAGAGGAAAAGAGGTCCTAACACAAGTCTTCCAGTTGAGATACAAGGCTCATGATTTACGTCAAAGTATCCAGGATTTTGAACAGCTGATCGCCGAGTTCAAGCCCATGCACAAAATCATAATTGCAGATTTAGAGACGGCTTGTGGCTCTACAATGGTGAGAGAACATAAAAGACAAATCCTGGAGTGGAAAGAAAGTCATCTTTTCAAGGTGAATGCATATGTTAGAATATTTGAGGAGTTTGCAGCGTATAAACAAAGAGTTGTTGATACTCTTAGGTTCGTCAGAGAAGTAGTTGCAGCAATTCCTTGTCAATATTGCCTCGAGGATGGTTCCTACATTGGGCTTGACGTAGTCCAAGCTGAGTTTCAAAGCATATTGCATGGCAGCGAGGGCAGTGTTGGGAGAATGATGATGATTTCCATGATGTCAGCAAGGTTCGAGAAAGCGGCCAATGAGAGTGAAGATTTCTTGAAGTCAATTACAGATGGTGAAGAAATCTTGGAAAAGCGGCATTTTGCTATTAATAGCATCAACACTCCTACTTCAGATGAAGTTGCTCGCTTTTTAGCGGATGTGATCGAGCTTTAAATCTGCTTTCTTCTAGAAGCATCTTCCACACTTTCTTTCTATTCTTGTCTCAAATCTTTTCCATTCTTTGAGGATAGAAAGAAAATATTGTAACAAGTTGTCACGAGTTGGCACTTTCCTTTTTAAAAAGCTTTCTAGGGTTTAGATGTTTTAATCTCTTCTAGATTTAGAAATAAAGCTTGCATGTTGGCAAGCAGTAGTTGTAAAAGCAAGGAGATTTTAGGGTTTCCTACTCCTCTGCTTAGTTATAAATAAGAGCAGTGTTTGCTCATTTTAAGGGAACCGTGCTTGTGATAACAAGACATAAGTGTCTTTAGTACCTTCTCTTTGTTATCGTCCAGTGTTGTTCACTTTGTGTAAAGAACAAGTTTGCATGCCTCTTTAGCTGCAAATACTTGTTTAGTGCATGTGTTGTGTTGATTATAATTAGGTTGATCGCATGTTGCAAGCGTGTTGCTACAACTTGTTGTCCCGAAGTTGTAATCCTTGTTCCAGAAACTTGAGTAAATAAAATCTTGAGCATGCTTTGTCTACCTCGAAATAAAAGTCTCGTATTTTCGTAATACTTTTATGATCTCTTTTTCAGCTTGCCATAAAACGTATGTTGAAGAATAGCTTATTTAAGTATCTCTGTGAGAAATCAAACTCGTCCATTTCTAAATTCTCTTGCTCTGCGTTTACTTGAGAGGGTAGAAACGTTTTAAGCGTAGGTTAAGTTGTAGCTGTCTAGTTTCATTAAAGGGAAAACCTCAGCCGCAACATCTAGTGTTCTCACAGCTGAACCAAAAAGATAGGCGTAATTAAGTTTAGATTACTTTTCTTTATGCAACTCAGCAAAAGAGGGAGCTTCCCCTCCTAATTCGAAGAGCAGTTTATTGCACATAGCTGTCCGTTTCCAGAACGCATTCTAGAGGTGCGATTTGAAACGCCAACAGTCATCATGGAGTCTCTCAACATGATGTCCACTATGGCTACTCCCATGAGTGGAAAAACACAAGTACAAAGAACTCATCACGGAGTCTCTCAACGTGATGTCATGGAGTCTCTCAACATGACATCCACCATAGCTACTCCCAAAGGGTGGAACAAGGGCTTTCACCTCAAATTTCTCCGTCTTAGAGAAAAATGCATTAACAAGGGCTTTCACCTCAAATTTCTTTGTCACAGAGAAAGATGCATTATAGCAAGTCACAAAAGATCACTGATGCTGAGTCTCCCTCTCAGCAAGGGCTTCATTCTCCACAAATCCAAGCTTGTCTCGAAAATGCACAAACTTCACTCTGGAGAGAGGCTTGGTGAGAATATCAACCGTCTGCTCATCAGTGCAAATATATCTCAACTGAATAGCTTTCCTCAGTACCATATCTTTGATGTAATGGTATTTGATCTCAACATGTTTTGTTTTGTCATGGAACACTGGATTGACAGATAGCTTCACACAACTTTGATTGTCACAATGAATAATAGTTGGCTCCAATGATTGTCCAAACAATCCTCGAAGGAGCTTTCGAAGCCACACTGCTTCTCGAGCTACTACACATGTTGCAATATATTTTGCCTCTGCAGTGCTTAGTGCCACTGAAGACTGCTTTTTGCTACACCAAGAAATCATCGCAGACCCCAAGCTAAAGCAACATCCAGAGGTGCTTTTCTGATCAGCTACACTCCTTGCCCAATCAGAATCAGAATAACCTTGCAACTTTAGATCTACACTGGAAGTATATCTCAAGCCATATCCAACTGTGCCACGCAAGTATCTCAAGATATGCTTAGCTGCAACTAGATGAATTTGCCTTGGTTCACACATGAACTGACTGAGTGCACTCACTGCATAGCAAATATCTGGTCTAGTATTGGCTAGATACATCAACGATCCAATCAACTGCCTGTACATAGTAGGATCTACCAGATCTGAACTAGCTACAAACTCACTTAACTTCTTCAAATTAGTTTCCATCGGTGTAGACATAGATTTGCAATCCATCATCCCAAATCTCTTCAAGATGTCTATAGTATATTTCCCTTGACTCAGAATAATCTCATTGGGTTTCTGCCACACTTCCAATCCCATAAAGTAATGCATAAAGCCTAAATCCTTCATCTCAAATTCAAAAGCTAACTCCTTGCATTTGATAATGAGATATTCTGCTTCAGTAAGAAATAGATCATCAACATAAAGAACCAAGATTAAAGCCTCACTATGTAATGTCCCTTACCCAGTTTGACCTAGAATTCGCTTGTTGATTAGGTTTAGGGTCTCATCTTTTCAAATAAATGTTTCCTTTAACGAAGTGATCTTGAATCGAAACCTGCATTCACAATATGAACCACATTTCCACATATACATATGTCTGTTAACATTAATATCTAGATATCCAAATATAAATAGTGTCATAAATGCAGTTATGAAGACATGAGGAGTGCCCTGGGTGGATCCGCCCCGAAGCCTTCTTGTTAGGCACGAGTGGTTGTTCACCACAATCCTCCTTTCCCAATGGCTTCGTACCTGCATTCTCCACACATGGCAGTACCTCGGAAAACACTGGCCCTATTAGGAGAGGGAAACCCTAAGGGGCCAAGGGCCTATGGCCTACCACCTCCTATTGTAAATCTCGTGCCTCGAGCCTATGTAGGGTAGAACCCTAGGTGGGACCCCTATCCTTCATGACCAAACCCATGCCTTGGGCCTACGGGCCTGAAGGTGGGGTTTTTAGGCAATCCACTTGGCGGATGCTTCCCCCATGCTAATAGGGTACAAACACGGAGCAAACAATCTTTGGACAGTCACTTGTGCATTTACTATTGAATTATCTATATGCTTGTATCATGTTTGAGAGTATTATATGGATGCATGAAAATGTAACATAATGCAAAAAAGTACATGGATCTATATTACTACAACAATGCCAATTCTCATCATATTTAGTTTGTCTATGATCAATAATACTATTCATTGTATTCAATGTAATATTAACAATGATGGAAACTAAATGCCGCTATATCATACCCTTTAGTTTCATTCATGGTCATGATAATGCTAAAGGAACCATCAATTCATAAAACTATTATAATATTGATAACATCAAAGGAAAACATTGCACTAATAATCAAATGAGCAATATTAGTTTCTTATATTCGAAATATACTAAATATTATTGCTAAGTGAGTACATCACCTGAGTTGCTATATCTCTCCATGTTTCCTTACTCGCCTCTTTCAACCTTATACTGAATTGATCATAGGATGAGGACAATTCATAAATATACATAATCTACTTATGTTTATATTAAAGAGTCATCATTACTTATAAGTATCATTATTGCATAATCGTATATATATATATATATTATATATATAAATTCTTTTACTTATATCCATTAGTATTCATATATATATATATGTTTATATAATTATTCTTTCCTTATTCATATATATTCTTTATTCATTATAAAATTTATCTATATCTATGCATATATACTTGTATGCCTATTAAATAATATATATATATTAAATGGCTCTATATTCCAATGCATAACAATCATTGTTGTTGTTGTTTTGAATTGCAGATCGTATTTCTCAATGTTTTTCCCTCTTCCTTATTTTCCTTCCTTCTATTTATACCATTCAAGGTAGGTGACTCATGGGGGAAATGTATTGTTTGGTGAAAAAGGTGACTTTTCATAAAATATATCCCTTTGTTAGATTTAATTGCTGCCTTTAAAGGCTTGTTATCACAATAATATCTATTCTTTGAAAATAATATATTATTACTAATAATTGTGATATTTCAAATTATATACTTATTTTATTATTTTATTTTGATGTTTTATTGAACAAATTTTAACATTAAAGTATAATAATAAAACCAATTTGCTAATATCTTATTATTATTTTATTCTAATGTATTACAATCTTTGATGTGTAATGATTATAATATTTATTTATTATTATTATTTTTGATATTAAGTTATTTAATACTAGAATGTAATAAAAATAATTTGCCTATATATTATTATTACATTTGTTATTTCATATTTATATATTTTTATATTGATATGGTACACATTTATTTTATATTTAATATTAATATTGCTATTTATTTATTTTATTAATTTATTTGTATTTTAACACTTGGTCTTTATGGTATTGCTATTTCGGGGACATGACACACCATCAACTACCTTGAAGTAAAGATTTGAATCAGCGTCATTCTTAGAGAAGCCCAAGCTCATCAAGTATCGATCAATCCTCTCATACCAAGCACGAGGACCCTGTTTAAGGCCATACAAAGCCTTCTTCAATTTACAAACATGAGACTCCTTCCCATGAATCACAAAGTCATCAGGTTGCTCAATGTATACTTCTTTAATTACACCATTAAGGAATGTTGTCTTCACATCCATCTGATGTAACTTCCATCCCTTAGCTGCTGCAATAGAAATGATAGTCCTGGTGGATGCATAACGAGCAACCAGAGCAAAAGTTTCTTCATAATCTATTCCCTCTTTTTGAGAGAATTCTCTAGCCACAAATCTAGCTTTGTACTTCTCAATGCTTCCATCAGCTGCATGCTTGATCTTGAAAAGCCATTTAAAAGATATAATTGATTTCCCTTTAGGTCTCGGTACAATATCCCAAACATCATTCTTGATGATAGATTGATATTCTTCAGCCATAGCATCTCTCCATACTTGCTGACTTGATGCTTCCTCAACACTAGAAGGTTCAGACTCAATGATATGACTCATTAATGCTACATAGCTTGAAAACTTATGTGGTCTTTTGCTTTCTTTGAATGTGCCTCTAGGAGTTGCAAAATTTTCTGCCTCCTGCATTGTTTGCCTAACCCATAGAGGTCTCTTTCGACCTATGACAATATCTCTTGGCCCATCAGTTGGTTCCAAAGGCTCAACTGGATCAATATCTTCTTCTGGTTTAGTAGACTCTCTCTGAATCTCAAGAGTATGATCAACATCCATGTCCTGAGAAGTCTCCTAGTCTTCATTAACTATCTCCATGTATGAACCTTTAGATCTTTTGAGTGCAACATCTTCTTCAAAAGAGACATCCCTGCTGATCTCTATTTGTGTATTTCCTGGAATGTAAATCTTGTAGTTTTTTAAGGATTCACTATAACCCACAAATATTCCTTTCTTGCTAGATGGTTCTAACTTAGTTCTCTTATCTTTAGGCACATGAATAGAAACAGGACAACCAAAGATTCTCAAATGACTAACCTCAGGCTTCACACCTGTGAAAGCTTCTTCAGGAGTCATATTCTCCAAAATACGATGAGGGCTTCGATTCTGAACATACACTGCAGTTCTGGATGCTTTTGCCCAAAGGAAGGTTTGCAAGTCTTGATCATGGATCATAGCTTTGGCTGCCTCAACTATAGATCTATTCTTCCTTTCTGCAACTTCGTTTTGTTGTGGATTGTAAGGAACACAAAACTCCCTCTTAATCCCTGCCTCGATACAAAAGTTACGGAAGCCTCCAGAGGTGTATTCTCCTCCGTTATCAGATCTTAGAATTTTGATCCTCTTTCTAGACAAATTCTCTACTTGAGCCTTAAATTCTTTGAATTTCTCAAGTACTTCTTCAGATTCCTTAGACTTCAAAAAATAAATCCAAGTCTTTCTAGAGTAGTCATCAATGAAAATTACATAATACCAAAAACCACTCAAGGATGCAACAGACATTGGACCACACAAATCAAAATGAACAAGATGTAGAATACATTTTGATCTACTTCTCTACTATGAAAAGGACCCTTAGTATTCTTACCCAATGCACATCCTCTACACATACCATCATGCTCTTGATTGAGTTTCGGAAGGCCTGAAACCATCTTCTCCATAGATGGAAGAGCTCTGAAATGGAGGTGAGCAAGTCTTCTATGCCAAAGCTCGCTTGAACTGGTGGAATCATGCAACAATGCTTGCATTGGACGAATGGAAAGTCTATAAAGACTCTCTTGCCGAACACCAATCACTCGGGCTATCTTGATGCTAGAGTTCTTTGGCCAAGCAAGAACTTTTCCCTCAGAAAATGCAACTTGATATCCTTTGTCCTCCAAGGGTGAAATTGATACAAGATTCCTCTTGATACCTGGTACAAACAAGACATCACTCAAATGAAGAGAGATGCATGAATCTAGGTGAAGAGAGGAGGCTCCAACACCTTTCACTAAATAGCAAGCATCATCTCCAATTATTACTTGAATGTTGGTTTCTCTCTCCACCAAATCTGAAAGATGCTCTCTATATCTTGTAATGTGTCGAGAAGCGCCACTATCAATCAACCATGTGCTGCCATTGGTTGGGACATTGCTTGATAGGGCTGAGATAAATAGAAATCCACTTGAGTTATCTCTTGATTCCTTCTGAGGAGAGACATCATCCACATCCGTAGTAGAAGCATGTTGCTTTGGTCTTGTTGCACAATCTCTAGCATAGTGACCATACTTGTCACATCTGAAGCACTGAATATGGGAGAGATCCTTCTTCTTCTTTGATTCAGGAGCAGCATCCGATTTCCTGTCTCTATTCCTCTTGAGGTTACCTTTTCTCCCTTCTCTTCCTTTCCTCTTTGATGTTTGAGCAGCAAGAACATGATTGTCTTCATTATGAGAGCTTTGACCATTACTTCTTGCTGCCAACCATGATTCCTCTTGAATGCAATCTGCTCTAAGGCGATCAAATTTTGGTAGCTTAGATCTTCCACTAATACCTTGGATAAAAGGCTCCCAAGATTGAGGAAGACCGTTAAGTGCCGACATGACTAAATCTCCTTTTGCCATCTTGATGTGATGAAGCTCTGCTGGTGTTATTTATCTCATACAATCCCTCCAAGGTCTTGAACATCTCTCTAGCTGTCTTCAACTTGGAGATAATAGGCACAAGGTGATCCTTCACGGAATCAATCAATATCTTCTTGGCCTTTGTGCCATTCTTCCTCCATTGTGTTTTCTGAGTCTCATCGGAAGGCTCGGGTACTTCGCTCTCCACGAACTCGAGAATCTCATTTTCTTCCAATGCAATAAGAACTCTAAACTTCCAAGAGGTGAAGTTAGAGGCACCTTCGAGTCTATCTTCAACCTTGAGTCCATTCACCATTTTCGAAGCTAAGATAGACACACTAATATGAGAAGAAGAGAATGAGACTATGCTGCTTATACAAATCTGATCACGATCTTGCTTAAACCTGCTCTGATACCATGTTAGTTTTAGGATCAGAATTTAAATAAGCAGAAGTAAAACAATTTCAAACAAGATAACACAGCATATACCCTGGGAAAACCCTCCTTCTTGAGGGAGAAAAACCCAGCAACAATATATCACTTATATATTGAATAATGAACAACAATTCGCTTTACAATGAGGCCAAACACAAGGCCGATCTGAATTGACAATAATGACACCACACTCAAAGAATAACGAACTTCTTCTTGGATCAATCTGCTGTAGATGAAACTCGAACACTTGCTGATGCAAACTCACTCGGACAAACTGAATATCAATGAATGAATAAGAAGAGAGCAGCGCCCTCTATAAATACAATTCGATATGTTCTTCTCCAACCAATGCGACTCTCCAAGATAAGTTGGCCTCAAAAAAAGATGTGTCTCTTAAAAGGTTGCAATCATTATTTATGTCGGCTACATTAAATAAAATATGATTTGTCATTTAAGTGAAGCGCCTCTTCACAAAGTCGTCTCCAATAAATAAATAGCCAACGGCCATATTTAATTTATAGCTTATTAAATAAATTGCTGGAAGAATGAGGCCCGCGGCTACAACATCAACAACAATAACTGCAAAGTTAAACAATGGCCAAGAGGTGTATAATCCACTACAAGTTCATAAGATGGCCTCAAAACAACAAGGGCACTCACCAAAAACTAGAAACACTCAAAACGTACAAAGACAACCACCGGAAAGGGAGAAACAAGACAACCAATTAGAAAACCAGCCTGTGGTAAAAGTACTAACATGAAGAGATCGTGCAGTAAGAACTTACAGGCAAGGCAAGTGATAAGGGGTCACAACAAGGGATGAGGAAGCATTGTGGCATAAAACAAGGCACCACACAATAGAGGAAAGATCTGGGAGATCACACAACACCAAACAATACACCAAACAAATTATACACTTGTTCAAATCTTGTGGTAAACAGCATAGCAAAATAAGGCCTATAACATTCATCTGGGCCAATATAAAGTTACCACATTGAGAAAAAGCACCAGAATTAATAAAGAATTTGGACACAGGCCAACACAATGGAACAATTTTCACTAAAATAGTGAAAGGCGATTGATTGGTGAAGGATTGCAAATTGAAATTATAAAATGGGAAAAATCATAAAGAAATGACAAATAATCGAAAAAATTTAACATTTTTCAGAGAAAACATTCACAAAATATTGGGCAACACAAATCACAATTTACTAGAAAATTTGTGAAGATAAGTTGAAATCTTGTCACAAATGATGCATGTGATTAACCTGGCCTTTGGTTTTTCTCTGCGTTGCGATGGCCGCAGGGCTCGTCTGTTACATGCTTCTATGCAAACACATGGCATGTGTTACATTCTAGGTAATTAAAGGCCACTAGTATAAATCTAAATGTATTTTAATAAATAAGACTGAATGATTCAGTTCATGGCATACTTCTGATAATATGCAGAAGAGAATGAGTATGAATCAATGATGGAGGCAAGGAGGACACATTGTACATTCTTACATCAAAACAGAGAAACATCACTATTGATCTTGTAATTTCCCTGAACATGGGTCTTGAAAGTGACTCGAAATGTTGGAGTTAAAAATACTACATCCAAATAAATGATATTATGTCTAACTGAGAAAATCTAAAATCTTTATAGGTACTTTCTCTTCACATGATCTGGTTTTGATAACTACACACTGTTTTGATAAACATTTTCTTTCAGATGCATTACTGTGGTAGAGCTTAGAACTGTTGGCACTTATGCTTCTACGTCAATATCAAGTATTTAAATATTACAGAATTCTTATTTGAAGTTATTGTCTTATAGCAGAATAGATTGTAGCTGGCTAAATGCCTCACAAGGAGACATTTTTCCAATATCTAATTATAACTTAAAGTAGAAGAGTCCAAGAAGAAAGTTATTCCCTGCAGTCATGTCTATTGTGAAACACTACAACTTTAAGGGAATTTTTAAGGAGATGAAAGTTAATCGCACACTTATAAACTGTGTTTGTTTTCTTGCATTTTTTTTTGCAGATGGCTGAAAAAGATAAAATTCAGTCAATTGGCATAGGTTATCATCAAAGTCCAAGTCAGAAATATGATAATTTTGTGCACGATTATAATAGATTCCATTAAGTAGGAAATTTGTTTGATTTTCAGTTTGTTTCACCATAGTTTCTGCTGGTTGCGGTTGATTTTGTGCTTGTTTTCAGTGGCATATAGCTTCTTTTTGATAAATTTAAATTTTGCTTTATTGTTCAAGGGATCTTTACTGTTGACAAGAATTGTTTTCCCATCCTTTGCGATCAACTCTAAAGAAGCTAGAACAAATGGCATCATGTTCTTGCTGTATTTGTATCATCTTATGTAAACTAAGGATAAATTGTGGTTGTTCTGATCATTCTAAATGTACCTTCCATTTTTCTTTATTTATTACTTCTTTCTGTTTTGAAGGGTGCATTACTCGTAAATATTGCTCGAGGAGGCCTCATGGACTATGAAGCAGTCAAAGCTTCTCTTGAATCTGGCCATTTGGGAGGCTTGGGTCTTGATGTTGCATGGTATGAACCATTTGATCCAGCAGACCCTATTTCACAACATCCCAAAGTCTTGATAACACCTCATGTTGCAGGAGTTACAGAACTGTCGTATAGAAACATGGCCAAGGTTTCTCTCTCTCTCTCTCTCTCCCCCCCCTTCCGCCCCACCCACACACACACACACCTATCATGCATTCAAGTAGTCACATTCATTATTTTGAGAATTTTAAATTTGTTTTATGCTTTAGAGTGAGAATGTATGGACTAAAATAGCCAAAACTGTTAGATCATTAATCAAGAACAAGTTCTGAAGCATGAAATTCATACTAGATTTCATTAACTTCAATTTGATGTTCTTCTAGGTAAACATTGTACAGGCATTCCTACAGTTTGATTTTTCTTTTCCGATATTTAGCAGGATTCATATTTATTGTTTTTCTAATGTTAATTAGGTTTGAAGGAAAGTATGTGGTGGTGCATTTCTTTTTTCAGAACAATTTAGAACTGTATATTCATTACTTAAACTCATACTATTCTTTCAATTATTCAGATTCAATTTATAATGTGTAGTTTGTAGTCCACACCATTTGCATATTAGTTATTAGAATTAGATCAATTTAAAAGGAATACACGTGAAGAATGCCAATTTATTATTTACTTAGAAAAGCATGAGTGGAGTGCCAACCATCAGGTTCTGTATGATGTATGGGTGGATTAGGGTAAGTTTTTGGATGTGTCGTAGGTATGATTAGCTGTGTTGGAGAAATCGTTGTTTTATCTTTTCCATGTACTTGGTAGAATTAGTATGGGTTGTCATCAGCTATCACTACAATGCTTGTTTTGATGGATAAAATTAAGTTTATTACAAAGTGTAGATTGAACAACACCCATTGTATGGATCCATGGACACCCTAAGAGAATGCTAAGGGTACCGGGTCCTAGAGTAATAGGTAAAGTAATGTAAACAAGGGATTCTCCTATAACATTGTCAAAACCCATTAATTGTTAACCTGGATTCTGGGAGATTAGAGTAGTTAACTTGAATCACATCAAGAAAGTGCTTGCTATACATATCTAGTTTGGATCCCTTGTTTGGTAGTGGTAGTACTTGGTTAACTCTAACGTCTCCATGCCTAACCACAATATGGAATAGCCTATGTTCCTAAATCACATGTGGAGGGGGTAACTCGTGAGTTGTAAATGAGATTTGTGTTCTATCTTGAATTGTTGGTTGTAATAGTGAGGTTAATTCCTTAGGAGAAATATTAGATGAAACAATTCTATGTACTAGGTTGTCCTTTAAAATGTTCTTATGTATTTTTGATGATCTTATCAAATCACAAAGAAACATTTTGGTGGGGCTATTGGTAGATTGGGTGTGTATGCTATATTCCATGTGTGTTTAGTTCTAGAATAAATGTATAAATGTGTTTAAACAAGATAAAGAGTGCAACTTCACACAACAAAACCACTGTCTTAAAATAAACACAAAACTAAATGAGAAATAACATAGATAGACAAATTTCACAAGTAATTTAATCCTATAAAATAAAATATATTAAGTATAACAACTATAACAGACTAACTATTAGTTTAGCTTTTGCATCTATAAGGTGCAACTGCTAGTTTTGTTTGTATTCCTTTGATTTTGAATAGTAGGTTGTTATCCCACACATCGAGCTACACATAAACATCAAGGATTTGCTTGAGAACAATTTTTAAATTCGGTAGTCTGAAACTTGTTTGGTGATATTACCTAAGGTCGTCATAATTCGTCAAAAGCCTTGGCAAGTGTTTTATTTATTTGAAAGATGATGTGTTGGCCTGATAGAAAAAAAATGCATGTATTATCAATATTATTGATTACGTGATTGTTGACAAATCATTTTGCAGTATTCTCATTGTCTTTGAATAAAAAAAAAACTCCATTCATTGTTATTTTGAATTGTAATGTTTTTAACAATAAAACTTCCAACATCTCAATTGTATGAATATTCCCATCAAAGGTTATTATTCTTAACATTTTGGTAAGTATTGATTTTAGTTACATCCCTCCGATTAGAAATGTTGACAACAATAGTTTACATTTTTGAGAAATTGAATTTATTTGGTTGATGTATTTTTGAGTTTTTTTTATCAATTGTGTTTTCAATTTACTACCAATAAAATATGGTAATTAACAATTTTTGATGAATAATGGTAATTTTTTTGTGAAATAAATTTAGGTTTAGTGTTTTTTTCCTTTTTTCTCATTTGTTGTTTTAATTCTTTTAATTCTTTTGTTTTCCTCTTATACTAACTCTAACATGACATTTTTTCCATTTTATGTAGATAAATTGAAAAAAAAATTATATTTTAATTTTCCTTCTTTTCTTTTGTTGTTTTTTTTTTTAAATACTTTGTTTTTCTTTTATCCTAACCCTAATATAATATTTGCCAGATTTTATTTTAATAAATTGAAAATATTTTTATCTTTTAATTTTCTAAGAAATTTTCAGAAAATATATTTACTTTTCTACTTGTTTTAAAATTATTTTCATCTTAGAAAATATATTAAAACAAAATATTAAAGACAAATACAAACAATATATAAATATGGTTTCTGAAAGCTTAATTGATCATTCTTTATTAATACAAACAATATTTTAATTTAATTAGCTTTTTCTCCTAACTCGTGATATTAGAAATTGAGAAAGAAAACAGTAATTTGATAGAATCTCTAAAGCATGGAAATTCATTATTAAAATTGACTTTTTTTAACAAAATTAAATTTCCTTTTTTATTAGAAATATCAAAGACAAATAACTTCGTATAAAATATGAATTTTCAAACTTCAAATAATATTTCTATTATAAACAATATTTTTAATTTAATTAGGTTTTTTCCCAACTCACTAGACCATGATATGAGAAGTTCAAAAAAAAAAGCAATAATATAATAGAATTTTTAAACAATAAAATTTTACTATTAAAATTAATTATTTTTTACAAACTTTGTAAAAGTATTTTGAGGAAAAATGTGAACATCTGAGGGGTTTGTGGCACTTTGTCAAAGAAATCTAGTTTTAGGACCTTTAGTTTTCATTAATTGTTTATATTAATGATTTTCAATTTTATTTTGCAGGTTGTTGGTGAATGTGCTCTTAGCCTCCAGAAAGGTGAGCCTTTCAATGATATCGAGATTGTTAATTGATAAACAATATGGTTACAGAGATGAGGGATGATAGACACGAAATAAATTAAGGTATATATGAGTACATGAATAAAACTATGATTATATTATTTACAATTGTACTCATTAAAAATTCTATGGAATCCATATTTTTATAATGAACAAATTTCTTTATTTAAACTTTATTTTATTAATAAAACTTATATGAAATATAATTAAATTGTTTTTTATTATTTTAATATTTTAAAAATATAATTAAAATAAAATATGTTAAATATCTTTTAAATTGATTGTCAATAATTTATTTTATATTTGTTGCAAAAGATAAAATTTTAAAAGTATGGATTATGGAATGTTTTATATTTTATTTTTAGGATATAATTTATTCTTTTTTATTCATGGACAATATCGTTCATATGTATAAATTCAATATTGTCTTTTAAGTAATGTATATAAATCTTCATTATTCTCTGAAATGAAATCATTGTTTTGTCTCCTTGTTTATCATGTTCATCACATGGAAGGTAGATATTGTGAATGCACATTTATTAAATCACTTGAGAGGTTGCAATTCATTAGTCCAACATTTGCTTCCCTGAAGCACAATGCATAAAGATGATTAGAAGGCAAGCAATGTGCCAGTCAAACATTTGATAAAGAAATTCCTTAAGAGTGAATACATTTACCTCTAATCATTGTATACATGTATATAGGTTTGATGTGAATTTTCTTGTTTATCATGTTAGTAGAGGCAAATAGGATTGAAGATAAGTGGCATAGGGTGTTTTATCCCAATAGATGAAATTCATAACATGTGAATCAAATATTGGTTTGTCAGAAATTTAAGTAGGATGATATATCGTATGTCAAGAAACAATTTGAGAGAAAGCTATGAGCTCAATTTCAACATGAATGTGATTCAATTTGAGTATTTAGACACCTATTTTGGACCTTTGGAAGAAAAAAAATCACCTTTAGATTTTTCCATCTAAACCAATAGAGGTATGATTTCTTTTAATACCTTTACAATTGCTTTCTAGAGAATAAAGTTGTATCATCTCATACTCTTAATTTTTTCAATTATATGTAACAAAGTGTATGGTATTACTGGTTTTAATATATAGATATATTACTATTTTTGGCTATATTGCCGATTGTAACTAAGAATGTGATTAAGACAATACAATATTCAAGGTAGAGTTATATATTGCATGTATGTTTAGTCATGTAGATAACTTTGTAAAAGTCTAGTTTAAATGACATTGTTCTGAGTATGCCTTAAATGCATTTCAAAATACCTTTTTGATCTACTATGTCCAAATAATTAGGCACCCTACCTTACTTTGGAAGCCACATGCACATTGGTAATTGCTTTATTTGCTCACAAATGATATTTGTAAGTGTCGCTTAAGTCAAGGGTTGCTCCATTTTGAATATGTTAGGTTTATGAAATTAAATTGATGCCATGAGATATTTAATATAATGGAGATATTAAATTCATTTCATACAAATGTTTTGATGCGAAAGTGGTTTCTATTTATGTTGTATAAAATGACCAATATTCAATAGAAGTAGGTTGCTCTTATTTGAACATTATGTAAATTTGGAGTTGACATCACTTTTATTCCCTATATAATATTAGAGGATTTTTGTCTCCCCAACCCAAGCCATATAAACATGAATGAGAAAACAAAGCAATTGAAGACAAACTTGTGCAAGGGAGGTAGTTAAAGGAAAAATAGAATAGTCAAAATGTAAACTAAAAGTGGCCAAACTAAACCTGTGTAGGGGTGATGACCAAGTAGATAGAGAGAAAAAATTGAAATGCTAGAGAAAACACATGATTAGATCAAAATTTATATTTGAAAACCAACACTAATGAGGCATCCTCGAGGAAGATGAGAAACAACTCAACTATAGATGATACCCACAACACAACACTCAATGATTCATTTTAAAACCTTTTTGTATCACTCATCATCCACAAGCATCTCTTGGTTTTAAGCCATTACACCACCACTTGGGGTGCACCAACACTAATGAGGCATCCTCAAGGAAGATAAGAAACAACTCAACTACAGATGATACCCACAACACAACACTTAATGATTCATTTTGAAACCTTTTTGTATCACTCATCATCCACAAGCATCTCTTGGTTTTGAGCCATTACACCACAACTTGAGGTGCACATCATTTCAAATTTAATGCCATGAATTAACACAAAGTACTTCTCACCCTTTTTAACACACCACTAGCCAAGAATGACATATTATATGTGTGTGTAACCTCTAGAGTGCCTTGATGATGAGAAACCAAGAGATACTTCAAAACCAAACAATGTTCTTAACAAAAAGGATTGAGATCTTCAATATCCCCATTAGCAAGTTGAAGGTCCTTTTTTAGAGCACAAGTTTTTGTCTCAAAATTCAATGAGAGCTATGAACACAAGTCCTTTCATGACTCATCAACTTTTGCATTGACATTCTCCTTGATCTTCACAAATGCTAAGAGGAGCAAGAGGAGCTAAACCCATCTACAAATTCGCATAGATGAAATCACCATTTCTAGTTTAGTGCAAAATTCATCTATAATCGACACAAACCCAAGACTTTACTTAAAATCACTATGTCCAAACAAGCCTACTCAACAACCACTAGGAGGTAGGTGATAAGCCCACAAAGACCATTTCAAATTGGATACTTTTTCAAAATAATGGAGTCCAAACCCATCTAATTATCGAATCCAACCCACTTTATCAATTTTCTAACTATTATCCTTTCAAAATAATGGACTCCAAACCCATCTTACTTTCAAATCCAACCCATTTTATCAACTTTATGAACATGAGTTTGTTTGTAACACTCATCAACTTTTGCATTGACATCCTCCTCCTCGAGCTTCACAAACGCTAAGAGGAGCAAAAGGAGCTCAACCCATCTACAAACTCGCATAGATGAAATCACCATTTCTAGTTTAGTGTAAACTTCATTCTATAATCGACACAAACCCAAAACTTAAAATCATTATCTCCAAACAAGCCTACTCAACAACCACTAGGAAGTAGGTGATATGCCCACAAAGGCCATTTCAAATTGAATATTTTTTCAAAATAATTGACTCCAAACCCATCTAATTATCGATTCCAACCTAGTTTATCAACTTCCGCATTTGTGACTTGTCTTTCTTTAAGTATTTTTTCACATGACTTGACAAAATATCTTGCTTATTTTGGACAAACATTTAATTTTTCAATACTAACTTGTTCCCTTTAACCTTTATATTTGAAAATAAAACAACTACTAGGGGTTTTAAAATCCCTTTACCATTATTATTTAATCGTTTCTTTCTCAATGCATGTCTTCCATCATCCAAACTATCTCAATCCTTTGTGCATATTCTATTTGCCTAGTGGTGGTCATTTTAATCCAAAATATTTGCCCTTTTTTAGTGTCTCACACTTCTTTGCTTCATTGGCCTTGTTCCTCACTTCTATCTTTGACAACTCTCTCTATGCACCATATCTCCATTTAATCTGTATTGTCCCCCATCTAAGGCCTTCTCTTATCTACCTCTAATCATTACATCCTTTCATAAAACATTTGAAATCTAATCCAAATATGAAGTGGGGACCACTTAAGTTGGAAATTTAATTTACATGAATGTTTATAAATAAATTACAAGTACTAAAACATTGTTTGTTTAATGAAATGCTTGCCAAAAATCCTTGGAAATTTATAAAACACATTTAAGTTCAAATAGCTTGAGTCACATATATCTTATGTGCTATAAGGTAAAACATTTGGGATTAACTTAGTTATGGCTATAGAAAGATGGATGTACTAATCCCTATCCATTTGATCTTTCAAGATTTGGAAGGACTAGTCGTACTCCCCCATTGTCAACATGTCACATTTTAGATGATTATTGTAATAGGGTGGTGCCATAGCACCAATGACTTAGAAATACTTGTTGAATGGGTTGTCTTTGTACTTTGAAAATATTACAAGGATGAATAGAGAGAGTGAATTTTGGTGTTTGGCATAACATGTATTGTATTATTTATTATTGCATTGGATAAGAAGCTCAAATGATTGAATAGTCTCAAGGGCAACCTTATGAACCATTAAGCCCCTCGTTCATTAAAGAATGCTAGTGTTGTCTATTCAACAACCTTGTAGTTAGTAACCAAGCCATAAAAAAGCTACATTGACAATGTGTTTGTTGACATTGTCATCAAATATGCTTTTAGAATCACATATACTAGGTTCAAAACTTTCTTCATTTTGCAATGTCATAACATCACAACTAGATCCTTCCCATTATCTTACTATAAATTAATTTTGTAAACAAATTTGCATCAAGGTCCATGGAATTTGTGCCCAAATGCAAACTTACTTATTTTGACCCTAATTAGTAGGTAGTGTGTTAACTCTCTTTCTTCCCAAAATATGGCAAATGGCAATTTTGGTAAATTTTGAATCTTTTAGCATAATAGCTACTTTCTAATTCTCAACACACTCACTATTGCCATTTAGTATTCCTACCTTGGCACACAAATTTCTTGTAGTGGTGTTTTTACATGGGTCTTTTCAATAGTAGTTTTTTATTTGGATACATGAATCCACCTTGGTTTGAATTCCATCAATCTCTCTAACCTACAATGGGTGTAAGTACAATTCCATCTCACTACAAGAAGCCTTTGAATCCTTTCTTCTTTGACTTCTTATTGTCAAATCTACTATAGAGTATATTGTACAATAAAGGTTGTGTTCCTTATGTTCTAACACATGGACATTCCCTTAGTGCTAGTTCTTTTGAATAGCCCATCCTTTTTTTTTCTTCCCTTGGCTCTATGGCTCTTCTTTATCACGTTTCCTTTTGTTTTCTTGCAACTTGCTTTAATCTTCCTTCATTATAGCTTAAATGTTTTCCAGATTGGTTCTTGTAATTATCTAAATAAAAAATGATTTACCTAACTAGATGTATATGCCTTTAGCGTCATCTGATGCTTCTATATACCTTTCTTTAATATCCCATACAAGTAGGTCAATTCATTCTCATGCTCGCCATTCTTTTTTCACACCTCATACTATCCTCTTCTATTGTTGCCCTTCCTTTTAAATATTTTACTCCTATACAACGTGCTCTTGTTCTTCTCATTTGCAAATGATTTCTCTTTATGTCTCTTTATGCACAATACACATCTACTTCATCCTTTGGTGTAAATGATGTTGATTTCCACTCTCTTTTGCTTTATCATACCCTTCTCTTGACAACTAACATTTCCTTGTTTATTCTTCCTTTATCACTCTTATTTCCTTTTGCCATTGCCTATTCTCATTGTGATGCGCAAGTATCTTAGGGGTTGAGGAATCTTGCTCAATCCAAACCAAATTGAGATTATGTTTGTGAAGTGTGTATTTAGTGTTTTGGTTTGTACTTTGTGTCTTTAAGTTTGGGAACCTAGGGAATCTACTAGTGTAATGAAAAGGCTAGAAGTTGAGACAATAGTGCCGCATAGGAAAACAAGTTGAACCCCACTTCCTTGTTTAAGACATAGAGTGCAAATCCCTATGGAACCACACAACGTGAAACACGTCACTTGGGAGCTACCTGCCACATAAGATTGGAGAGATAGAGTAGGATTTGGTTCATGTCTTGGAAGTTGGCTATGTGATGAAGTTGTTCAAAGGTTGATAGGTCAAAATAGACACACCTTTTGTTGGTTATATTAGATGATATAACATGTCATATGTGCACAAATGGTAATCAAAGGTGTTCAAGTAGTTAGAGAATCAATATGTGATTTTAAGGGAATTGAAGTGTCGTAGGATCTTGGAGTTTAATAATACAAGTAGCTGGTGACATTGCAAGCTAACTCTACAAATCTTGGTTCCAAGTTAGACATCAAATTTCATGCCAAGGATTCATACCAAAGCATCTTTAGTAGGTAACTTCAAATTCACTGAGATTATTTTTTACTTTAAGAAGAACAAATAGGTAATCTCCATCTCCTCCAAGGATAAGAGATAAAAGTTATGTAACACCATCTTCTATGGCTCAATCTACACCTCCATTCAGTAGATTATCACAAATTAGGACAACTACTATCCAAATAAACAGAACATTGTTTCAAATGGATACACCTCGAAATCAAGTGTTGTCACCTTCGATGATGGTAGCCTTCTTGTGTTAACCTAAAGGGATAACATACCGATGAATGCCTCAAAAAGAATTCCTTATTTCATAGGTGAGAAAACCACTACCCTAATAGAACACATTCAAGATATTCCTAATATTTGCTTTGTCCATAGAATCACAAAGAACCAAAAGGCCATGAGACTCTTGGCCACATCCTTGAAATGAAAATCCTTATAATGGTACAAGGGTGTACAACCTAATTCTATTCACAATAGGGACAAGCTAGGTGAAAAGCTTTGTACATAGTTTGAATCTTGACAGGAGTGATCACTTATTACTTTTGGAGCAACTAACAACAATAAAGAGAGCTCCACATGAATTCATGGGAGACTTTAGTTTCAAATTCCAAATCCCTACCTTAGTAAAACCATCTCCCAACCATGTCTTTTTGTATTATCTAGTAGCTTTTAATAGTGATGTAGTTGTGATGATACAATCTATGAGAGAGACAACCTTTCCAGATGCATATGGCATTGACATCACGAAAAAAAATTGTATAATACAAGTTGGGAAAATAGCCCCAAGACTATCAATGCCTCTATTCCCAGAATGTCCACCATAGCAATCTACATTTATGTCTCTTTCCATTGCATCAACTAGTTAGCCATCTACATCCACTACACCTTCAAATGAGATGCATGAGGTTAAAACCTTGGTGCAAAGTTTTGATAATGAATTAATGGTCATGAAGAGGCAACAAGCTCAAAGCAACAAACTTTATCAACCTTAGAATCAAAATTACCAAAAAAATAGGTAGTAATATTAGGGGCATAATTAATGGAATTATGCCAAGCCCTTAAATATTATCAATTATATTGCCACAAGCACATCAAAATATCTTGTTCCAATTTAGAACAACCTTGCCCAAGAACATGAATGGTGTTACCCATGCAATCAACCACATAACCATAATGTGTTCTAGAATGGACAATTTGTATAAAATCTAATGGTTCAAACTGAACCATCAACCTTGGGATATCAATCTAATGCAAACCAAGCAACTCTTGCTAGGTGATATCATATGCCAAGAGACATTGCATTGGTTAATTTGCATGATGTCAAATTCTATGGTATGTTGGTGTCATTGCTGAGAACACAAGATCAAAGAAGAGAGCAATGGAGAGTGGAATATCTCCCACAATTGGTCGGGAATCAACTTCCCAATTGACCCAAGGTGCTATGTAGGTATGTACAATAGGTAATGCTAGTTTACAACCAAATCAGACTACTAATAAGGGAAACAAAATGCAAGAGCAACCTCAAGTCAACTAGTCAACAAAGTTGGAACTTGTTCCAAAAGTTTCCGCTAAGGTTAGCCAATCTCATTTCAATATTGTTGATAAAATGAAGAAGGCTAACCTGAATGGCACCATGTGGGAGGCTCTTTCCATCCAATCTTAGAGAGATTTCCTACAAGAGACCTTAGAAGGACTCAATCAGTCAGGAAGTATGTCAAGCAAAGAAGGAACAATATCTCCAATCAACCTAGTGCAACCTAAAGAAGAGGGGAATTCAAGTAAAATTAGTAAACACCTATCATTTTGTGCTTCTTAATCATTTCCACCATAAAAAGAGAATTTATTTCCCTTTTTATCTATTAGTGTCACTGGAAAGTGGTCTGAAGGACCACAAAAAGAACCCCAAGAACTCGGTGCTGCATGTGGGGCTTATCATGTTAATTTTTGAGTATGCCAAATCTTTTGTGGTGTCTAAACCGATTTCTACTCCCAAGGGTAAGCAATTGAAATCGGTAGTGGAGTATGAAATTGCCTGTGATGAGGAGTTGCTTAGCAAGAATGGGAAAAATAGGAAAATTGTCGTGGAAGAGGAATCTATTTCTGAGGAGGATGTAGATTATGTCCTGGATTCTCAAGCTTCAATGGAGGTGGTCTCATAGCCCTTTGATGCTGGTAAGTCTAGGAAAGAAGTTTTAGGTCTAAAAAAGAAGGCTTATGAAACTTGCAGCGATGAAAAAGCTAATGATAAGTCGACTCTGAGCCTGAAGGAAAAGTTTGAATTTGTTGGGGATACTTCCTCATCGGCTCCTGGTTTGGATTCCCTGCCTAAGAAGGGTTCAAAGGTGGGTAGTAATAAGAAAATTACTATTAGGTTTGCTCGTCAGTTGTAGGAGATGCAAGTTGCCTCTCCCCTGAAGGTGGTTGGTGGGCAGGGTGTTATGGAGTCTCTGGGCATGGACCTTGAAATGTAGAAGAAAGACCTTGAAAATTAGATGAAAAAGAGGTTAGTTGCTGAGGAGATTGCAGACTCTATTCGCAAAATCAAATTTCCCACTGCTGGTGGTAAGGGTAAGGAGATCGGCATTAGCTAGGACAAGGTAAGCTCCTCTCAGGAGGATGATGTTATGGGTAAGTATGATTTTAATGTTGACAGTGAAGATATTCTTGATTTTCTTGGGTTGGCTAGGGAGGGCTCAATTTCTTTGTTCAAATTGTTTAAATGGTTGTTTCATGAACTTAACATGACCAATATTAGAGTTCGGGGTGTGATGAGAAAAAATGGTGAGTCTTATGTACAGAACCAGATTGATGAATTGTTTGACTCTCTAAATATTGTATTTGATGAAACATTGAAGATGAAACAAAACCTTGAGGAAAGAATCCTCACCCTTGAGGACCAAATGGATAAAATGTATGCTAAACTAGAGAAGGGTGGGGAGGGGGTAAAATCTATTGCAATGATTGAGTCTGTTGGCATTTCAAATCCTTTTGAAATGACCAAGAAACACAAAGGTATTATTCCTGGAGAGGTTACTAATGCTGGTGGTAAGCTAGTGGAGGAAGAGGCTTCTGTGGAGAAGGCTAGTGGGGGGTTGAATGTGTTGATTAGTGAGGTGAAAGAGGGTGGGCCTGGGGCCAACACGAGGAACAAGACTAAGGTGCAGGTTGGGGCTCATGTTGTGGATTCACGTGAAGTTATGGATGATGGTTAGAAGGTTGTGGCGTGTGACATGGAGGTTGTTGATATCCTGAAGAACATGTAGTGGGGCTAATTTTGTGCCTCCTTTTTGGATTTTGTTGCATTGATGGTGTGTTGTTTTTTGGTTGTTGCATTCTTTTTGTAGTTATCTTTTGCTTTAGCTATCCTTTTTTGTAAAGGGTTTTGGGTCCCTTCAAAACCCATTTTTACCTCTAATCAAAAACATATAGACCATACCTAAAGGGAAAAATAAACATTCTAATAGACTTGCAACAATTGGAGCACAATTTTATATATCTACTCATGTTGTAGAAAAAGAAGAAATAGCATGTCAAGCTCATTGTTAGGCCTATTGTGCTAGATAAATAGACAAATCAGAAATTATTTGACAATGATCAACAAATTGTTGACTTTCTTCAAGATGATCCATAATTCTCTACCAAAAATCATCCAAGTTGCAAGATCATTGTGAAGATCAAATCATGCATCTAAATAGAAAAATTTTGCCAAAGGGGCTCATCACCCTCAAGGGATTTTTTATTTTAGATGACTAGATTAGGCATAAGAAAATGAACCTATTTGCAAAGAATGGTGACTACAAGTTAGTCACAATTGCAAAAATAAAATCTCTAAAGTTATAGAAGGAATTTTCCAAGTCTAACAATCAAATTTTCATTAAGCTTTATCAAATTTAAGAAGTGAATTTTGTAAAATTTTAGTGGCTCAAAAAGGTTCTCCTTCCTAGATGGTTGTTCACGCTACAATTAGATTTTTTTTGAGAATCTAATCAACATAAGACACTTTTACCACTAAATGGAGTACTTATGCTTATTGCAAGATATGTTTTGTTTTAACCAATGACAACGCTATCTTTTAGAGGGCTATGAACATGGCCTTTTAGGTTTTATTCAAAGAAATTTTTTCTAGTCTACTTGGACATAACAATTTTTCAAAACATGCAGGTGATCACTTTTTCCACCTTCAACAAGTCTTCAAGAAGTGCAAGGAATGTGGTATTTCTCTTAATATAAACAAGTGTCTTTTCCACCAACCAAGGATACTTACTTGGATATATTGTTTCCAAAGAGGTTCTAGCCATTGATCTGGAAAGAGTGGAGTCCATATTTTCCATTTCACTCCCCAACCATAAGAAAGGATTACAAATTTTCCTCGAAAGAATTATTTTTGTGAGAAGATTCATTTTGAATCTTGTCTCTTTGGTAAAACCTCTCACCACCATATTGAAAAAGAACATGTTTTTCAAATGGATGACAAAAGGGAAGGATGGTTTCGACGCAATCAAGAAATCCATTGCTCAGGACCCTACGCTAGTTAATCTTGATTATGAGAAAGAATTCATCCTTTACAGTTTTGGAGGAGAAGCAAGCATATCAACTATCATAACATAGTTGAATAATAACAACCTTGATCAACCTATTGTCTTCTTTAGTGAAGGACTTAAATATTATGAGCTCAAGTATCTAGCTATATTGAAAAATAATTCCTTATTATTGTTAGAGCATTGAAAAAATTCAAACATATGCTTTCTAACAATAGGATCCAATTAATGGTCCCTCACGCCAGCATTAAATAATTTTTTGTTGAGTAGGGATATCAGTGAAAAAGAATTGGATGGATCACTAAGGTGATGGAATATGATGTTGACATCACGATCATCAAGCTTGTGAGGGGAAAATGACTATGTGAGAATTTTTTGGAAGCTAACACAAAATTCGTTCTACTATTGCAAGGTGATTAGCCAACTAACATTCGCCTTGAAATCCAAAATAGTTGAAAAGCATATATGACCATATTTTTTGCAAATAGGCAGATACCCTTCAATTCTAGATAGAAAAAATATAATATATTTCATGTTATAGTCCATTCCCTATGTCTTAGTGGATGACATAATTTTCATAAAAGACCTCAATGGAGTGTTGTTGAGGTGCATCGAGAAAATCAGGTCAACAAATTACTAGAGGAATTCCATGATGGTTCATTAGGTGGCTATTTCTCTATAAGGGCCATTTCTATTAAAATCATGAGAGCTAGTTAGTACTGGCCAAATATTTTCAAGGATGCTTGTATGTGGGTAAAAATTCATAAGTATTTTTTTTCTCTGAAAGCCAAAGATTAGTTGTGTTGCCCCTTCATCCCATTCTAGCCAATCAACTTGTTGGGATTAAGGTGTCTCAACCTTTGCAAACCCTAGAATTAAACTAATTTTTACTTTTGATGTTTACTATTTATTTCCCAAGTTTTCATATCAATTTTATGGGACTTATTGGTGAGATGATGTCCTACATGACAAATGATGACTATGACAAGGTCCCTATTTTTTAGGATGTTAGTGCCCACTTTGGAGGACCTATTTTTTGGAATTTTTCATAAGTTGCTATGGCATGAACTATGATAGACTGAAAATTTTATATGACAAGTTATGACAAATGGAAGAGTCAAGTATAACATTTGTTATGCCAAGACTAATGAGTAATTGCCAGCTGACAATCTTGCATGTTGTAGGTGTCTTGTACATGTGAAGAGGAATCTTTTGCATGGGTATTTATACCTTGCATGTTGAGAGGATGAGAATATATCATACTAGTTTATGATAGATAACCTGCATTGTTGGGTATTTGATAGTTGTTGCATAGCAGGAGGAGTTGCATGCCATGTATTTCATTCCTTCTTTAACTGCATGCATGTAATTTATAGGATAATGACACATGGCAGATTTGGGCATCCAAATTGGTCATCCATAAATATGTGTTATGTAAGTGCATTTTCATATTACAAGTTGTTGATTTTTTGAGACATCATTATGCTATCAAAATTACTCCAGAATCATGTTGTGTGAAAAATCTTGTAGAGAATTTCTCTAAGATTGTATAGTAACCATCTATTGTTGCTAAATAATACAATTGAGTTGGGTGTTTTGGAGTGTGGGTTTTTTCTCGAGAGGGTTTTTCCACGTAATCATTGTGTTATGGTATTTTTTTGTTTATCTATTTTATACTTTTAGAATGTGCATTGATTTGAATTTGTAACTATTTTAAGGGTTTACAAAATTTGCAATTACTCTCCTACTTAGATTGGTGTAGGAAGTTATTTCCATGCACCCAAGTTCCTTTCACACCCATTTGCACAATGGGGTTTAGAATTATTGGTCTAATAAACCCACCATTCAATATTGATCACAAATGGATTTTGAAAGACAAATTAATTCACCAAGTAGATGGAAGTTGTAGCACTAAAGGATACTACTGAGGCTTCAATCCTTGAATTCTTGGATGGAATCATAACCAAGTTTGGTGTTCCTTCCACCACCATCATCTCTAACACCGATAAAGAATTTATAGGAGCTCAACCCAATGTGTGGGTAGTCAAACACAACATTTATTTGAAGACCTCATCTAATTATTACCCTAAAGGTAATGGTTTGGATTAGTCCACAAATAAGAATTTTATCAGAATAGTCAAAAGGACTATTGAAGACAATCAAATATTCTAGTATATTTAGCTTAAGGCAACCCTTTGGGTTGATAGTGTGATCCTAAATGTTTATCCTATTCTAAAGATGCAAAACAACTATTATGCAATGAGGGAAGAACACAAAAGTACACCTCAAGATTAGCCTAAGGAATGATAACACAAAGAAAAATAGCAAAATAATGATTATAAATGATTATACCTTTGTGATGTTGAATCCCTTCGTTGGCCCTTAATGTTTGAAAACTTGTGTGCTTCTTGGATGGCTATGGAGATGGCTAGATGCAAGATGAACAATATGATAGAATGCAAATGCTAGTAGCTAGATGACTTGATTAGATGAAAGAAAATGCTTGCAAGTTGAGTAATCAAATTGGTAGCATAAGGGTGCAAATAGCTAAGTGTTGTAAATGAGAGAAGAGAGGGGGGTATTTATAGAGAAATTTGAATTTTCTAGAGAATTCAACGGTTGAGATTAAACCAACAAGGCCAAGATGGAGGGCTATGGTGGGTTGAGGACTCACAAGCCCCCACATTTTGACATGTGGAATGTGAGATGACCTAGGATGATATGATGTGGAAGTGAGGTGGAAGGAAGGTACATGATGTGGAGGAAAGACAAGTACCTTGATGTGACCACTCAATGATCACATGAGGAAGAGGAAATTCCTTGGAGGAATAAAAGTGAATTATGATTGGAAGAATCTAGTGGATAAGACAAGGTTCCCAAAAAGGTGGGAATTTGCCACATTTGAGTGATGTGACAAGTCAAATGTTCTAGAATTCTTTGGTACATGTGAAGTGACAAGTCAAAGGTTCTAGAATTTGCATTGGGAAGAGAGGATTTCTTGGAAGGATAAATGTGAATTAAAAATTCACATGGGGAAGAGAGGAGCCTTGGAAAAATAAAAAGGAATTAAAAATTCCTTGGGGGATGGGGAGAGTTGACCAAGGTACTAATTAGGCTTCACTGATGAGTGATTAGAAGATGATTAGTGACTAACGAAGTTTAAGAAACCAAATTGCAAAATTTGGAGGATGTGACATGTCTTAATCAAGGATTAGACATGTGCACCTCTCTAATGATGAGATTAAAAGATGGATTAAGATTAAGGAAAAGGATGTGACATGTGAGGAATTAAATAAATTTCATATTTATTTAATTCATTTGGTGAAAAGGAGAATAAAGGGTAAGGTATTTAATTATTAATTAAATACCTTAGGGATTTAGAAGAATTGAGTAATAGCGATATTACTTAATTAATGCAAATAAGAGGATATTAGATGAAAAGGGATAAATTTGGACAAATGAAGTGTCCAAATTTAGTTGTCTACATTTTCCCCTCTTTGAGATGGTGTTACGAAGTAGCATCATTTCAAAGAATATTAAAACATAGAACCCGGAAGAAGACGATTAGATTGAAAAAGATGCCCCAGTCATCAATGAAGTGACTGGAAAGAAATATGATTGGAATGAAGATGAAGATTAGGGATGAGTATGCCCCCTCGAGAGGACATGCAGGTGCAAGAGAACACAGGTGTGCTCTCAAAATGGATGAGATGGTGAAAGGGGATATGAGGATGATGATGCAAAGTGATGGATATGAAAGGATGATAAGCAATGGGAGATAAATGTGAGCACAAATGGATTCCAGGACAAATATGATGTTGCCCCAGTCAAGCTACAAGCTAGGTTGGGTGGATGGTTGATGGAGTCTTGTTGATAAGGAAAGGATACATCCCAAAACAACTCAAGGATAGCGAAGGATACATCCCAATGAGAGCGTTGTTGATGAGGGGAGGATACATCCCAAAACAACACAAAAGGATAGGGAAAGATACATACCAAGGATGACGATGATGATGATGAGGATGATTGGATCAAGGCTAGGAACAAGACCAAGAGTGTGATTAGATGAGTTTTGCTAGATTGAACAGAGTAGGATTGGATGGACATGTCAGAGGGTTAAAAAGAATGATGATGGAGGTAGATGCAATGCAATGGAAGATGCAATTTTCCATTTTTGGAGCACTAATTTTTGCTATAGCATAAGACACCAGGTACCAGGGTATGCAGAACCAAGGCAGATTAGTGTCTAATGCATACACAAAAACAACAAATAAGAAGGCTATCCCAACACCCCAAGGTCACGATCACTTTGGTCGGGCCAAGTATTGGGATAACCACAAGCACAAAAGGATGTCCCCATGTAACACATGATCCAGGGGGGAATTCTGGTGGGTGCCACGTGGGACAACCTAGCAGACAATAACAATAAACGATCAAGAGATGCCCCTATGTTGACTAGGAAAAACACACCATAATATGATGGATCATGGCAATCTTGACTAGTTATAAGAGGGAGCTCAAACAATAAACAAAAGCCAAAAGCATCAAAATATCACGATCAAATTCAAACATCCTTTGCCATAAGATGACAAGGATGGATAGGGTTGATGTGGTATGTTAGGAATGATGCATCCTATTGAGATCGATGATGGATACTAAACCAAAATGACCTAGATGATGCAAGATTTTTGTCATCAATTAGACCTTTTGATACTAGAGGATCCTATTTTTGAAGAACTAGCTGGATAAGGGCATTCCTAACAACACAACACAAGAGACCAGACAAAAGATAGACACACCCTAAAGACCTAGGGGACACAAGACCGACACACCCTAAAGACCTAGGGGCTCGAGTGTTGATCAAAGATCAGCCTTGCCTATGTGAAAGCGTAGAGCCCTCGTAGTTCGATAAAAGACCATGGATAAAAGCGGAAAGAGGATAATGGAGAGAACGATGGAGGACATAGACCAGAAAAATACTCTGGGGGCAGATGAAATGATTTAGCCTTGCCTACGTGAAAGCCCAAGGGCAACGTAGTTCAATACAAGGCCAAAGACAGATGATGGAGGATGACAAGATAGGTAAAAGACAAAGCCCCGGGGGTGGATCAAATGATTGACCTTACCTATGTGAAAGCATAGGGGAAACATAGTTCGACACAAGGCCAAAGACAGACAATGGTTAAGGGATGATGAGATGATCATGATAAATGGATAAAAGGATGGAGCTGATATGATGAGCCAGGATAGGCCGTGCAGATGGGATGACTGATATGTGTAAGATATGTATTATGTGAAGCTCAGGGATGGGATAGTTATTCAAATCATTAAAATATGAATTGGGAAGGTGAGATGATGGATAGATGAGCGATGAAGATATTTGATGAGAGGGAGGTAGCAGGGAATTGGATTGCATGGGGGTAGCCTATAGCTAGATACCAATGACAAGGGATTATGAGATAGGAGGAAAAATAGAGATAAATGGATGGATTGATAAAGATGAGGAGATAGAAAGATGCTAGGATAGGTGGGTAAAGGGATAAGTATTTGGGAAGATGGATAGGAAGATAAGGATAGGGATATGGGCGGGATGTTTAGATAGAGGGATGGTTAGATAAGAATGAAAGGACGAAAAAGGACTAGTGGATGAGAGTATAGAAAGATAAGGATGGGGAGATGGAAGGGATCTCTTGGATGGATGGATAAAGGTGGGGAGATAGAAAGATACTAGGATAGGTGGATAGAGGGATAAGGATTTGGAAGGATGGAATGGATTACTAGATGGATAAATGGATGGGAAGATAAGGATGAAAAGATGGAAAAGGACTAGTGGATGAGAGTATAGGAAGATAAGGATTGGGTAGATGGCAGGGATTACTGGATGGATAAATGGATGGGGAGATGGAGAGGATAGTTTGGAGGGATGGATGGATGATGTCTCCAAGGACTCGATCAAAAATAAGGAGATTCCCCCACTCTAGATGTGTCATGCATGACGAGGCAAGAGGGATAGCACGATGGGTGGAAGGGATATGGGTGTTGACAGGATGGATGGATGATGAAGGTAGATGGATGTAGATAATAAGCATGGATCAAAAAAGTAGATGGGGAGGATAAGGAATATGATAATGTATGGAGGAGGGGATCATATGCCAAGAGGTGTCCAAAGCATGTATATATGTTGGCCCCTATCTAGGTCAAGATCACAAGGAAGATGGAGGGATTGGGGTAGATGGGATATGAGAGGATCGGAAAGATAGGAAGATGTAGGAGAGGGAGGAAAGGAATGCATAGGTGGATGTTGCCCCCCAATCGTGGAAGTAGACCAGATGGGGGATTTACGCATGACCCATGTTTTCCAGTTTTTCATCATGGTACTTATACAAGGCACTTGTTTGCCAAGTTTTCACCATTGGACGAATGATTTTCTCTTTACTATTATTTATTTTTTTCTTATTTTTTTTTTTTTTTAAATTCTGACTTTTTGGACTAGGATGTGGACGAAGATGGATAAAGATAGGGATATGGATACGCGGATTTAGAGGATATTTTATAAGGAGATGGATGAAGGAATCAAGCATCAAGTTCCATACAAGGTAATAAGATCCCATGTTTGAAGCAACTATTTGGATGTTGGTACAACCTTATTAGCAGGGATGGATTATGCAAGAGGATGGATTAAAGGGATTTGATGGGGTAGATATGTGGGTTAATGGATGGGATACTAGAAAGGATATGGATGGAATGATGGAGTGAATGTGTGATGGGGGATTGTGTTCAGGACCAACATTGGCACAAGTGATGGTGAATGCAAAAAGATAGGTGGAGGAATGGATGGAGAGTGTGGTGATAATGGAGGAGTTGGGATAGAGAATTTTGGGATGTAGGGACCCAAAATAGATTTAGAAGATGGAGGAGGTGAATGATTTTTTGGTGGACTAGCAACTTTGGAGGTCGCTATCGATTTTCTATTTGAAGGTATGGCATCTTTTTTCTTTGGGATCCACATGGTTTTGATTTTTGCTTTGGTGGATTTTGTGGCTTTTTGGATTGATTTGGATTTGATTTTTCTTTTCTTTAACATGTCTTTTGGAGGGGACATGAGGAGCTTTAGATTCATGTGGATGTTGGGATCTGTACATCTTTTCTTTGGTAACCAGAAAACGTAAAGTAGCAATGAGATGGGTAGGAGGTGAGGGATGATGTGGAGAAGACGTGGATGGAGTGATAGAGGTAAGCTTGTGACGATGGTGTGCGAATGGAGGATGCGAGATAGCATGCATGGAGGGGTGCCTTTGTTGATCTTGATTAGAAGTTATGAAGTTAGGATTTTGATTTTGTGCACTAGGCATAGGTGGTGGATGGATGAAATGATGAATAAGATGAGATGGAGGAGGTGATTTTTGGATAGAAGGGCCCAAAATGGATGTTGTGGGAGATGTAGGATGAGTAACGGTGGATGGAGAGACATAAGGACCCAAAATTGATTTCGAGGATGAAGGAGGAAGATGAATAGTTGTTTTGAGGTAATATGATGGAGGAGGGGGGATGGCAGCAAATGATTTGGTAGAACGATGGGAAGTACCTCTTGTGCCTTTAGAAGAGGATTGTTTAGGATGTACGGAGGTTGTACCAACATCTTTGGAGTGTGAGGCTTGGGAGATATATCCAAGATCGTGTGTGCCTAGATGTTCTTTGACTTGGATGGGCTCTAAAGTACCTTTCTCATGAAGGCCTAAACCTTTTCCTTGATAGTTCATGTTCTTGAGCATGTGATCTATGGTAGGATGCTTATCCTTATGGAAGCATGATGCGAGTGCATTATTATGTAAAGGAGGATGGGTGGTGCATATACTTTGTTTTTCTTCTGCAAGGATACCATCGTGGATGAGTGTGATGTTACCGAGGTGATATAGAAGTGGTGTTGGGGTGACAGGGCTAGATGGTGATGGAGGATCATGTGATGGAGATGAGGGGATAACAACATCATGATCATGAGGAATGAGGGATAAGGGATCGGGAGAGGGATTAGGTGGAATGGAAAGATATGGATTTATGGCAGTTGGTGATAAGGGCTTATGAGATGGAGTTATTGGATCGTGAGTGTAAAGGGGATCATGGGATGGAGCGGATAAGCTAGTGTGATCTTGAGATGGAGTAGATAGGATGGTAGGATCAAGATTCAGACGAGGAGAGGGACTATGTTCTTGAGATGGAGGAGATGAGATGGAAAGATTTGTATTTGGAGGAGGGGATATGCTTGTATGCTTTGGATCAAGCCCTTGGCATGGCTCATCGTGTGTGGGAGGCACGGTGACGGAGGAGGGTTGGAGGGACTCTGCAAGTGGAGGAGATAGGAGGATGGAGGATTCATAAAGGTCATGGGATTAAATTTCGGTAATATTAGGACTAGGGGGAGTGGATTGGATTTGTGGATCTGTGATGGGTTGGGAGGATGGGGATTCAATGGATTTGATGGGTTTGACGGGCTCAACCATTTGGATGGTGTTAGGAATGGAAATGGGAGTAATAGGTGTAGGATGGAGGAGGGCCTCATCACTAGTGACTATACATGATAGAGTGGGAGAGCATTGTTTCACAACCTCAAGATGTGGATTTGAGGATGTCTCTCCTGTCATGAGTCCTTGGACAACATTTGGAAGGGATGTAGGATTAGGTGGGGTGATGGGAATGGATGGAGGATTAGGGATGGTTGGAGGACTAGGATTAGGGATTGGTGGATTAGGATTAGACATGGGGATGGGAAGGGATGGAGGATTAGGGATTGGTGGATTAGGGTTAGATGAGGGGATGGGGATGGATGGAGGATTAGGGGTAGGGATTAGAGGATTAGATGAGTGGATGTCTGGATTAGGATTAGATGTAGAACTAGGAGGAGATGGAGGATTATGATTAGATGAGTGGATGGGATTGGATGGAGGACTAGGAGGAGATGGAGGATTAGGGTTAGGGATTGGAGGATTAGATGAGTGGATGGGTGGATTAGGATTAGGATTAGAGGAATGAATGGGACTAGATGGAGGACTAGGAGTGGTTGGAGGACTAGGTGGGTTATGTTTAGAGGGAGGATTAATATATAATGCGGTGAAGGGGGGAGAGACGTAAGAGGATGCAGATGATGAATTAAGATAGGAGGATGTAGATGTTGGATTAGGATGAGAATATTGGGATGATGGATAATAGTAGGAAGATGTGGATGATAAATTTGGATGAGAAGATTCAGATGATAGATAATAGTGGGAAGATGTGGATGATGGATTAGGATGGGGAGATGTGGGTGGCAGATTCTCCTAGGAGGACATGGATGGAGGATTAGGATAACAATATGTGGAGGTCGGATTAAGGTAGGGATATTGGGATGGTGGATTGTGATAGGAAGGTGTGGATGTTGGATTAGGATGAGAAAATTGGGATGGTGGATTAGGATGGGAGGATGTGGACATTGGATTAGGATGAGAAGATTGGGATGGTGGATTAGGATGGGAGGATGTGGACATTGGATTAAGATGGGAAGATGTGGATGTGGGATTAGGATAGGGGGATGTGAAGGTTGGATTAGGATGGGAGGATTGGGATTGTGGATTAAGATAGGAGGACATGGATGGTGGATTAGGATAGGAAGATATGGATGTTGGAGTTGGATAAGAAGGTGTGAATGTAGCATTAGGATGGGCAGACTAGTATGGAGGATTAGGATAGTGGGCATATGTAGATGAAGGATCGAGATAGGAATATGTGGAAGGGGATTATAATAGGGAGGTTGGGATACTAGATTGGGATAAGAAGACATGGATGTTGGATAAGAAGATGATGACAGAGATGCGGGTGAGGAAAATAGTGGATATCCCTTGTCAAAGGTAACATAAGGAGCGTTATTAGGTGCAGATAAATATGTAACGGGGATTGGATTTCTGAAAGCGATTGGGGAAAGCTTACTGGAGATAATATTATCAATGGGATCGATGTTGTATACCTCTTGATTGACAAGACTTTCATTATCATTGTCAATGTAATTAGGATTTCCCTTGACTACTATCATTGGTCGTGCGAGAGGGGGATAAGGATTCATGATGGATACATAATGGATAGGGATTGAGAAGATGGAGGGGACCAGATGATGGAACGATAAATAGGATGGATTGGAGGAAGATGTAGATGGACTAAAGCTCAAGTTGGGATTCAAGTCAAGCTCAGATCGGGATTGGATTAAAGCTCAGATTAGGATGATGGGATTAAAGCTAAGATTGGGATGATGGGATTAAAGCTCATATTAGGATTGGATTAAGGCTCAGATTAGGATTAGATTAATACTTGGATTGGGTCAAAGGATATGATAGAATTGATTTGAAACAAGTTCAGGGGTTTTAACTAGAGGACGTAAGGTGTTGACAAGCAGATTTTTGTCAGATTTGGCAGTTGTCAAAAATTATCAGATTTTGCCATTTTAGGAACTTCATAGGCATACAAAGTCCAGTTTTTTTTCCAAAAAATACCCAATACTAAGATAGGATGAATTTCCAACTAACATCCCAAATATGAGACACGCATTCTAAGTTATTAACGAAAACAATTTTTCAAAAACTGGAAAAAAACACTAAATTGTGATTTCGAGGGTCAAGATGAAAGTTTGAGGCCCCGAAAATGTGCCGAAACGGGGTCCAATCAACTAAAAGGTTTATTAACAATACAACATGCCACCTCATAACACAACCACCCATAAAATTTCAGCCAAAACCCACATCTGAGTCAAAAGTTATGACCTTCGGAAGTTTCTGCATAAATATCAAAACCCTCAAAATGAAGTCTAGATGATTGGGATGGATAATTTGATGATAGATATGGACTCCAATGATGTTATAAGAAGCACCTATGTGGTTTGGTTGATGAAACGATCACTTTCAAAAAAATTTGATGGACCAAAGCTTAGATTGGGATTAGATTAAAGCTCGGATTAGGATTGGATTGAAGGATATGATGGGATTGGTTCCGCCGTCGGATTTGGAAGATGGATATGTTTATTGTCTATTTTCCCACTTTTTGCTGCAGAGGGGCGAGCTTGCCCTTCCCAGGCAGATTTTCCTCACAGAGGGGCAGATTTTCCCTTCCATCATAGAGGGGCAGATTTGCCTTTTTGTCACAAAGGGGTGGATTTTCCCTTTTGCAGGGCAGGTCCACCCCACTATAGGGCATAGAGGGGCGATTTTCCCCTCTGCAGGGTAGGTCCGCCCCACTAGAGGGAAGGTCTGCCCCACTCCAGGGCAAGTCCGCCCCTACTACTTTTGGACTCTCTGAGTGGGTAAACCGGTTGTTAGAACAATGAGACAGGTGATTGGAATGGGGTATGAGATAATCGGGTTGGGGAAATAGATGACCATAGTGGATGAACAAGCACTCAAAACTGGTAAACGATTGCTTGGAATGGATAAACGACTCTCAGGTCACGGAGATGAAAGCTTGAAATGAGTAAACGATTGATTAGAACAGATGAACAACTCTCAAAATGAGGAGATGGATGCTTGCAATGGAGGAAAGATTACTCAGAACGAGTAAATGGAGAATCGAGGGGGATGAAAGACTATTTACAATGAGTAAACATCTGCTCAGAATGGATAAACGACTCTCAGGTTGCGAAGATGAAAGCTAAAAATGAGTAAATGATTTATCAGAATGGATGAATGAATGTTGGGATGGGGAGCTTGATTCTCAAAATGTATGTCAGTTTACTTGTAACGGGGAAACGATTGTTTGAAACGGACAACAGAATGTATGCAAGTTTACCTTTTGGTGAAAAGCAAGGAAAAATGGATGTTCAGATTAAGTAAATAAGTGCTTGAAACGAAGGGGTGATTCCCTTAATTGAGGGGATGATCACTCAATATGATGAAAAGACGTTCAAAATGGGGGATGATTTCTTAGAACATGAAAACAAGCAGACGGGTGCTTGAAATGACTAAACAAACGATGAAAAAGGTTGCTTCACTACAGGGCACAGAGGGGCAGATTTGCCCCTCTGTAGGGAAAGTTCACCCTACTGCAGTAAAATGTAGGGCAAGTCCGCCCCACTGCAGTAAACTATTAGAAAACAGGAACTTGACTTAGTCAGAAAGTGCAAATGGACTAAAGGGTGAATTGTGATGACTGAATGAGAATGATTTTTTTTTAGATCACAACAAATGATAGAGTTTTAGGTTCCCAACTAGTTTTTGTTTGAATCGAGCAAACAAGCCTAACGAATGGTGAAGTGGGTTCCCCAAATGATGAAATGAGTAATCAGAATGAGAAACATAAGTTTGGACGTTCGAAACAGGTAAATGGATTAATGAAATGGGTGAACAAATGCTTTGAATGGTTAAATGGAGGCTTGGAATGGTTAAACAAAGTGAAATTGACTGTTCAGGGGGGCGTATCCACCCCTTTGGAGTAAACTACAGGGCCAATCTGCCCCGCTACAGTAAACTGGAGGGTGTATCCGCCCTTCTATGGAAAACAAGGACTTGAAATGACAACAATGAGGCTGACTTGTCAAAAATTTATTGGTTTCTCACAAGAAGACACTTTAGACAAGCACAATCCTATGATTAGTGTTAAGGGTATGGCCAACAAAGGTCTTAATCTAGGATGCACAAGGCTTCTAGGGATTCCTCGATATACTCTAGGTACGTGAGGCCCATACTGTGAACACCATCCTGTCACAAGCGTGAGTTAAGAACCCCTGCGAGATATTGAGGGGCTCAAACCAACTCTTCACGTCTATCTAGGTATCACCCTAGCTTCGATGCTTTTCCAGATACGATGTGACTAGATTGGGGTACAACTTTGGCTCTCCCCCCTTTCTATACCCCATTGGTTCACATGGTTGGGATCGTCCCTTGGGGTGATCAAATCCCCAAGCAAGTCCCTCTAAAAAGAAGGCACTAACCATTTCCAACTACTCCCCAGGTTCACATGAAGTGCAAGGGGAAAGTGAAAACAAACTAGTGCCCCCTTGGCTGACATAAAAATAGAAACAACAAGCAGTAAATTTTACTTTCCCCTAATTAGACTATGTGCCTAGATGAAAACAAGAAGGAAAACTTAAAATTTGAACAAATAGATGGCCCTGCAAATAAGTATTAGTTGTTTTATCCTCCGTTCTTTGTTAATTATGAAAGTATGCTAAAAAATATTAGCAGGAAATCCAACTATACCCACAAGAAAACAAGGTTAGGGGGTTAGAACCTCAAAACAACAAAAAACTGAGACAAAAAGGAAGCTAAAATGCCAATTTTTACCTTCCAAAACGTGTTGTTTAGGGAAAATCCATCCCTCTGCAGTAAAATATCAGAAACAGTGCTCAAAATTAGGACAAATCCACCCCTTTGCAGTAAAATGTCAAAAACAATCTTCAAATTAGGGCAAATCTGCCCCTCTGCAATAAAATGTCAGAAACAGTGTTCAAAATTAGGGCAAATTCGCCCCTTTGTAGTAAAATGTCAGAAACAGTGTTCAAATTAGGGAAAATCCGCCCCTCTGCAGTAAAATGTCAGAAACAATGTTCAAATTAGGGCAAATCTGCCCCTCTACAGTCAAATATCAAAAATAGTGTCTAAATTAGGGAAAATCTGCCCCTCTGTAGTAAAATGTCAAAAATAGTGTTCAAAATCAGGGCAAATCTACCACTCTACAGTAAAATGTCAAAAACAGTGTTCAAATTAGGGAAAATCTGCCCTTCTACAATCAAATATTAGAAACAATGTTCAAATTAGGGCAAATCTGCCCCCTTGTAGTAAATTGTTAGAAAACAGTGTTCAAATTAGGGAAAATCAACCCCTCTGCAATCAAATATCAAAAATAGTGTTCAAATTAGGGCAAATCCGCCTCTTTGCAGTAAACCGTTAGAAAACATGTAAACTAGGGCGTATCTGCCCCTCTGCAGTAAACTGTTAGCAAACAAAAAGTAAACTAGGGTGTATTCGCCCCTTTGGAGTAAACTAAAGGGCATATCCGCCCCTCTACGACTTGTACCTACAATAATCTTAACAATAGCAAACGTGAAATGAAGGAACCCGTTTGTGGGTCCCACTGGGTGTGCCATAAATGTGATCCTAAATGTTTATCCTATTCTAAAGATGCAAAACAACTATTATGCAATGAGGGAAGAACATAAAAGTGCACCTCAAGATTAGCCTAAGGAATGATACAACAAAGAAAAATAGCAAAATAATGATTATACCTTTGTGTTGTTGAATCCCTTAGTTGGCCCTTGATGTTTGAAAACTTGTGTTCTCCTTAGATGGCTATGGAGATGGCTAGATGTAAGATGAACAATATAATAGAATGCAAATGCTAGTAGCTAGATGACTTGATTAGATGAAGGAAAATGCTTGCAAGTTGAGTAATCAAATTGGTAGCATAAGGGTACAAATGGCTAAGTGTTGTAAATGAGAGAAGAGAGGGGGGTATTTATAGAGAAATTTGAATTCTCTAGAGAATTCAACGATTGAGATTAAACCAACAAGGCCAAGATGGAGGGCTATGGTGGGTTGAGGACTCACAAGCCCTCACATTTTGACATGTGGAATGTGAGATGGCCTAGGATGATATGATGTGGAAGTGAGGTGGAAGGAAGGTACATGATGTGGAGGAAGGACAAGTACCTTGATGTGACCACTCAATGATCACATGAGGAAGAGGAAATTCCTTGGAGGAATAAAAGTGAATTATGATTGGAAGAATCTAGTGGATAAGACAAGGTTCCCAAAAAGGTGGGAATTTGCCACATGTGAGTGATGTGACAAGTCAAATGTTCTAGAAGTCTTTGGCACATGTGAAGTGACAAGTCAAAGGTTCTATAATTTGCATGGGGAAGAGAAGATTCCTTGGAAGGATAAATGTGAATTAAAAATTCACATGGGGAAGAGAGGAGCCTTGGATGAATAAAAAAGAATTAAAAATTCCTTGGGGGATGGAGAGAGTTGACCAAGGTACTGATAAGTGATTAGAAGATGATTAGTGACTAACGAAGTTTAAGAAACCAAATTGCAAAATTTGGAGGATGTGACATGTCTTAATCAAGGATTAGACATGTGCACATCTCTAATGATGAGATTAGAAGGTGGATTAAGATTAAGGAAAAGGATGTGACATGTGAGGAATTAAATAAATTTCATATTTATTTAATTCATTTGGTGAAAAGGAGAATAAAGGGTAAGGTATTTAATTATTAATTAAATACCTTAGGGATTTAGAAGAATTAAGGGTGTTAATTAAATAATAGTGATATTACTTAATTAATGAAAATAAGAGGATATTAGATGAAAAGGGATAAATTTGGACAAATGAAGTGTCCAAATTTAGGTGTCTACAGATAGAATTACTCCTAAGAGAGAAAGTGGTAATTTCTCATTCATGTTAGTTTACAGGAGGGAAGCACGGCTTCCATTGTCTCTAGAATTTTCATCTCTTAAGGTTATCATAGCAACTAGAATTAGCAGAACATGATGTCATGATAGTGAGGTTGGCTAAGCTAATATAAATAAAATAAGCAAAAAATAATGCCATGCAAACTTTTCAAGCTCATTATGCACAAATCAAGAAGAATTTTGACAGAAATGTCGTCAATAGAATGTTCAAAGAAGGAAACTTGTTATTTAAAGTGGGATGTTGAGAAAGTCTGTAATGACCCCTTTTTGGTGGAAGCACTTAAACCCGAATCTTGCATTCAAAGTGTTCTCAAAGGGACTTTAGAAACATTAGAGATCAATAAATTTCAGTAATAAAATCTAATAAGATCAATGATGATATAAATATTTCTATTCTGATCAAAGGATTATTCAGTTCCTTCGCTATGAGTGATTCTTCTAAATATATTTCATAAGTACTTTAGGGTGGATATTAAACATCTTTCAAGATCCCATAGATGGAATTCTATTATTCCCTTTAGCATCATAGTGAATGAATAGAGTCATTCATGCATCAAATCATAATGTTGTCAGATGGTGTTCTTGTTCTTATATAATTGATTAGTATTGTTATGCGATAGATTCTAGACCAGAACTTATGACTAATATCAATTCCTAATTGTAGGGTTCAGTTAGGAATTCAAGTAGATGGATCCACATTAACTATGAGACTAATAGCAGAAGATGCATATCTTACCTATGCTAATATGATATGCATGTCTGACTAACTATAAATAACAACAATTATCATATATTAACATTTTCTTATCCCTATCAATATCAAATATTAATATATTAATCAAATACCAATTATCAATATCTACCTTAAATTGACATAATCTTGAAATCATAATCTAATTACCGTAAGTCACGAATTAATCATTATTACCTAATTGAATATAATATATATATATATATATATATATATATATATATATATTCAATTAGTTCTAGGCTTAACAATACTCACCCTAATCCAACATACATATTATCTATACTTATTACTTATTTACTATTTACATATTATCTATATTATTTATATTTATTTCCTATTTACATATTATCTACAGCCATATGCGTATTACTTGTTATATTTACTTACTACCTATTACAGATTATCCTTAAGTGATTCGGTATCTCCTTTTTATGCAGAATATGTGCACATATTCCTCTTGGTTCATATATTCGTTGTAGTATGCTTTTGATATTCTTTTTTATTTCTTCCCCCTGATCATCCCCTCTTTGCTTTAGAGAGCCTCTTCCTAAGTATCGTGCTTTGGCTGGGAAGAGTCACTTCACTTTGTGAAAGATCGTTCCTTTTTAAAAGTCAACCGCTGCATCCTTTGGTCTTAATCGCTCATTTCATATTGTTTGTGATTGGCAATGAATCAGTATTTGAAGGTTTATACAATGGTTATTTTTGTAAAATAATATATGTAATGATTTTATATTTATCTTTATAAGTATAAGATCTGCAGCATTGTGTTATGATAATTATTATAATTTATCGATTTTATTTAATTTAATTTATATTTTATTTATTATTCTATCTTAACATTGATTTATTTGCATTTAAATATTTGACATTTTAATATTAAAGTATTGATTTGTCAATAATATTATTATTTTCTTGTGTCAATATTTTGTAATTATAATATTATCTTGATAATTGTAATTATAATAAAATTGTTAATATACATATATATATGTACTTTGTTATTTATTTATTTGCATTTATGTTTTAATATGTATTGTATTTATGTATTTGTATCTCAATGCTTAGAAGTTTTAGTGTTCCATTTTGGGGACATGACAAAGTCAAGGTTGGAAGGTATAAAATTTTTGATAACATCTGGAGTGGTCCTTATATCATCTCTAGTTGCAAAGAAGCCAATGTATTCAAGCTTTCTATGCTAGACAATGAGGCTCTTCCCATCCTATTGAATGGGATACATCTTAAGCCTTGTTTCTGATATTATGATTCAACCATGTATATTTTAATATATATTTTATTTCTTTCCAAGAATTTTTGCTACACACTCTACATTCTTGTTAGAAGAATGCATGATCTAGATCTTTGTTGTTTCCCTCTAAGTGCATTTTGCATATGTTTTGTTTTGTCATGTTTTGAGGTTGTCATATTCCAATTTTTTTTAACATATTAACTCTATTCCCAATGGTTGCTTAAGGCCTTTGGTTCTCCTTTCTTAACAAGAAAACATCCCATAGAAGTTCCTAAAATGTTGGCATTCAATGCCCATCTTATGACCTATTAGTTATAACCAAACTTAGAGATTTTATATGGCCCATACTACTTTATTTTGTTCTTAAATTTGTATTTTTTTTATTGTCCCTTAGTTAGTCCTATGTTTTCCACACCTTGAGATCAGCCCTATGTTTCCCTAGAATTGTTGAACATTAGGCTCAACAAGGGTACAAATCCAAGTGACAATAGTTAGTAAATTCAATTGGTGTTCATGGAATTCGCTCAATATCAAATTGAGATAGCAAAGAGGACATACCTTAAACTCCAAGATTTTATTTATTTATTTTACAAAGTTGTCTCATTCATTTCTAGCTTCATGCTCCTCCAATATTTGAGTTTTGGTCAATTTTCTTTGTATGATGTTGAATTCTATATCAATCTAATATAAGTGGTAAAAAATATGAAAACAATTATTAAAAATTATCAAATTCAAATAATTTAAATAAAAATAGTCATTCAAAATTTTCAAAATAGGAAAGTAATGATTGATACTATCAAATTCGATTTAAAGAATTACAATTTCAACCTTCTACATCAATAAAAAAAGAAAAGGTGATAGATTTGTTAAACAATCATTGCAATTTTCATAAAATCATTAAAATTGTGTGTATGTCATAGAATGTGTAGTATGTAGGGTATAATAGAGCATGTGACTCTAAAAGCATGGGATACCCATGCGTTTTGATTATTTATGGTTTCTTACTTGCACATAAATGCACTCACATTATACCATGAGTGCATTATAGAGTGATCATATTATAAGTTTATACATTATAATGCAAGCACACTATAACACACTCACACTACAAGTTTGTTTGGTTGTTTTCAACCATTAGGGTTGGAGTTTCTTTGTCCAAGCCAAAGGATTGGACTGGCACATGTTAATGCCCAAAGACATGTTTTCTACAAAATGTAAAAAATAATTAAATGTTGGTTATGTTCTCCATTAAGTTTCCACATCTTTTTATGTTGATCTACAAAAAATCCTCAATAATGTCATGCTCTCTCTTACCAATCTAACCATGTAATTTTTTAAAATTTCCAATATGTTAAGGTTTTAATCTTTAGTTTCTTTTATTAGTGTCTTTATTTTCAAAAATATATATGTATTTTATTTTTAGTGTCATTTATCATCCTTTCATCCAAATTTGAAACAATTATATGTTTACATTCTAGACCCTATATATACATGTTTAAAACTTTTGAATTTTGATAATTATTCAAAAAAATAGGGGGAAGCACGATGATTTTTTATTCTTTGAGATGTGTGTACACTTTGAAAATGTTAGAATAATCATGCATTAGCTAATAATTAATTAATCTTTAATTAATTATTAGTCTAATTTATTCTCATGCACTTAAGCTAAACTTATGAGTGCTTTTAGGGTTTTTCTCCTATATAGCACTCAACCCTCATTGTAATTATCTCTCGATCTTTCATATCTTTTGATAGTCTCTTGCTTCTGTAGCTTTTTCTTGTTAGATTATTGCATATATTGTTTGTGAATATCTTGCGTGGAAGGTGTATTTGTTCATTGTTTGATCCTATGGCTCGTGGTTTTGTCGTTTTTCACAATTTTAACATGGTCTCAGAGCTCTTTACAACCATCCATGCACTTTTTCTAGATTGATCTCTAGGTACATTTTATTCATTTTTTTGTGTTTTCACACTCTGACAAAAAAATTAAAACAAAAAAAAATTGCCACCCTAGGGTCATGTGGGCATCTAGTGCCCAACCCCTGGGGGGGCTAAACATTTGTTTTCTTTCAAAATAGGTATCTCTTCGTTTAGGTATCAAAATTGGGCAAAGAAGATATTGTCAAAAAGCTGATCCTCAGCAATATCCAATGGTGCTAGTTTTTTCTTAGTTTTTTGTTGTTGGTGCATTCTATAGCTTGTTGAAGTCAAAGGTATTATTTCCAGTCTCAAGCTCATAACTTTTGACCAGTTTCTCTATTTTTTGTGATTCCAGTGATGTTGGAACCATCTTTCAAAGCTCTTTATAGCCATCCATGCATTTTTTCTAGATTTCTCTCTAGGTACATTGTATTCATTTTTTTGTATTTTCACACTTTGGTGAATTACTTGGACATCTTAGCTACTGGGAACTTGTTTGCATGGGATGAATATTTTTTGGCTACTATATATTTATTTCCAATATTCTATTCTATTTGGATATTGTAGACATATTTTTCATGCGCATTCCCTTTTGTAGACGCACTGAGATAAAATGCCCTTTTGGTGTATATTTTTTAGGGATTTTGCACATCCTATTGTGCCTTTTGTATTCACACTATGCTATAAAGTGTCATGGGGGGTTTGATGTTTTCCTTTGGTTTTACATCACACCTTTGTCAAGTGAGTGTCCTTTCCATGACAACAATGAATCCCAATTATTCTTGCCTCATGTGTGTGTGCCTTAGTTTGCACACCCTTTTATTTGCAGGTTGTTTCTCCTACATGCACTTCTTGGACTAACATAGTTTCAGTGTACCTATCATGGCTCTCCTTTATTCAACATTATGGGGGGTTTCTACTATTGGTGCTATTGATTCCTTGGTTTCACATTTTGGATTATGTATCTAGTTTTTATTTCTATGTACTTTCAGATGCAGTGTACATCAGCGAAAGGTTACATGCATTTCAGTGAGATGGATCATTTACCATATGGAAACTCTTGCATTCTTATTTCTAGAGGTTCTTCATTTTAGCACCATATAAGTCTTCATTCAAAAGTAGTTTATAGCTTCTTCGTGCTTCAATGATGTTCTACATGTTCCTCTTTTTCAAGACATTGTTTTGGTTGGAGGCTTCTTAGCCCTTCACACTTTGATTTGGAGGCTTCTCCAGTCCTTCATTTTACTTTCTCTCTTTTGGAGAGGAGTTTCTCCCACTTTGGTTTTCTCCTTTTTTCAAGTTTTGAGAGATCTTTTGTTTGTACATGGGTACATAACCAGGCCTTGTTTGTTGAGACCCATCGTGCATTATTTTTTAGGATTTTTAGCTACTCCCTAAGTTCATCTTAAGGGGCATGTTAGAGTAATCATGCATTAGCTAATAATTAATTAATCTTTAATTAATTATTAGTCTAATTTATTCTCATGCATTTAAGCTAAACTTAGGAGTGCTTTTAGGGTTTTAGGGTTTTTCTCCTATATAACACTCAACCCTCATTGTAATTATCTCTCAAGCTTTGATATTTTTTGATAGTCTCTTGCTTCTATAACTTTTTCTTGTTGATGAATATTACATATATTGTTTGTAGATCTCTTGTGTGGAAGGTATTTGTGTTCATTGTTTGATCATGTGCCTTGTAGTTTCATAGTTTTTCACAATTCTAACAAAAAATTAGTAAAAAATAATATATGTATTAAAAAACTAGTAGAAAAATTAGACATAAAATATATGTTGTTGGCTAATTTTTCACTAAAGTGATTTATGAAATACTTAAAAAAATCAATGTTTTAGGAGGATCACACCAAACACTATGTTATTTTTTTGATAAAAACATGAGCACTTTGTGTGCTCTCCCCATTTCAACCTATAAATCTCCACCATTTAAAAAATGGTTTAGAAACCAGATTTTGAGCATTAAGAATCTTGTTATTTTTGCATCAAATTTTGAGTATGGTTATCTTCAATTTCTCATCCAAGATAAATTTTTATTAATTCCAAAAAATGTGGCCACTTTTGACCTTGTTTGATCCCCCATTTCCATGCACATACCCATTTTCATGTATTTGAGAGGAAGTTCTATAGAATGCATGGTGATTCTTGTGAGGAACAACATTACATCAAGACATCAATGCCATATGAACTTCCTGTAGAATTCTCAAGATTTTATAAGTCACCAAGGCAGCAATTGCGTGTTTGAGTTTCTTGGAAAATATGAGGTGTTGTTGAAGTCTATATTTGTATTTTTTCATTTCTTTTGGTTGAATTATTATAAATGTTTTACAACATATCCATTCTATACTATGTGCAATTTAGGCACTCGTTGAGATTGCATTTCTTTACATTATTCGACAACAATCCATTTTTTGATCTATGCTTACATACTTTGCATGCTTTCAAAAGCATGTGCATGCATCAAATAAGATTGTGTTGAGATCCTTTCTTAATTCATAAGAGATGTGATAAGATGTGGAGCTTGACTAAGACATTAGATCCAAAAATCTGGTGGAATTTAAGAATAAATTGGCAGTGCGTAATGATGAGTTCATCACACACAAGTTGGGTCTCATCACACACCTCCCATTGTGCAATAGAAATGAGCTTCTCATGTGATTGTGATTGGTGTGACAATGATGCACAGTGTGGCAACTACTCCTTAAATTTGACCACATCTTCCTTGATTCTCAAGTCATTTATGTTGATGTCAACACATGCACTACTAACAACTATGACCTCACTGAGCAAAGGGGCATACTCATAGTCCATCGTCAAAGCATAGGTGTCAAGCTATCAATTTAATTTACATTAGCTTGTTAATATATTAGAAATAAAACCTAAGTCGATTATCTTTGAGTCGATTTGGTCATTTATAGTAGTTTTTAGAGTCCACATCTAATGATATCTTTTAATGAAGTGAAGTTCTATAATGGAAAATTGTTATTGGTCATATAATATCTTCAAGTGATTTATTAGTTCTTATAAATATAGTTTATGGGTAAAAGTACAAATTTGTGTCACAATTTCAGCCAACTTATCAACACAAGTGAATTTAAGTATTTCTAACTAAAAAACAATTTTGGTCAAACATATGATCTTGTAAGATTTGTTTTAGCTAAGTTAGACATGTCCACAACTTGTCTAACTAATTTTTTTGGCCAAATGCTTATGTAGCACCACTTCGATGCCAATTTACCAAAAAAATAGATTTATTTAAAAAATTGATGTCTCAACAACTTCTACTCATGTAAATAACACTTATTTTAAAATATAAAAATACACTTTTGTAAATCCATAAGTCCAATTTTCAAATATATATATATTAATAATTTAATTATTATTTATATTTTCCTTTTTATTTTTTCTAAAATTAGGTTAGCAACACAAAATATTAGGTTGATTACCATGTCAAGGAAAAATAGTAAAACTTTTTTTTTTTTTAAATATGATGCACTAGATAAAAGAATCTATATCAAGATCGTATAATTTGTTTTCACTTTAGATAAATAGATAATATGAAAGTTGACGTCGAATGGAAACAACTATATTTTAATACATGCATATTTTAATATTTATTTAAAAATATATATTTATCAAAATTACAAAACAAAACTATCCATGCACTAAAGTTTCAAGTTATCAATACACAAAAAAAAATTGAAGCAAAAAAAATTACTATATAAAGATTGACGTCTCATGTAACTTCATTTTTTAGCATTTTTTCAGTAACTAAATTATAGTGTCAATTTATCAAAAACTATATTAAAATAATTTTTTATTTTCAAAAAAAAATACAAGCATAAAATATACTAAAAAATTAATATTTTATTAGTTTTCATCATTTCAAAATTCAAAACATATATGTCACTTTTTAGTGATTCAAGTTTAAAAAGTGGATCAGTGTTGGCCATTTCCTTTAAAAAGTGTGACATAGCTTTGTACTTTTACCCTTATGATATAGTCTAAAAGTCATGTATATTTTTCAAAATAGGGTCTATTTTCACAATTCATTAGTTTTTTTAAGATGTTTGTCTTAATTGTAATTGGAGTGCATGATCGGTGGTACTTGACACTCCTTGTAAGAAGTTAACATCAGGGGGGAAGATATATTATTTCCTCACAACTGATGAAATACGTCTTAAAATCCAAAATTGCTAAGTAGCATACACATTGGAGGATGGAGGCACAGGAGGATAGAGGATACTCAGTGTCCTCTCGTCAATCACCAGCAATGGGGCCACTTATCTTCTTTGATGGCATGTTGAGATCTATTGTGGTGCGTGCTTTTTTTTCCTAATAATTGGAAATGTCACATCATGGGGGTAATATAACAACAATATCCCATATCCAATGGCAATGACAATTCCCTATTTTGTTGGAGATCAAGTGGTACGATCAATAACTATGGGTATTTCTATTAATGTGTGTGTTATTTTCTTATGTATCCTCCTAGTGTAAAATAATGTAAAGAACAAAAGCACTAGTGTAATGCAGTTCCTAGATCTTGAAAAGGTTAGTGGTGATCCAGAAAACCATGTGAGGTGAACAAATGAGTGTGTTCCTATTTGTGTCTATGTTTGTGGTAAACCTACGTGAAAACCATGAAAGGTTGATGAGAGGTGCCTTTCGTTTGAATCAAGATGATGAGCCAAAAGAGTTGGGATTACTATAGAAAGTGTTAAAGTTTGAAAGAAGAAGAATATGGACATTATTGATATTGTAAATAGTTGTATAGGAGAGTAGTTGGCTACATAGATCCTCTAGTTTTCAGACTTCTTGGAAGTGTGGTCGTTCGGTGATGAGTTCACTAGAAGTGAAAGCAGGATAAGTTCACTTATGTAGGTGACCATGTGCAACAAGATCCAAATAGCAGTAGAAGACCTAAAAATATGCATAGGCATATGAATCTATTTCCAATTTGTGTGATATACTTTCTCTCCATGTTTGCACTAAGGGGGTAATGTTGGAAATGTATTGTTAGTGCTTAGTTTTGTTTTGGTTGAGTTGTTTTAACAACTCACTAAGTTTGGAATTAGTTAAAACTATGTAAGGGATTTGTAGTCCTTTATATATGTAATGGTTTGAAACAAGATAGACAAGAAGCACAATATTATTTCTATGTAAAACTTTTAAATGCTTCTACAATTCTACCCCAAATATCTAACAATTGGTAGGCCAATTGTAAGAGATGAAATTATATTGCAACTAGTAGTGGAAGTGTCACCTTTCAAAAAAGGGGCAATTGACTTCATACGACCTATTAATCCCATACCCAAAAACCTAAGGCACACTTGATTATAATAGGTATTGAATATTTGAGTAGATATGTACAATTGAAACCAACAAATATTTATATAACAAAGATGATAGATAGATTTATTTATGAGAACTGTATCACAAAATTTGGATGTCCATAAAATATCACCAACCATGGAAAACACTTGACCAATTAGACTATTAAAGAATTGTTGGAAAAATTTATGATTAAACCATAGAAAGATAATTACATATCATCCCTAATAAAATAGGGCAAGTGAATCTTTCAACAAGATATTAGGAAAATCATTAACCAAGGTGTTATCACCCTATTTTGGTGATTCTCTTTCTTATTTTTACCTGTGCATTGTGCACATTTCTTTGTGTTGATCCACCTCTTATAACTAATCTAAAATAGTATAATTGGGTTTCCCATTAATCAAAAGTGTTTAAGTTCCACCTTGAGGCATCCCCTATGTGCTCATCATGTATCCAAGATTATAAAATAAGTCTAAAAAATTATTAAGTATAGGGTGTGTTTGGATCATTTCCTTAAGTTCCATAAGTCATTAGTGTTTGATACATTCAAGTTTTTCCATCCTATTATGCCATCCCACTCATATCCCCCTTCCCCTTTTTCCTTATCAAGTTGTCAAATTTCATCCTCCTACCATACATTTCCATCCAATCCCAACATCCCAATCGTTCGCCTTATAAAATTTCTCTAAATGAAATTGTTGGACAATCAAACCCTCCTATGTTGGCATACCGTCCCTCCAATATTTGATCCCCAAATTTTTCTACTAAGCACTTAATTTTTTATTTGGACTACAATTTTAGACTTCTTAAATTCCCATCATGCCTTTTTATCTTTCCTCACCAAACTATTGGAGTCCCCTTTCCCCAAGCACCCTTCATGAGTCATCCTTAACTCTCAATTCCTAACTCAATATGTTTTACTAAAAACACTATTGGAGTTAGAGATGTGATCATTCTTCTACCTGGGTACTTGTTTCTTGTCATGCCCAACCCATGAAATCTATCGATTCATTTCTATATCCTTTCAAAGTTTTAGATTTATTCCCTTCCCTTCATTTTAGTACCTAATGTAAGGTATTCCCAACTCCTAATCCCTAATTCTTCTACCATCCTGAGCCCCAACTCCTAGATTTCATTCATCTTCTTCTTGTTCCATAGTTACCCATGAGCCCAAGACCTCGACACAACTTCCCTTTTCCACAAATGTGAAACCTCCATGGGAAATCTAGACCCTTGCTCTAAACTTCTAAGTGCAAGGCCTATCATGAATTCTAATCCTTGCTCCATTATTATTCCTTGTTAGAGTTCACCCTTTTGAGAGAACCCCAAACCTTTTCACCAATTTATAGGTGCCAAGTCCACCCAAAACTTTTATTCATATGTCCTTCTTTCTACTACTCCCTTTCCTCTCCGAGTCCTTGTTCCAATTTATATTTTTATCCTAGAGCTTGATATCTCAATGTGTTCTATCAAACCTTACTCGTAGAAGAATCTTTCACCAATCCTTCATATCCAATGTTCCAAGTCCCTCCTAACTCCTAATCCCCAACCCATTATTCTTGGAGCCTCAAACCTCCATGTGAGGTATGCACCTCTAAATTTATTCCAAATTTCTTTTTCCATCCTATCCCTTGATTCATGATGTCTTATCCATGCATTTCCTATGGTATGCTTTTAAATTTCCCCTACACCTCCAAACTTGGTTGCAAGGTTCTTTTTGGACTTGATATCTTTCTAAATTTCCCATAGCACTCTGAAACCCTTGGAGTGTGGTCCCACCTACCACCAATGCTTCCTAGGCCACTATCAATGACCCAATATTATGCAAAAACCTTCCAAATTATATTTCCCACCCAAAAATGACTATTCATCTAAATCGGCATATATTCACACATTTTAGAATGTTGACAATATTTTTAATGCAATTGGTAAAGCTTATCCATTGTTTTAAAAATACTCACATTCTCTTCCTCAACTTGCACTCCATAACCAATGGCAACATTAATGATGAGATCACCTATGAATTAAGGAAGAAAATTCCCACATACTTCCAAATACATCCAAGTGAATTTATAGTGTGATTTATAGCACAAGTTAAGGAAAATGATGCCTAATAGGCACATGGATCCTCTATAATAGATCACTTTATGGTTTTGTACATTCATTATGGACCTTGGAATATGTCTTAAGAGGAGTAAAATAATTTAGAATTCCATTTTATGGGATGGAAAAATAGAGATATGAGTAGTTACATAGCCAAAAAGAAGAAGATATTGCAAGATGCCCTAGGGTTTCATGTTTCTAGTTCTGGGTAAGGTAATTTTGAAGTTTTATTGATGTGGGTTTGTTTGAAATATGCAATAGGACCATTATAACTTTGAATAATGAATGTAACTAGAATAGTTAACATTTTTTAGTGTCTCTAGAATATTCTATATATTGTCTTGATGATATTTGATTATTTGGTCAACAAAAAGGCCATAAAACCATTCCAAATATTTCGTAATGTATCTTTTATAGATCAATAAAGAAATATATCTAGGTGTTTGGGTGGATTATTAAGTAGAATCAGATAATTTTTTGTCACTTTTGTTATATTTATTCAATTGCATGTGTAGAACCTAGTTTATGTGTGCATTTGAGTCAATATAGTCTTTGGTTGTATCTTGATTAAGGTATCCCATTTAGTTTTAGTTTTTATATTTTTTATACAATTCCAATACTTTGTTCTGATTGGATATAGGAATTGGTCAATAGTTTATTCCCCATTTCATTACTTCAACTCTTAAAAAAAACCAAACATTATATAGTCATTTTTAGTGGTGTTGTTCGTCCCAACTTTCCTTTATAAGTGTATAACGATAATTGGGTTCACATATCCATATTTTAAAAAATTTACCTAGTAAGTCAAGTTTATTCTATAAAGGTGCATAATATGGTTTGTTCAAACTATCACATAGGTATGTTGTGACAACTAGAATAAGGGTACATTATGCATCGAGTATGGTTTGAAAAAAAAAAACTATTCATCCCTATAATATTAGATAACTCAAAACCTTAGGGAAACCCCCTTACTCTTGTAGAACCAAAAGTGGAGGTCCTACCCACCTAAGTAAGAAATCCTTAGTTGCCCATTTTGAGCATAAGTTTTGTGATTTGGGACCTAAAACTCATATCACCAACAAAATAGTGTTGTTTGGGGACATATATCTTGTTGGTGTAGGTCATAAGGCTTCCAACTCAAAATAACATTGTTAATTGGTTAAATAGAATTTAAGACTCAGTTGGAAAGGAAAAATGAGAGATTAGTTCATTGGCCTTGAAGATCAAGTTTGCTTCAAGGATTTCCCCTTTAAATGAGGTAGTAACTCTAGCTATCTAGAAAAAAATGTATTTCTATTGTACCTTACTATTGTTAGTGTTTCAAGAACACATATCAAGCCTACAATTGTTCTTTCAAAGGCACACTTGTTTTCTTCTTATCTTTGGTGGAATTATTTATTTCATGATAAAGAAAAATTCATTTGTATACCTCTATTTTTTCCTGCATGGCGGTGTGTGATGAGCCATGGAAAACTATTATGTATTTAATACCCCTTTGGATTTCCTTCAAATTATGCACCAAATAATTATTTTAATCCAATTCTCTATGACTATATTATTGATGCTTCCTTATTCTATTCATATAGACCTACATCATGTGAGACCCCATGTTAAGATTTACAATAATCCATATAGAATAATATGCAAGAAATAAATAAACTTACTAAAATGAAAGAATAATATGATGAGAAATTCAAGCTATTGTAGTATAATGTATACCTTGTTACTACAAAAAAATAGGTTACTCCATCACCTACAATTCTCATATACACCCTACACAAATATAGACCTCTATTGGGTTGATTATGAAATGTAAACCATGATGACCATAGTATTCAACTAGATTCCTAAGTTTTATGGGTATCATATTCATGGGGGGTACACATCTCACTGCATTTTTAAAATTTATGGAGAAATATTAGTTTTAATATGAGGACATGTGGATGAGATTATTTGTTAGATAATTATATGTAAAGGCATATGAATGGTATGAAATATTTTCAAAGAGTTCCTTTTCTTCTTGTAATGACCTTGTGGTTGCATTTGAAGATTATTTTGTCCTTGGTTTTGACCTTGTTGTTCTTGTACATGAATTAGAAAACATCAAATGGAAAGAGGGAGAGTCAAGCATGGACCTCAACCCAATATTTCTTGTTTTTATTTCAAGTTTTCCAAATGACTTTAGACCTAACATTATTTATTCCATTGACATGTTATTTGAAGCCTATGAAGCTAATTTGAGTTCAATGTAGGAAGATCTAAAAATTGAAATCCTACAAAAGGATTATGCATTTCTTGATTCTATGGAGAAGGTGAGGAATGAATATAAATTGCTAAATTAATATCCTCATATGTAAGAGTTATTGATACTGAATAGGTTTATAAAAGTAGTAGCCAAATAGAAGTATCAAATAGAGTAAGTGTAGCATCATAGAATGGTTATTTTGTTTGCATATGAGTAGAAGAAGGTTTTGGGCATCTTATGAGATCAATACAAATGGTGAAGATGGTGTTTGCAACTAACTTTGGCTAGATATGTCATCAATGAGTGATCACAATGAAGAAATGAATGATGACCAACATTATGAGATTGAGATAAATGACCCTACTATTGTTGATAGCCAAATAGATAAAGATGAAGATGTGTGTATAGATAAATAGTCAACTAGATTAGCTCTTGAGACTAATTATATAGGGTGTATACAAATAGATGATATAAAGGATGACCAAGAGGATGGTTTATTTTTTAATTTATTTCCCTCTTTTATCCTTGATATTATTGATGTTATTAATGCTTATTTATTTGAGGATACAATAGACATTTTTGTACTAGATAAAATTTGAGATAAATATATTAGTGTAGCCAATAATTTTCATATTGTTGACCTTACAATAGAATATTGTGACTATAGTGATCATGTGGAAACATATGAAAAATTATTTGTTTGATGCAATTCTTGTTGTCTCCCTCATGCAAAATTTTCTTCAATTAGGCCATCAAAAGGTTTTGTTACAATAGTGAATGTGGAAGAGAAAATATGTCATAGGTCTACTTATAATAGTAAATTAGACACAATATTTTAATAAAGTGAATGTACAACATAGAGAATTTGAGGAACAAGGTTTTTCACATAAGGTGTAGCATGGTTCTAATTTTTAGGGTAATGATGGTAATAAAGATGTGGGTCAATTATGTGATACAAATATAGAATGTATTAGCATATGTGATAGTGTTGTATGTATTAGGAAAATTGACAAGTTGATCAAACTATTTGCTACATAACCTCGTTAGATAAAATCATGCATACAAGCTTACAAAATAACCATAATACAAATATCAAAGACATACCACAAGATAAAACAAGATATACTCTAATAAAACCCTCAAAGAGGGAAAACCCGCCTCCAAAAGCATCCACACTTGATGTATTATTTAACAAAAAAATATTAAAACACTTACAAAGTCTTTATCAATACTTTTGAAACATTGAGCTCTTATAATGCGTCCTCCATGTGAAAAATAATGTAACCTCACATCCCATGCCATGATTCACATATGAACTCAACAAGAGATATCAATACAAATGAAAACCACTCAACCAACCAGCAATCCAACCCCAACCACTAAATATGTGCTTTATTTTATAGAGTCAGTCTCACACAAAACAACTAGTGGTAAGATAAAACCATGTGCTTCAAAAACATTAATCCACAAAATCCTTGACCCAATGTTTATTTTTTTCTACTAAGTTTTCCTACTATTAAATATTTTTCTGTGTGTAGCCTAAACATAAAATATCTAACCAATTTCACATACAATTTTATAAGTAGACAAATAAATCTTTAATGTAGCTAAACACATCTCCTAAACATGTACCACAAATAAATATTTATTTTACATAATTAAAACAATATTTTTGTCTACTAGGTGTACACCACCCTTTTCCTATCAATATGTCAGTTTCCTATTATCCTAGAGTTTGATGAATATTATGTTGATTATGAGACTTTCCTTTTTGAAGGTCCGGTTTCTAATAACCTGGATTATAATATGTCTAATTGTGTATCATTTTTATGGGTCCAACATACAATAAATAAGGATATTTAGTAGCAACACAACCAAAAGGAAGGCCAACTTATTTCTAAACTTGATTTAATGTGCCAAAACTTTTAAAACATTAGTTTGATTTACAAAAGAAAGATCTTTTGTGTCTAATCAGAAAGATAATGAGGCACATTTTTCTTTACCATATGAGTTGGGGGTATTTTCATTTTTCCTTGATTTAGATGAGGTTAGTAGAGATAAAGGATTAAATGATTGATTTTTCTTCCATTCATGTATGTTTTCACTAACCTACATTTTAAAGTTGCACCCATTGCTATTGTGTAAATACATGATGCATCATGGGATAGGTCCAACACCTATTACTTGTGGCTTCCATATAGTAATAAAATCAATAGTGAAGTGTCTCTTCACTTATTAGGAAATATTTTTAAACTAATTAATGCACATGTAAGTTTTAAATTGTTGCAACTGGATGATGGATGCAATATTGGATTGAGGGATATCATCTCCTTTAGTAGACTTATCTTTGATACAGGAAAATGGTTGTAGTAGCTTATTTGTGGCCTTGTGCCATGGATCTTCCTACAAGACTAACTTGCATTTATATTTTGAGTTGTTATTACATCCATGCCTTCAATCCCTTGTGCTTCCATGTTATTGGCTACAAATTTTTATCCTTGTATATATTGTGGCTTGTCTTGTCTTGTCTTATCTTGTAAATATAATTTTGTGTGTTCTTCCATACAATCATAATCCTTTATTTTATCATGATGAATTTTATTTATCCCAATCTCCTTTTTTGTCTCTACTTTATTTTTCTCCAAAAAAATCTAGATTCTCGTTGTGTTGTAAGAGACACACATCCCTAACAAGATTGAAAATTTTGGTACCCTATTTTTTGTCTCTTTTTTCTATTTTTCCCCTATGTTGTACAAATTTCCTTATGTTAACCCAAATATTATAACTAATTTGAGGTAGTATAAGTGGGTTTCCCATGAGTCAAAATTTCCTAAGTGTTGCCCTATGTCATCCCCTATGTTCTCATCATGTCTCAAAGGTTGAAAAATAAATATTAAAAATTCTAAGTGTTGGACATGTTTGTGTCATTTCCTTAAGTTATAGAAGTTGTTAAAGTATTAAACTTTTTGGTTTTTCCATCTTGGTATGGCATCTCGTTCATCTCTACCTTCCCCATTATTCTTATTGGGTTTTTATAATTCAACTTCCTAACATACCTTTCCACTTGATCTCAACATCCTAACCTTTTCCATGCAAAATTTCTCTAAATGAAGTTATTGGGATATTAGACCCTCCCATGTTTGCATACCATTCATCCAAGCTTTGATCTCTAAAATTTTGCACTAAACAATTAAGTTTTTAATTTACATTGGACTTCCAAACTTATTTATTCCATCATTACTTTCAGTCTTTCCCCACCTGATTGTTGGAGTTCCCTTTCCCCAAGTACCCTTCACAAGTCATCTCTAACTCTTGACTCCTAACTCAATTTTTTCACTAAGTTCTCTATCAAAGTTAAACTTATGCCTTTCTTCTACCCTAGTACTTTTTTCCTATCATTCTTATCTCTTAAGCTCTATTTATTCCTTTTTATATCATTCCATAGTTGTAATTTCACATTTCCCTTTGTTATAAATCTAAAATAGATTGATAATCCAAGGAACCTTATGAGAGAAATTCTAAGCTACATAAACTGGAAAAACATAAACAATGCTTGAACTAGTGACTCTAAGAGACATGCAATGTCATAATGACATAAATTCATTAATATATTACAAGATGGAGAATGAATATGCAAGAGTATGTAAGAGCATGAGAATACAAGCTAGGTAGTGAGTTTATATAAAACTAGGGAGAGGATGGAGGTGGAAAATCCAAGCAATAGGGAGAGATCACCAATATTAAATTAAGCAATCGAAATAGTAAATGCTCCACCCTTTTAGGATGGTGACACCTCATCACCTTATCTCCTAGTTATTAAATAATAAAATTGCTTTATTTAACCTAAGAAAGCTTAATAAAAGTGTAGGAAAAACCTATTACTAAGGGAAAATAAATTAACCCACTAGAAAAATAAAAACCTACACTAACAACCTTCACTTTATTACCTAATGTAAGGCATTCTTGAATCCTTATCCTTGATCCTTCTACCATAATGAGCCCTAACTCCTAGATTCCCTTCATCTTTATCCTTGTTTTGGAGTTCCCCATGAGCCCAAAACCCTAATATATCTTCCCTTTCACTAGAATTTAAACATTTTTGGGAAATACAAAACCTTTCTCTAAAGTTCTAGGTGCAATTTCCACCCCAAATTCTAATCTCCACTTCATTATTTTATCTTTATAATACTTTAGAATTATATGAGAACCTCAAACCTTGGCACTAATTTTTAAGTGCCAGATTTTCCATGAACTCCAATTCCCATGCCTTTCTTTCCCCCTCTCCCTTTCCTCTCTAATTCCCCATTTTTATTTTCATTATACATATAAATCTTGATATCTTGATGTGTCATGTTAGATTCCAAACTCCAAGAGGAAAATTTCACCTCCCCTTTATATCCAATGTTCTATGTTCCTCCCAACTCTACTCCTTGAACCATTCTTCTTGAAGCCATAAACCTCCACAAGAATTATGCACCTTTGTATTTGATCCCAATTCTTGTTTCCTCCCATCACTCAATTCTTGTTGTTTCATTATTGTATTTCCTCTGTCATGCTAGTAGATTTCCCCTACTCCTCTAGACTTATTTCCGAGGTCCCTTCTAGACCTAATAGCTTTCCAAATAATGTATAGCACTTTGGAACCAATGGAGTTTATTCCCACTTACAACCAATGTGTCCTAGACTACCTATAATGAATTAATATTATTTAACAACCTTTCAAATATATTTTCCTAAATAGGAATGACTATTCATCAAAATGGGCATAGATTCACATATTTCTAGAAACCAAAAAAGGGGGATGATATTGATAGTATTTTTAATGTAGTAGGTGAAGCTCAACTACTATTCCAACAATATTTGTAGGCTCTTTCTCAGCTTGACCTCCATAAATAATATTGGAGTATTTTATTATATGAGCAACATTTATAGGGCACTAGACCAAAACACAAAAGGTCCAATAGGGCAAAAAGTTCAAAAAAACATAAAAAATATCAAAGTACACTAGACAGAGACAACAAACCAACAACAAATCACATTTTGTTTTAAAATAAAAAATAAAACAAAGGGAACACAAACTAATTAGCAATTTTCTCCCAATCCTCCTTGAGGAATTTAAAAAGGTCCTAGTTATTAGAATTGGTGCTAGCACCTTTAGAATCATCATGATTTTTAATTTCATCTTTTAACATTGAACCAAGGGTGGCCGCCAAATGGTGGATGAATTTTAAAGTAAAGAAGGAAATACCATGCAACTTCATTTCCATACCATCAACCCGATACATTAGACCAACCACATCCTCAACAGTCTTCATGCATTTAGAGAAAGTGTCCATTTTAGGTTTCTCGGAAAGGGTGGTGTTTAGGTCCTTAGAATCTATTAGCATAACATTTAACTTTGGTAATAAGTTAGGGACTTTAGTCTCCACTTCCACATCCTACTTATTTTTCTCACTATTATAATAATCATAATTTTCTTCCTCCCCAATCGAGTCACTATATATCTCATCCACAATGAGGTTAGGGATTAAATGGCCCACTAGTATGTGAGACCGCCAAACACTAAGATTAGGACTATCAACTTCCTTATGTAAATCAAGCCCACTTTTGACCTCTTCCTTATATGTAACATTAGTTTTGTCCACCTCCTCCTCATCTTTGAAATTTTACTCTTCAACATAAAACTTGACCAAGGAATTTTCCCTTTTCTTGTAGATGGGGCTTTTAGTTTCAAAGTCAGCCCTTCTTCTCAAGCCTTTACAAGGGTTGCTCTTAATGTCACATGTACTAACAACAACAAAAATTTGATTAGAGGTGTAGAGATTTTTAGAGGGCTTGGAATGAAGGTTAGGGGATTTGGACTCATCATGGGGTAATTTTTTGGGCAGTAATTTTATTTTTCCCTTTAGGGGGAGACATCTTGGACTTCTCAGAGGGAGATTTCGAAGGGTTCTCATTAGGAAAACTATCAAGAATGGGTTCCTCAATAAGGAAGGGCCTAATAGGATTTGGAGGGAAGAGGGTTAAATGAAAGTGATAAATCTTGAGGATAAGTCGTTGGTGGAGTGGGATAGGTGGATTATCAAGGTTTTTGATTGCCACATCCAAAGCTTCCTTCACTAACACTTCCACAAAAGATAATAAATAAAAGGGGAAACTAATAACATATTTTTTTTGAAAATTTTTGAGAAAAGGAAGGTGATAGATATAATATCACTTAAAATTCCCTTCGAGTGTAATGTACTTCATTAACATGAAACATACCTTGTCACATGGATATGGGAGCTTTGCTTGAGGGAACCTATGAATAAGGAATAAAATTCCCACACATCTTCATAATATATCAATATGGATTTATAGCATGATTTGTGATGCAAGTTAAGGAAAAAAATGCTTGATAGGAATGGGTGTCCTTTGCAACATATCACTTTGTAGGTTTATGAATTTATTGTGGATCTTGGCATATTCTTGTCCTCCATAATTAAATTTTCCAAAGCTAGAGAATACTTCAGTGACAAAAGTCTTCAGTCACCAACATCCCATCTCTCAAAATGCTCTAAAGCCCACTTAGCCAAACAATTCACCACTCTATTCCACTCTCTAAGAATATGATGAAAGGAAACATATTCCAAAGAGTAACACAGATTCAAAACCTATTTAACCACTATGGCCAATTTCCAATTAGCTCCATCCAACCTTTGCTCATTCAACATATCCACCACAATTTGTGAATCACATATAATATTTTTCCATCCAAGGGAACAACCTCTTTCAATCATACAAAGAATAGCAGGAGCCTCCATAAGGTTATTAGTATGCAACCATTTATTGATAGAGAAGAAAAACAAAACACCTCCAACATTATCTCTACCAATACCCCCAATCCTCACATGCCCAAGATTCCTCATCGAAGAGGCATCAATACTTACCTTCAGAACTCCTTGAGGATCCTTGAGGAGAAGTGAGCCACTGAACCTCTCGAGGAATCTTCTTTTTGGCTTGTCAAGGTCTTCTACCAATAGAAAATTCAAAACCACTGTCAACCAAATTCAAATTCCTTATAATAGCCCAATCATTAGGATCCACTATAATTGAAAGATTAGATTTTGCTAAAATAGTCTCTTGGATCTTGTTGATAATCTTCTATAAGCCACCACCATTTTCCCATTTTGGAAGATCCTTTGATTCATTTCTAGCCAAAGATTCTAATTAATGAAAGTAGGCCCAATAGCCCAAACAATCTAAAGAGAAGAGGTCTAAACTAGAGGCCTACCTGAAATCTCCCCAAAGAAGTGGCATGAACAAAAGCATGATCACACACCACCCACTAGAGATGTCGAATATCCCTAGAGTAAGGACATTGGAAGAAGAGATGTGAAGCACATTCCTCACTATTATGCCAAAGAACACAAATAGAAGGACCCTAAAATCCTCTCTTCCTTGAATTCTCCCAAGGCACCTATTTTAGACTACTGGACATAAGAAGAAGTTACATTTGGGCCAAGAAAATTTATTCCATACCTTCTTCCACCAACAAACGCTAGCCTTCCCATACAAATTTCTATCCAACTCCAAGTATCCCAAGGCAACTGAGAACTTTCCCTTTGGATCAGGGCCCCAAGATAAGTATCCCTCCCTTTAAGAAATTCTACTAGCCAAAATCTTAGCTAGCTCCTGTCGAGCCTCCTCAATACCACCAAACGGCCACTCCTGAGGATCCGTCCAACACACCACCTCCACCTGACCCAAAACCTAAACAATTTTAAAATCATCCACCTTACTCCAACCCGCTTCAAGAAAACTATTATAGAGGGACTGCAAAATGAGGAAAAATTATTATTAGGGTGATAACCATCCCAAGAATCATACCACAAAATAGAATTAGAGCCCCTATTATAAATCCAAAATAGAGCCCCTCTTTTGAGGGTATCCCAAATCATAGATCCCTTCTCTAGAAGGCTACACTAAGGCACATTAGATGAGTTCACTCCTCGAAGGTACTTATGAGTAATAATTATAGCCTAATATTGATATTGGTAGGTACACCATTGCCAATCTAATTTGGTAGCTAAGACCTGACCATTCAAACCCATAGGCTTGATCCCAAGACCTCCCTCCTACTTCTTCAACCTACAAACATAATCCCACTAAACCAAGCTCCACTTAGAAAAGGAAAAATTTCCTACCCAAATAAATTGATGGGAAAGCGCATCAAACTCCTTAATAAAACTCAAGGGGGCAACCTGCACAAAACACTTGTAAATAGGAAGGGCTTGGACCATCAATTTCAAAAGAGTCACTTGCCCAACTGATGAAATCCATCTACAAGTCCAATGACTAACCCTCCTATGAAACTTATCTAGAACATCCTGCCATAGCTCTCTAAGTTGAGATCCCACAACAATGGGGATCCCAAGATAAATCAAAGGAAGAGAGCCAATCTTAAATCAAAGAATCTAAGCAATCCTACTTTGAATAAGTCGAGGAGTATTGAAGAAGAAGACCAAAGACTTGTCCTCATTAATCTTTTGGCCAAAAGCAACCAAATAAGTATCCAAATTTTTCCTTAAATTTATTGCTTCATTAATTCTGGTCATGCCCATCAAGGTTGTATCATCCACAAACTAAAGGTGAGAATGAGGACACAAACTATTTTCCCAACTCTAGCCCTGAATCGACCCTTATCTAACATGATACTTGATAAATATTCCCAATCCGTTGACCATAATAATGAACAAGTAAGGAGATAGAGGATCCCCTTGTTGAAGACCCCTAGAAGCTCTGAATAACTTATATAGCTCACCATTAATAAGAATATATAAATAAGTAGAAGTTACACAACTCATGACCCAATCAATCAACTCCTTGCCAAATCCAAAAGCCAAAAGAACTTTTTGCAAGAAGACTCATTTGACCCTATCATAAGCTTTTTCCATGTCTATTTTGATGAACACGACCTTTTCCTTAGAGGTCATCATAGAATGAATGGCCTTAGTAGTTATTACAATCCCATCAAGAATTTGTCTACCAACAACAAATCCACCTTGTTCTTTGGAAATCAAAGAGTTGAGCTAAGGCTTAATCCTTTTTGCAATCAATTTAGTAATAATTTTGTAAATCACATTGCAAAGAGAAATGGGCCTAAAATGGTCCAAAAAACTAGCACCTTCCCTTTTAGGAATAAGAGCCAAAAATTTATAATTCAAGGCCTTTAACATTTTTTTATGTCTTTGTGACTCTTGAACCACCTCTAACAAATCCAATTTGATAATTTCTTAAAACTCTTGGAAGAATTCTATTGGAGAACCATTAGGGCTTGGGGCTTTTCCTTTTTCATTTGGAACACAACCACCTCCAATTCTCACAACAAGATGGGTTGAATGAGAGTCACATTCATCTCATTAGAAACTAACAAGGGAATATAGTCTAGAATAGGGTTTTCATCCTCCCTAGCAGCGGGAGAATCTTTAGTAAAAAAAGTTGAGAAGAAATGAGAAGCCTCCCCAAAAATATCTCCTAGAGAATAAAGTTGAGCCCCCTCTGAAGACACAAGAGAGGTAATAATATTTCTATTCCTTGTAGCTTTAATAGAGTTATGAAAAAAGGTAGTATTTATATCCCCTTCCTATAGCCAATAAATATGGGACTTTTGCTTCCAAAAAATCTCCTCACATAGCTCCCATTCCTCAAGTTCCTTAGTATTTATTGTCTCCTCTCTATTCAACTCATCAGTTAGACCTTGATCTAGTATTTAGTGAGTGATAGTGTCCATTCAAGCTTGAGCCATCATTTTATTGTAGTGAAGGTTGTCGAAGCACTTCCTATTCCACTTCTTGACCCTATACTTCACATACTATAATCTTTTAGCAAAGGAATGCATAACCCTACCATATGCAAGCCTCCCTTTATGCTACCATTCAACCATTAAGTCCTGGAGAGAAATATCTCTCAACCACATGAGTTGAAACTTAAAAGAGGGATTCTTAGGATATTTGAATAAACAACTAAAAATGTAATCGGTTGGTGGTTAGAACCTTTCCAATCCAAGATCTCTAAGCTAGTAGTACACCTATCCCCAAACCAATAACAAGAGACTAGGAATCTGTCAAGACTCTTTGAAATATAACTTTGTGCACTTCTTCTATTGTTCCAAGTGAAGATGCCATTATTCGGCCTCACATCAATTAAATTTAATAGATCTATGTTGTCTTCCAAAGCATCAAACCAATTAAAGACCCCATCATTTTATTTGTACTTGAAGGTTCTCTTCAGACCTCTCCCCCTATTGTAAGGTTTAAAAAGAATAAATCCATCCTTATTTGTAGCCCCATTAAACATAGGAGCCTTCTCCTTATCATTCTTAGGAACAAAGCTGGAGGTAGCATTAGTTTCAATAGACACCTGATTGAACCGAGGGAAATTCCTTTGTGAATTCCCATACTCATGACAAAACCAACATCTAAAAGGAAGGGTTAGTCAAGTTGTTGAATCCAAGAAGAGGATCCAAGGCATATTTCCACATAAGTTGGCAAATGATTATTTAAATCAATTTCAATGTAGATTCAAGAATATGAAATTACCTTTCTATCCAAAGTTTGTTGAGTTGAACCAACCAATTTTCCAAGTCGAAGAGCCATCATACGCATAATTTTGCTCCTCCAAAACTCTAGTGGAAGCCTTGGAATACGAACCCAAATCAAAACTTTGATAGGGAGATCCTTAGGCAATTTGAACCCCACATGCTAGGGTTTCATGAAGAGCCCAACCTAATTGTAAAAATAAGGACCACCTTCAAAAGCCCTATTTTTTTTCACCATGCAAGTAAACACAACTAGAAAGTTATTATTGGTAGTCATCATTAACTCCATATTAGGTCTTTAGGGTTCTAAATCCGTTGAGCCCAAGATTCTAGAACTAGCAAAGAAATTTGAAGTCCCATGAATTTATGAATTAGAGCATGATTAGTCAAGTAAGTAACATCCTTCGAGAATCGAGATAGATTTAGATTGAATCACTAAGACATAACACTCTTGGAATCTCTCCAAATAGTTGTTCACTTTCTTAATTTTGGGTAAGCCATTCTCAAACGAAGAACCTACAATAGTAAACAATTATTTAGATGCTCCATGACATTTTCATGCATAGAGGAAGAAGGATCTACTAGATCCATGCCTCTAGAGATAACTACACTTGAGGAAACACCACGCTTCTCCATAATGAAGACAAGACCAAAAGGTTAGAAGCTCCAAAACAATATTTGGGAGGCCAAACTCCCCCAAACCTCTGTGCACTAAAACTTGCAGACCAAAGAAAACTAGGGATCTTCTTGTAGCAAAAAGAAATCCCCATAACCCCCTCCATGCAACCAAAAGGGATGAAAAACCCAAAGAAAAAACAATAAAAAAGAGCCCTAGAAAACACCACTCCACACCAAGAGAAACTGCCCCCACCCCTGACACACACCACACCCAAGTGCCCCCACACAAAGCTCCCAACATGCATAGAAAGAAAGAATTCATGGCTAGGGTTTCCCCTAGCCCACATAGCAGCAGAGAGTTGCCAACGCTATCGCCTTCCAAAAAAAGATATATACTAAGCATAAATATAATTTCAAATAAATGCAAGTCAATTTTAACAAGGTCATGTTGTTATGAAGTTCTTGCCAAATGTTGGCAAGACAGTTTTGTTCTTTGAAATGTAGACAAATTGAGAGTAGCATAGGTTTGATCAAAATTGTATTAGGCACAAAGCTATTGACTATTTTCTAAATTTCTACTTATGGTGTTGTGATATTCATCATTAATGCCTTGTCTAGTGGCTATAAAATTGGAGAGGGAATTGTAGTAGGATATTGAACAAGAAGGTATGTTAGATGAGGTTATGCCCTTGCTTCCTCTACTACTGTCTCTACTTATTCTACTACCAAAAATGGATCAAATAATTTGGTCCATGAAAACACATGAAATTTGTTTATCAATTGATTTTCATAATTGGAAAAGGAGACCATTACAAAGACTAAGAACACCATTGCATCATTATTTAGTATTTTTGGATTTTTCATTGCATGGATAAGAGCTAGTAGAGACTTGTAAGAAGGACTTGGTTTTAATCCATGTTACCAAAAAGCTCAACATGAAAGAATTTTTTGCAAGATAACTATTAATAAATAGGTTTGAGTAACTATTTATATTTTAAAACTATCTACTAATTTAACACCTCACACCATTTATTCACTCATTATGGGGTAATATAGATAGATAAAATCATGAACCTCTACAATAATGAATATTTGACTGAAAACCCTTCTTATCATTCAAAATTTGCTAACTTTTGATCAAACACAACTAAAATGGATGAAACCTACAACTTTATATTAAAAATATATTGTGATTAGAGGTTGGAATTATTGGTATCACATTGAAGATCATTCTACTATTCATAACTAAACTTGTCAAGATGTGACAATTGAAAAAAAATAAAAAATGCACTCTTCAAACACTTTGGCATCATAAAAATTTGCAACCATACAATCCTCTTTGTTGAACTAAATGAGGAATATTGATATAGATTGCTAAAGTCAATGAAGATTTCCTAAGAATAAAAAATATGTTTGAATTTGATAAAAAAATCTCTTCGAATGACAAAGATTGTTGGTATGATAAAAATTTTTATTGATATGTTGCTAAAATGATGACTACAATGATGAGGCGAGATCACTAAGGTGCTATTATCAAATGTGAAAACCCTTTGATCACCTATGTATAACTATTTTTCTACCTACCACACAAATATTCTTGTGATTGGGTGGTTTGAAGTCAAGAATCATCCCTACAACACATAATATTTGCACATTATTGGATAATGGATATATTTTCTCACTAATATTAAGATATTTAAGACATTTTATTTAACTTTTTTATTTTAGATGAATTACAAACCTAACATTTTTATTAACAAATATTAGGTGGCATTATAAACAATACGAAAGTTAGGTACAAATAAATACATAGTGGTATTGTAACAATACAAAAGTTAGGTACTAATAAATACATAGTGCTATTGTTTTAAAATGTTCATATGATCAAGATATAACATTGCATTTTAAGATAGAAGATAAAATGAATTGTAGTTGCTCTCAGTGTGGGTGGGTGATCTACATTTGATGTCGGTAGATCAACAAAGACTAGAGGATTTGATTCAACTCTAACTATTGACTCAATGGGTGAATTTGTTGGAACCAAACCTCATGGTATTAACCCTTTAAAGAAGGTTTTGTGTGCCAATATTAATGAAGAGATTGCCAAATCTTCTCATAACATGTATTAAAATTACTACCAAAGCTCATAAGTTAATAATTATCTATAGTTTCCACATAAGTGCAAGGGGGTGAGATATTATCTTTAAAATCTCATCAATAATTAATTATTTTTATCAAATATATGATGATTTTTTTTTTTTAGATATTGAAATAATTAAAAAATAAATTAAGATTTCAAAAAGTATTAATTTTTTTAATTTTAAAAAAAAATCCTATATAAAAATATGAGATTAAATTGTAAAGAATGATTTTATAAAAATGAAATTTAAGAATAGTTGAAATTTCTAAAATATACTTAGATATCAAAAAAAATATAATTATTATTATGAAACTTCATTCTTGTGGTTTAACATAATTCTCTAATAACTTTTTTTATTATTATTAAATGATAAATTAATAATTTTAAAAATTAGAATAAGCAAAATCATTTGTATGCATTATCTTAGTAGGAATCTAAATTGTGCATGGTGGTTATATATAAATCGGGATGCTACCAAATATTTAAAAAAAAAATCATAGAATAATAAAGAGAAAAAATATCTCATTTATAAAAATCTAAAATAGTTATTTTTTAGATAAGCTCATGAAATAAGTTTATTATTAACCATAATATCATTTATACAAGATATTCCCAAAGAGTTCCACTTTTTAATAGAGCAACCTTGTAAAAATGCAAGGATTTTGTCATTGTGCACAAAGTTCCACCATATATATCTATATCTATAACTAACCTTATTTTCATTATCAATAGCCTCACAGTTCCTGGTTAATCCTCTAGCAAACTCCCAAACTTTCCAAATACTCTAGCAAAGACATTCAACCTTAAGGGTTGACTCTAAAATTCCCAAACAACAAATCATGTGGGTGCAAGTTCCTCCACTGTTTAGATCCTTTTGGGATAGAACCTAATATATTTCTTCTAACAAGAATTTTCCATGGCTAAATTCCCTTTAGAGCTTTTAAAATCCATTTAGAAGCTAGTGTAATACCTTACCATTTCAAATCTTTCAATCCCAAACCCCTTGTATCCTTTTCCAGGTAACACCATTCCCATTTTAAAGCATGCTTATTACTTTTACCTTTCCCATCTAACCAAAGGAATTTCTTAATTAATTTTTTTAACTTGGTAACTTTCAAAAAACCAAACTGAGCCTTACAACTTCTACCATCTATATTTGCAAAAGAAAACGAAGAGACCACTAAATATTTTAGAAAAAAAAAATCAACAAAGAAAAATAATTCATTATCTTAATGAGGTTAAGAAAACCTTACCAAAGACATTTTAAAGAAGTATTTCCTTTGCATGCTACTACTTCTACCATTTACATTTGAAGAAGAAGAAGACGATAAACAATACTAACATTATATAAAAAAATTGTCATTCCATGAGCATAATAAAAAGATTCAAATACCAAGACTTTTTGATGGTCTAGATTGAACCTTCATATTATTAACTGTAAATAATGAAATCCACATAGTGAAAACCCATTGAAATCTTTTTCCAATCTCATTGAAAAAGACACCATCTCAATGTGTAAAACTGATCCACATTTGAACACTCTTAGATACACAATGAGCAAAGAAGAAACACAAACGGCCATAAAGAAAACATAAATGACTGTATAGAAAAACAATAAGATGAAGTAGAAAAGATGTGAAGGTGAATGCTGAAATACATTCTTCAAAATATTAATTCTCTCTCTCAAGCTACTTTTATAGCTGTATTTTTATATTTTAAATTCGCTTCGTTCAATATAAAAAAAATATTAATTCTCAAGTTGCATTGTGTTTAATGTGGCATCCTTTCTAATCTTAAGTGACAACCAATTAGATGAACATCAACTCATGGTGATGGGTGGGACAGGCGGCACACCATGAAATGACAAATGAATGGACCAACATACCTTCTCGGAAAACTCTGTGCCCAATCAGTAAAACCAAAAACATAAAAATAAAAAATTTGAGAACAGAGGGAACCTTCCAAATATATAGACCAACACAGCTTGCAAAATACGGTGGTGCCTAATCAGAACAAACCCTTCTCAAAAACAATGAAAACGATTTATTTTGAAAACATAGGGAAACTTCCAAGAGAAATTGACTTCAGCAAAATCTATTAATATTTCGTCCGTTTGTAAGAGATTGCCGGTCTTTACAAGAAAGAAAACTCTACCGAACACCTTAACCCAAGTTCAAAGTTCTGTATAAGAAGTGGAGGGGCACAATTGCATCCCATTTAAAAGAATGTAGAGATTACAAGGCTTGGAAAGATGTTAAGCAAAGAAGAATCAACAATATTTTAGAAGTCATTATTTTTGTTTTCATTACATTTGCAATGATGATGTATCTTATATGAGGTAGAACACACCAATACATTATTAATTTCATTTTAATATAGATATGTTACTAGTTCCACACTAATATTATCATAAATCATAATGTAGATATGTTACTAGTTCCATTATCATAAAGTAGATATGTTAATAGATATGACAATATTAGTATGGAATTAGTAACATATCTACATTAAAAATGAAATTAATAATATATTGGTGTGTTCTACCTCATATAGAATAAATCATCATTACAAATGTGAACAAAAATAATGACTTCTCAAATATTGTAAATTTGGTTTTGCTTAACATGTTTTCAAATTGTGTTTCACTATTGATGTATCGAGTATTGTTAGAGAGACTCTCTTTAAGGCATCTAATATATCTAATGTGTTTATCAAATATCTTATATTAATGATTGCCTTGAAAATCCTCTTTCACATGTCATTATATTTTTTGGAATGGTAAGGATTTTTTTTTCATACTTTGTCGTTTGAAAATCCTATATGCAAGTTTATGACACAAACAACCCTCCAAGTTTCCTTCATTGATAATCCCTCACAAATAAGATGAGTATTAAAAAAATATGCAACTCTTGTTTACAAGCTTCAACATTTTTATTTTCTTTCTCCTCATGTAAAGTATGCCAGGCATGTGTTGAAAAAGATTATCAAGCCAATGCTTTGGATTGCCTTCTCTAGCATAAGAATATTTTAAAATAATGAAAAGGGCCAAACAAATTCTATATAGTTGAAAACACGATCAATAAATCTCTTATTCAAACAAACTACAAGCGCTTGAACATACTATTTTCCAATTTATTTACAAATCTCTAATGAACCATTACTACAAGGTTTTAATGATTATTTTTTTGAATCAACATAATCATCATAAGCATGTGAATTGTCAGAAAACACAATTCATAGCCATAAACAATGCCCTATTTATCAATAATCTCTAAATTAACCATATTTTTTGGGTATCTAAGAATTTTTATAAGTAATATGTGTCATTGAAAAATGTATCACTTCTCAAAATTCACCTTCTTAAAGTGTTTATAGTAATGTCAATAGATGCCCCTAGAGATGTAACATTGACATACTCTTCTTGGAACTTTCTTCTTGGAACTTTTTTCTTAATATGTTTAGGAAAATCATTATATTTGCAAGCACCTATTAATAAATTTGAACTGAAAATACTCCTTTTATCATACCATGATTTCTTTTCATTTTTCTATAAAGATAATATAGCAGGTATGTTTTTAAATTAATATTCAATTACTAAACATAAACATTTTGGTTACATCATTTACTTACCAAATACAACCATTACCACCCTGCCCCATGGGCTACATATCAAAATGGAACATACTTAAAGCAAGTTCATACAAAATAAAACATACCAAGTTTTACATACATTGTTAACCTTCTTTTTGCACATTGTTCTGTAGGGAAAAGTTTAGTGGTGAATCTTCGCCAATTGGCGAATATTAGATATCGACCAAATTGAAATTGGTGAATTAATCACACCCAACTGGATGGCCAAATCACCTGAATTTTATGAATTATCGGTCGAATGCATGTCCATTTGCCATCAATTTATTTTATGATGCATATTTAAGTAATCAATTCGCCATAACAAACTATGCATTTCAAATGGATTGATTAATATTTTCGTCTGGAATCTTGGAAGTATGTAATAAATCACCTACATATTCGCCAATACTATTAAAGCAACATTGTGTATCAGGACCCATTTCGCCAATTGAAATTTACAAATAGCTGCTTGTGAGGAACCATTTCACCAATTAAAATTTACAAATATTTGCTTATAAGGACCCATTTCACCAATAACATTAAAAAATAATTACATTTGAGGACACATTTCGCCAATTACCATGACACCTCCATAGTAATCATAGGGCCATAATTGCCTTGAAAATTACAATGCATCATTGTATAATAATGCAGGATTCACCAAATATTTAATATACCTATGACCAATGATGTAGTATAGGCTAAATACACTTGATCCATATGGATTCAAAGCATACTTAAGCCACTAAGCATCAATCCTAATAAGATCATTCAATGTAAACAAAGATGAAGAAGCCATTAAAACTAACATTTTAAAACATGAAAACTTGACAAACATCTACTCTAAGACATTGAAACTTATCCTATTGGGGGAGTGGTGTCGCATTGATGTGGAATGGTGACCCTTTCCCAATCCCTTAGATAATGAGCTTGTTTCAATCGATTCTATTGAAGAGAATAGATGAAACCAATGAGAGATGTGTGATAAAACATGATGAAATATATTTTAACATGATAAAAACTAAGATGATTGATATGAGTGTATACAAATCTATTCTAAATGCATACAAGATTTGAAAGATTAAAAACCATAATTTCAAAATATGCTAAATCGATGCAACTAAGTTACCATGGAAGCCATTAATGGATTCTCTAAGCTAATAATGCAAGATCTAAACTAAAATGCCTTTTAAAACATAAAATGTGAGTGCAAGATGAGAGTGATTTTAATAGCATAAGTTTACTATTAAAATATGGACATGGATGAATTTCAATAGCATAATTTTTCTCTAAAAAGGTAGATCCCTATTCAATAGATGCAAACTCTATTTATAGAATAGGAAAAATGAAATTGATGGCCAAGATCAAAAGGATCAATCAACAGTTAGAATGGAAGGAAGATGGAGGTATGGATCATGGATTCCCACCAAGGGTTGAGGATGCAAGATGATATTTAGTCAAGGGCTTACATTCATCCAAACAAACACTTTCAAAACTTGTACAAGAAGTCTTGTTGAAAGTTTGTTACCAAAAGGAATATTCCCTTTTTCAAATGAGTGCAAAGGGAAAGAATATTATGTATGAGAATATTCCCCTTTTGGAGGAATGTGCAAAGGGGAAGGAATATTCTATGAGAATATTCATGTTTTGGATGAATGTGCAAAGGAGGAATATTCCCTTGCAAGTGGGAGGATTAGTTTAATTAGTAATTTGATAATTAGAACAAAGTTTTAATTATGCAAATTAGGGGAATTAAATGATATTCATTAAATAAATGATTTAATGAAAAAGAAAGGTGTGATATGATATTTAATTAAATAGCTTTAGGGTTATTTAATTAAATAAGAGGACTTAGGGATTAAATTAGATAGTTTGATTTATCCAATTTAACAAAATGAAAGGTTAGCACAAGAGGGGATGAATTAACCTAATTAAGTCAATTAGATTAATAGATGAAAATGATGCAATTAATTAAATAGCTAGACTAATTTAATCAATTAAGCAAAAAAGGATGGGTTTTAGGATGAAATGATGTTAGTATATCATATTTGAGTGCATGATATCATTTAGGACATTTTTAAGTGTCTACAATACCATTTAAAAATCTCACAAAATTCACCAAATATGGATTGATATAAATACAATCGAAACTGTCATTAATTCTTACACATTTTTCTCAGTTTTGAACTTGTGAGCTCTCAATTTGGAAGTTGGGCTTGGAACTTTGAAGTTGATCATAGGAAAGTTACAAACTTACAACATAGGAATTCTTACATTAATGAATAACAAGTCAGTGAAAACCTAAACATAAAGGTGGGTGATCATTTCTTCACAGTGTTATAAGATTTCTTTATCTCTTTTCCATTCTTGCTTCAATCTTAAAGATGATATTGAGTAGGGAATGAGATCTATATTCTTTATCCTTCTTAAACAAGAAGACATTTTTTTCTAGCTTTTATTCGAAGTGAGAGATCAATATGTCGAGCAACAAGTGCAACAAGGGTAAGACTCCTCAGGGTGGTGAAAGGATTGGGAAGCCATCAAAATGCCCAAAACGTAGAGTTACCATACAATCTTTGGAAATGGAAATGCTTTTGATCCATAAAATCAAGATGGAGCTACATCATCAACTCTTCCACCAAATATTAATGAATAAGGAATTCACAATACCTCACCACCACCAGAAGGTCAAGGTGAGATTGTCATTGAGATAAATGAGTCAAATGAGGATGGAAATACCATAGAAGATGTTCCAAGGGATACCCTAGTTAGACAGAATGAGATAATTAACTTGGATGATGTTGGTAGCAAGAAAAGAAAAGGAAAATCAAAAGTGGGGCAGGAGTGGGGAATGACAAGGAATTTTCAGCTTGATTGGATTTCAAAGTACCCATTCATTGTACCAATGAAGAAAGAAAACAAAGATGAAACTCCAACAGAATGTAAGTTACTTGGTTCATTGGTGGGGGTTTTAGGTCTAGGGTTTAGGGTTTATCCTCCATTTATCAAAGAACCCTAGCCTTTACCTCTATTTCCTATATTTTCTCGTTGACTTGTTACCACTGGTTCCCGATTGAATTAGTTTGAACTTATGTCATTGATCTCGTTCAGTTTACCAGCTCCTTCACCATGTATTGTTAGTCTTTCCATCATTGGGAAATATTATGCATCGATGTTTAAAGGGGGTTTAATATTTTTTCATTGGTCTAAAGTCTTGGCCATAAGTTTATGTCCCCCATCTCTCGTTGACCTAGTTGAGCTCCCCTTTCAAGTTACTAACATTTTGCACATGCATCTTTGAAACTTTTAATGTTGGCGATTGGATCGTTTGATTTGATCCTAACTGTTCCCCGTTTCCTCGTTGTGTTTTAATATTCACTAAAATCTTTCAATGGGTTGGCAGGTAGGTGACGCATGGCCTCTCTTTCGAATGGGACCCATTAGCATGTGAAGGCATTGAGTGCTAGGTTTTGACTAATCAACGGTGGTGATGAGATGTCATGGGTTGATCCTAACTATTCACCGCTAGCTTGCGGGGGACCCACAAACATCTCTTGTCTCTCAATAGGGAAGCAGGGAGGCGCCATGTGGCACAATCCAAGCGGTCAAAGGACCTATAATGGGATGAGAAATATTTTGGAAATATTTTGACATAAGTATGATGGAGCATTAACTCCCAAGCTACTAAAGATTTATTTAAGCACATGGTTAATTGAAGGACAAGATGTTATAATCTTGGTTGTTCGTTAGATCCGAAGGATATGCACTAAGGCAGATGCCTTGAAAGGTAAAGAGAATGCAAGTTGAGGGTGCCATATTTATATGGGCCACTCCCCACCACCCCGTTTCCATAAGATATGCTAGGTTTAATCCCAGAGGGGAAGCAAGGAGTTGAAACATATCCAGTTTCAAAGCTCATGAGGATAGTGGATCCTGCAGGATGACTTGGAAAAAGAACCACATGGCATAATATGATTGGTCAGTGGTAATAGTCATCTATGGTCATATTTTCAAATTAGTTTGACTCAATCTGAGTTGTTCGATGGGCCATCTCATTGCAGGATCAATGGCTATAATTTTTATGTTTGATTGACACTAAAAATCCCATACAAACCCGAAGATCATCATATAGTCCTTAGCAGTGCATAAAAACCTAAGCCAATTGTCAAAATATGCATAAGATTACCCTAAAAAAATTTAACCCTAAGCCAATAATAAAACACATCTTACCATTATCCCATTAAAAACCTATTGCTTAATAGCTTATTTCCCACAATCATTGTTCTAGTGGGCTCATATTTATCGAATCACAAGTATAAAATAGCTCAATTTGGGGAGACTGCACTATGTCGAAGAGAGTTATTTCATGGTCCCTTCGATAATCTGACAAGACATGATCGAGGACACAATAAAATGTCAGGAGAAAATATTTTGGAGTCCCTTCAATGGGATGATGTGTGTTAAAAAAATAACATTCACGGCCCTAGCTTTGAAAGTATCAATACGACGGGATTGTAAGTATGTCGAAGTGACAATGAAATTTCGAAGAGACAATTTCCTAAGTCCTTTCGAAAACCCGACAAACATAAAATACATATATTGGGAGGAAATACATATATCAACAAGAGATAATTAAAGGTCCCTTCGATGGAGTAATGTGTGTTGGAGGCATGACATTTACTGAAAATGAACTAAGGCAAAATGTTACAATCCCACATTACCATAGAAAACTGATGACATCACCTTCTCAACAATGTTGGTGCGTGGGAGCTGCCTGATTGTTAATCGCCAATCTCAACTGTTGATTTTCGTGAGAAAAAATTGTTCACCTAACTTTGATACTCCATGAAACTGGTAATCTCCTAGGTAGAGGGGCCAGCCACCATGATGAATCCAAAGGCTTAATTCATAACTTAAGTGACCTTCAACTATCAGTAGCCAGTTAACGATAAAATATTATTTTGGTTGTCATGAATTTAAGTGATTTAATAAGTAATAAAATTTCAACCAGTGATTTTTGGAAATCTAATGTTTCTAGTGTTATTTCAGAGGTTTGAATTCACAATTCTATTGCTTCATACATTTTCTTTTAGAATGCAACTATACCCGTCCATCAAAAATTCATCGAACGATCATGGATTATATTGATTTACGCTAACGTCTGGCTTCAGACACAATGAATATGATGACACTTGTCCCCATTCTGGACACTTTGTGAAGGAATTTGGATGTGTGGAAATTTTTCCCGGAATAGAACAATATGTAGCATTTGATGTTTTCGCCACCCACGCTATAATTTATTATCAGTATACCAGTTTATTTCGCTAATGAATTTTTTTATTGATTTGATATTATGTTTAATTTGCCAATGGTTTTTTTATTCATTTGAAAAAAGGTTTAATTCACCAATGAAAATATTTTTTTTGGTTTGAAAACAGTTTTGAATCACCAACAAAAATATTTTATTCGTTTGAGCACAACTTTAATTCGCCAATAGAAATATTTTGTTGGTTTGAAAACATGTTTAATTCGCCAATGAAAATATTTTATTGGTTTGAAAATAGGTTTTAATCGCCAATGAAAATATTTTATTGGTTTTAAAAAAAAATCAATTCACCAAGATCTTCCATAGACTTCTAGCAATTACAAAATATTCACCAATTGAGATTTTTTTTTTCCCCGAAAAAATGAAAAACTTCATCAATAAAATTAATATTTTCATCAAGAAGTATACAAGATTGCCAAGATTTTACACCTTCACCAAGGAAGGTTCTTAAAGTTGTCCCCATTATTTTGTGCCTATTTTTTTATAAATTTTGTTGAGTTTGTAAGAATCAATTCTTGGGAAGGTATCCACAGAAGGAGATACTCATTCTTAACCAATGTTACCAAAGTTCTCACAGGTGGTTTCTAGGTCCCTGATTGCAGCATCCATCTTTACCTCATACTGATGAAGCTTACAATATTTTCTTTGAAAATATAAATATTCCCCTTTAAATATTTCATCTACCTTTCTCAAATCATGTGGCCAATAGTCTACTTCTTGTATATTATCTTTAAAATGCTTGCAACTGGTGGAACCTCTAAAATTTTCCTGGTTCCACTGAAATTTTGTGATTAAACCATGATAATCACTGTATTGTTTGTCACTAGGTTTGGGGATTACAAGTTTTATTCATGCTTACACCCTTGTTTGGTCTTAGGGCTTCTAATTTTGAGTTGACTGGCTATATCCGGTTCCCGTTCATTTCATAATCTGTCATGGCTCTTGGTCTTGTGTTTTATTGGCCCCTTCTTTTCTTTTCTTGTCATGGCTAGGTGGCCCCCTTTTAAAACAAATTCTATCCCACATGTTTTGAACACATCCTAAGTCGTGGCCCGAGTGTTGTATCACTCATCGCCTGTTCGGTTTTAAATATCCTTCTGCAACCCGCAATGAGCAATGCCCTTTCTTTCCCTTTGGTCGGTCGTCCCTAGTCCCTCATGTGTTTGTTTACCTCGGTTGGGATGTGACACATGATGGGCGATGCAATTAATCTTATAACCCATCATTTCCCTTCTAACTATTGTCAATTATCTTATGTAGATTAGGGAGGAACCTGCAACAGTCGGTGCATTTTTTATTTACCATCGCTGGGAGATGATGCTTCGATGGTTGGTATTGGTTTGCATCACCGGCTCCCTACTATCACTTGTCATCCTTTGCATTTTAAAGTGGAACCCGTGACCACCAATGGGTTGAGTTCCTCCCCATTGCGCGGGCTTGGTCCGTCGCGGGTTGGGATTGTTTGGATGGATGTCAACGCGCGATGGGCGATGCATGTGGTTATCTATGGTCAGGATCCTTGTAAGACCACAATCGACGGTTGATGTCTCATCGTCTACCTCAGTGCCATCGCGTAATAGAACTCTTGTGGGAAGGATGAACTCGCGATGGGCGATGTGTTTTAGTTTGTGGCCCAGATTTACCCATGATTACCAAGATCGACGGTGCACATGTCAAGGATGATGGATTTAGAATGCAGTTGAGTACATGGCAGTTTTAAAGCATCTCCTCACTGTTTCTAAGTATCACTAATAAAGAAAGTGGCGATCCTTAATGATCCTCATTGATCAAGTTGTAAATCCTTGGTGATCAACGACTGAGATGCGACATGCAAGTGACTTATTTTTCACTCACACAAGTGAACCAAGATGACCATTAATTGTAGTATGCCTTCAATTCCTCTATTTAATGAGGATTTTTCTGTAGTTTTTTTTCTCTTCTACATTTATTAGTGCCTATTGTTAACTTTCACGGGTGCTGCAGTGATGATTTTAAAAAGTTCTCACCAAGTGGCATACTGGTATATTATGTTGGCAAAACAAGGATAAACAATTGAGAGGGGGGGTGAATCATTTGCAACAAAATTTAAACTTATTCAATATTAATCAACCTTTAATCTCAAATCTGATAATTAATAGTGAAAGCATAAATCAACAACACATTAGAGACACATGAACACCAATATTTTATACGTGGAAACCCTGTTAGGGAAAAAACCACGGTGGATGTTAGTCCACAAGATTATACCCTGTCAGAAGTATAATGAAAGATGAATAAGGAATGCACATACATTCAGGCACACTGCCTAGAGCTCACTACTCAAAGGGAAGGATCACTTCCTTACATAAAACAATCATATTAAATCCATCTGATGAGGTTGAACTAATAAATTAGCTTCTACAAAAGCTTGCTGATAGTTTCGGTTAAGCACAAAAACACTTCTTCACACTTCGCTCAATATTCTTCACACTCTGCTCTGAAATCAAATGATCTTATCTTTATTCGCACATTTCACATGCACACTCCAAAATGAAGAAACAATCATTCTTATATATCTGCTACATGAATTTACATCAACAACTCTATCGACCACAAATAAAGAATAAATTACAATTGTCGGCCCCAATTCATGAATAAATCTCAATGTGCACCAACCTAAGTCGGTCACATAGTAATGAAGACCTAAATCAACATCCTCAAACATGCAAAATAGTAAAATATCAATCCATAAGGATCCGCAACACGCTACCACCATCATGTCGGTCAAGAACATAAAAACTTCAAGCACACAAGGGAAAATCTTCGATCACGAACACGTTGATCAACACGAACGTACCAAAATGATAGAGCACGATCTAGAAACACCACAAAACATCACAGTAGCATATTGAATAACTCAATTTACCAAAATTCCATTCTCTTCTTCTAGAAATACCTGCTACAATAACAAAATAATTGTAGGAACACAAAACTTCATAACTTTCTTCAATCTTGATGCGCACCACTAAAACTTCTGGACAACATACTAGATAGGCTTAGCAACAAACCCTTTAATGTGCGCCTTCTAACCATCAATGCACAAAACTTGCCATCACTCTGACCTTCTCAGCTTCACAGATTGCCTACAATATATTTATTACAATTTTCTCAATATCCTCGACATATACAACCTTCAATCCATTAATGATAATAGTGTTGACATCAATGAGAACCACATATCAGCAACACAACCACATCATCCAACAATCTCCCCCTTTTGCATTGATGGCAACACATGATGTGAAAAATACCATCAACACAACTAACTCTTCACACAGTACTCTTCTCCTCCTTTGTTCTACACTTCTCCCCCTTATAGTATAAGGTTTTTCACATTACACTTCTCCCCCTTTGACATCAATGGAAAAGGTACACAAGATTTGAAACACATATCATTTGAATCATTTGACTACTCCCCCTAAGTAGCAGCCACCACAACATCAATCTGAAACAAAATCTCACTGTAAGCGCATGGATTGATGCAAAGACTTGCATCTTAGTTCAGATTAGGAGGGGTAATCACCCCTAACTTGCCTCTGAGATACTCAAAAGTATCCTTAGGCAATGGTTTAGTAAAGATATCTACAATTTGTTCCTTAGTGGGCACATATTCCAATATGACCTCTTTATCACTCACCTTGTCTTTCAAAAAGTGATACTTGATAGATATATGTTTTGTCTTTGACTATAGCATCGGATTCTTAGAAATGTTTATGGCACTCGAATTATCACAAAATATAGCAATAGGCTCATCATAATCAACTATGATATCTCTCAACATCTGCTTCATCCACAACACTTGAGTACAGTTGGTTTTAGCAACAATATATTCTCCATCAATAGTAGATAAGGAAATGGAGTTCTTTTTAATTAGCCAAGACGCCAACTTCTTCCCCAAGAAGAATGCACCACCACTTGTAATTTTCCTATCATCCACATATCCTGCCCAATCTGCATCTGTAAAGGCATTCAGAGTAAGATCATCATCCTTAGGATACCAACGACCAAAATCAACTGTTCCTTTTAAGTATCTAAAAATTATTTTTAATGCAGTCACATGTGATTCCTTTGGATCATCTTGATATCTAGCAACCATGCACACAAAATTCATGATGTTTGGTCTAGTCTGAGTCAAATAAAGAAATCCACCAATCATTGACCTACATCTTGTTTGATTATCCTTAGGAGAATCATCACTTTGTGTTAGCTTGCATCCGGTTACCATGGGTGTACCAACTGGCTTTGAGTCTTCCATGCCAAAAAAAATCAGTAACTCTCTTACATATTCAGACTGAGAAATAAAGATTCCATCATCTAACTGAGTAATTTGCAATCCTAAAAATAATTTCAGTTCTCTTATCATTGATATTTCAAATTCAATTTTCATTTTATCATAAAAATTCATGCATAAGTCATCATCACCTTCAAAAATAATGTCATCAACAAAGACTTCAATTATCAATTCTTTATCCTGATCCAACTTGAAATACAAACTATTGCCAGCAGTACCTTTATTGAATCCAAGTTTCAACAAGTATTTATCTAATCTAGCATACCATGCTCTAGGGTCTTGTTTGAGTCCATATAGTGCTTTCTTCAATCAACAAACCATGTATTTTTCATCAGTCAGTTGAAATCCATCTGGTTGCTCAACATATACCTCTTCTTCTAATTCACAATTCAGAAATGCTAATTTTACATCCATTTGATAGACTTTGTAATTCTTGAAAGTAGCATAAGCAAGAAATAACCTTATAGCTTCAATTCTAGCAACATGGGCAAAGGTTTCTTCAAAATCAATACCTTCCATCTATGAGTATCCTTTACATACCAGTCTTGCTTTGTTTCTAACTACTTCACCTTCCTCATTCAGCTTATTTAGAAAGACCCATTTGGTTCCAATCACATTTTTGTCTTGAGGTCTAAGAACAAGAATCCATGTATCATTTTTCTCTATTTGCTTCAGTTCTTCCTTCATTGCTTCCATCCAATACTGATCTTTACATGCTTCATTGACATTACTAGGCTCATTTTTTGAAATTAGGCAATATTCTTCTGCAATTCTTCTTCTAGTCTTCACACCTTTGTTCTTGTCTTCTATGATCCGACTTTCAGAATGACTTCACTTTTCATACCTTGGAATTTTGGGTTCTTCTGTTCTTTCTTCATTTCCATTGTCTTCTCCTTCAATATTTTCTTGATTTACCGAAATAATTTGAACTTGATTATGTTTCTATGCATTCTTTCCATTCTCAGTATTATATTGTTGGTCATTTGAATCATATCCACAATACTTGGATGATCTGATAGTGTCTTCATCAACTCTGACATTTTCACTTTCAACTATTTTCTTTATTCTTTTATTGTAACACCGGTAGGCTTTTCTCTTAGTAGAGTAACCCAAAAAGACTCCTTCATCACTTCTAGCTTCAAACTTTCCTATATCTTCATCTCTTTTGGTATAACATCTACTTCCAAAGATTTTAAAATATTTAACAGTAGGCTTATAACCAAACCACAACTCAAAAGGGGTCTTACCAGAATTACCATTGACATTCACCTGGTTGATAGTATACACAAGGGTGCTTATAGATTCTCTCCAATAGATATGAGGAACATTGCCTTCCAACATCATAGTTTTGGTAGCATCTAAAATTGTTTTGCTCTTTCTCTCAACAACTCCATTCTATTGTGGGGTCCAGGGAGCAGATACCTATCTTTTTATTCCATGCTCTTTACAAAATGAATTGAATTCCCAGGAAGTGAATTCACCACCTCTGTCTGATCTTGAAACATGTCTCATTCTCTGTCATAGCTTTGAATCTTTTGAATTTATCTAATGCTTCACATGTTTTTCTCTTAAGAAAGCAACCCATACCATTCTAGAATAATCATCAATAAGCAACATAAAGTACATTTCTCCTTGTAGACTTTTGATTCTGGATGGACCACATAGATCGGTATGTACCAAATCTAGTACTCCATTGGAATGATACTTTTTTCTCTGAAATGAAATTCTTGTTTTCTTTCCCATCTGACATTCCTTTCATATAGTGTTAGTAGGCTTCACTAACTTAGGTATATCTTTGACTGCTTGTGTGGAGCTTATTTTGACAATGTTATCAAAATTCACATGACACAACCTTTTGTGCCATAACCAGCTTACATCAACTTGAGCAATAAAGCAATTTTCATTAGCAACACTTAAGTGAAAAATATTACCTCTTGTCTTTGTACCTGAAGCAATCACATTTTCGGAGCTTCCCAGTATCCTGCACTTACCATCTTTGAACTAAAGATTGTAACCTTTGTCAACCATCTGTCCAACACTCAGCAAATTATGCTTCAATCCTTCAACATAAAGAACATCATTAGTATTACATTTACCACCAAGAGAAATAGTACCTCTGCTACAAATCACACCAGCATTGTTATCTCCAAATCTTACAACACCACCATCATATTTTTCCAAGCTTAGAAACTTGTTTTTTTCACCAATCATATGATGTGAGCATTAGTTGTCGATCACCCACTCATCCTTCTCATCAATCCTGGATGCAAGATATTTCTCAATATTCTGATTACTAGCTGATTCAATGGACACCAGACCATTTTCTTTGATAGAAATGAATACCCAATCATCTTCATTTCCAGTTTCTTTATCAAATTTATCATCAGTAACACCTTCTTCAGCATAATAACATTTCTTTTGAAATCTAGACTTATCAGGTTTATGCTTAGAAACTCTTTTAGGACACCTTGATGCAAAATGACATATCTTACTACAAGAGAAACATTTAATAGGAAACATTCCTTTGTACTTACCTTGTCCTCTGGCTTCTCTTTTCACAATCAGTGCTTCCAGTTCTTCTAGCTCTCTTTCTTCATCTTCAATCAGTTTCATTTCATCTTCATACTTGAATGTATTCTTGGAGCTCTCTCCTGGATCATATCTCTGTTGGATTTTTCCGAATATAGTAGCTTTGAATGTAGACTCTATCCTAGGAGAAGATTCACCAAATTCACTCAACTCAAAGGCAAAAAGTTTTCCAATTAGCATGTCTCTTGTTACATTTGATACTGTCCTAAGCTCTTCAATAGCATGAGCTTTTGTTTTGTAAGTAGGCACAAATCTAAGTATTTAAGCCACAATCTCATCTTCTTCCAAGATTCCACCAGCACATCTAATTCCCATCACTAGTTCATTTACCTTTTGCGTAAAAGAACAAATGTTTTCATCTTCACTCATCTTCATATTCTCCCACTTGCCTTTTAGACCTTGTATCTTAGCAACTTTCACTAGTGCATCTCCTTCATACAATGTTTCCAACTTTTTCCAGATCTCATGTGCAATCTTCAAACCTATCACATTTGTCATCTCTGAATCTATCAAAGCACTTAGCAATGCTTCTATAGCCCTGGTATTAGTTTATGCTTTCTTGATCTCATCAATAGTAGAGGGACCATTCTGAGGAATAGTATATGCATTCTTTGTAATCTTCTAGAAACTCTCACCAATGCACTTCAAATGACACTCCATTCTGACTTTCCACGGGGAGTAGTTTGTACCATCGAATCTAGGACTATCCTTCTTATATGATGCCATCTCGGATCACCTCAAGCTATTAAAATTCTTTAGAGGACCTAGCTTTGATACTAATTGTTGGCAAAACAAGGATAAACAACTAAGAGGGGGGGTGAATCAGTTGTAACAGAATTTAAACTTATTCAATATTAATCAACCTTTAATCTTAGATCTAATAATTAGCAATGAAAGCATAAATCAACAACACATCAAAGACACATGAACACCAATATTTTATACGTGGAAACCTTGTTAAGTGGAAAAACCACAGTGGATGTTATTCCACAAGATTATACCCTATTAGAAGTATAATGAAAGATGAATAGGGAATGCACATGCATTCAGGCACACTGCCTAGAGCTCACTGCTCAAAGGGAAGGCTCACTGCCTTACATAAAACAATCAGATTAAATCCATCTGATGAGGTTAAACTGAGAAATTATCTTCTACAAAAGCTTGATGACAGTTTCAGATAAGGACATAAACACTTCTTCACACTTCGCTCAATCTTCTTCGCACTTTGCTCTGAAATCAAATTGCATGATCTTTATTCACACATTTCACATACACACCACACACTTGCACACTCCAAAATGAAGAAACAATCGTTCTTATATATCTGCTACATGAATTTACATCAACAACTCTATCGACCACAAATAAAGAATAAATTACAACTGTCGGCCCCAATCCATGAAAAAATCTCAATACACACCAACCTAAGTCGGACACATAGTAATGAAGACCTAAATCAACATCCTCGAACATGCCAAACAATACAAGATTAATCCATAAGGATCCGCAACATGCTACCACCATCATGTTGGCCAAGAACATAAAAACTTCAAGCACACAAGGGAAAATCTTTGATCACGAACACACCGATCAACGCGGACGTACCAAAATGATAGAACATGATTTAGAAACATCACAAAACATCACAGTAGCATACATAATAACTCAATTTATGAAAATTGCATTCCATTCTTCTAGAAACACTTGCTACAGTAACAAAATAACTGTAGGAACATAAAATTTCATAACTTTCTTCAATCTTGATGCGCACCACTGAAAATCCCATACAACATACTAGATAGGCTCAACAAAAAACCATTTAATGTGCGCCTTCTGACCATCAATGTACAAAACTTTCCATCACTCTGACCTTCTCAACTTCATAGATTGCGTGTAATATATTTATCACAATTTTCTCAATATCCTCGACATATACAACCTTCAATCCATTAATGATAATAGTGTTGACATCAATGACAACCACATATCAGCAACACAATCACAACATCCAACATATTGATGCATATGGTTTTCTTGCTACGTTTTGGTGATCTCTTTTGTGTCTGGTGCTTGTGGGGCTCAGATTGTCTACACATGGGAGTATTCTAGGGGTTGTAGCCACTATTTTCCTTACATAATTAGTGTTGGGTTGGTGTTGAGTGAAAAATGAGTCGACCAAGTTCCTCTATTGCACTAGTTCACATGTCACGAAGGTTAAGTCTGCAGGAGTCACTGGCTTATGAGCAAAAGGTGAAGCCCATGGTGGTGAAAGCGCCAATTATTCTGAAGGCTAGGAGGAATACTCACAGAAGGGACGAGAGAACTATCATCAAAAGTTCCTACAATCTCAAAACAAGGACCTATTTCGAAGAATTGGTCAAATTTAAAGGGAAAGGGTCTCCAAAATTTGTGAAAGAATTAACGAGACTAGATGCAGACCCTAGGGGTTTTTAAGAGAATCTTGACTCTTTGGTCATAATTATTGGCAGCTCTTCGGAAGAGGGTGAAGGAGTTGGCCTTGGTTCTAGCCATTTCCCTATTTCTCTAGTGCCATATACCAACTCAGATGATGAGATGGTAGTTGCAACTCCACTCTTTGTGAAGAATCCTAATGTGGGTGTTCACTTAGCGGCTGACAAGGTTGGGTGACACCCATGTTTCCTTTCTTCTTAGTGTTTGGTTCCCAGGTTTTGTGATGTGTACTTCCTATTTGGTTGGTTTCGTGGTTTTTGGCTGCTGGTGGTGATGGTGACTCTTCCTGATTTTGAGCGACGTGCGGATTCTGGTGATGGTGCCTTTTTGGAAGGCTTGTGTGGCATATTTGACAAATGGTTTGGCGCTCCTTTTTTCCTTTTTCCTTTTTATTTCTTGTGGTGTGTAAATGATGAAATGTAATGGTTCAGGAATGGAACCCCCCGAAATGAAATTAACATCAAAATTATCAAAATATAACTATAATGAGCCCTTTGTTTGTTGCTCCCTTGGCTTATAAAAGGGATTTCAAGGCTCATTGTAGGAGGTTGGATTTTTAGTCCAAAATGACTTAGGTAGATACATAAAACTAAAGCAATACAGAGTGTATAATGAACATGTTAGAATATTGTCTTGGGTATAAGTCTTCTATGTGATATTCGTAAAAGGGTTTTACATTGATTCCTGACATCGAAGCAAATCTACAAAGCTGAAGCATGTACTCTCTTGTACGCAATTACTACATATTATAAATACAAAAACCAAGTGTCTTTTCATTTGTCTTCAATGGTTATTTGAATGTATGAATTTGTTCTTGTTTTAGCTCAAGGGGTTAATTAAAATACTTGAATGGAATTGTAGGTATGTAAGAAATTTCTCAGGATTCTGATAAGAAATCATGTTTTAGGAACTGTGAGTTTTCATAATGTAAGGCATTATGAAGATAAACCACTTATTTCATGGTTAGTTAATTCATGCATTAATGATTGTCACATATTTGACTTTGCTCCCAATTGACAAGACATTGGTATGTTCATTGTAAATTCTTGTAATCAATGTATCAACTGAAATACCTAGCCATGGGTTCATAATGATGACAATGATAAATCAAATTTTATCAATTCTGAGATATAAGTCTAAAGTATACCTTTGTTCCTAGCAAATAGATGATTATTTATGTAAAGTTCGGCCACACTTTTGATGAATGATGTTTGTTTGCATGAGAAAGGAACCTATCTGTGTAGAAAAGTTCACCATTGTAACACAATACTTGTGAAAAAAGTTTGGAAATACCCTCCTTGGTTCCACAGAGCCTAAAGTGTAGGGGTTTGAGGTTCGAAAACCTTTACCTGTCAAGTTGGCCATTCATCTTTAGGATTCTTAGTGATGGAGGTTGGCTACCTTCTAGAGTCTTCCTAAGGTGTACTAGAAAAAACACCAACAAAATGGTGACTCTGTTGGGGGTAAATTCCATTCTCCATATGCAGATCCATGTATCACAGAGTCAAATGGTGTAAATAGTGTGAGCATTTTGTTCATACTTTGAGGAATTCTTGAGCCTGGTCAAAGATTTGGTTGCCGCAAAAATTAAAGGATCTGAAAGTGACTCTACTGAGGAGTTAGACCCAGAACATGTTTATTTGGTAAGAAACTTCATCTCATTTGAAGTTTATTCCTCTCAATTGGAGGTGGTGACTCTAACTAAAGAACCTAAAAAAAGATGTACTAAAGTTCCAGATCCATAGGCTTCAAGACAAAGCTAGGTGAATGTTGCAAGAGGGCCAAGTATTTTCATGTTATTAGAGAATATTTTGATCATGTTTATGAGCAAACTGTAAGAATTCTTTTAAGATGTAAATGGTTCCCAATTAAGTGAAATGACACTAGTTAAGGGAAGAATAGTTGAACTTTGGATATTTCCAGAGGAATAAAGTGGGATTATAGCTTATTATAGAAGGAACATGTAAATCCTGATCTTAAGCAAATAAAACATAGAGCTTATGGTAAAAGAGGCTTGAGTTTTCACTTTGTAAGACGAATTTGAACATCCCTTGTGAAATATTTGACGAAGCTTGCAAAGGTACCACAAGATGTCTCTTCAGACCATGTTTTTTGATGAATATTTAAGTAATGGGTCCCCCTTGTCACATCAGGGAGGTTTTAATAGTGAAAGGTACAATGCCTTAGTTTTTAGTGACGTTTGTGGTTACCCAAATGAAGTACGACACAAGATTAGGGATAAGATACCAAGATTTAAAGGTGAAAAGATTGAGTCAAAAATCAACATCTACAGGAGTTTGTTGGTGTGATGGGAGATTATGAGGTTAGATTGGAAAAGATGCCCCAGTCATCAATGGAGTGACTGGGAAGAAAGATGATGAGGGAAGGATACATCCCGATGAAAGGGTTGTTGATGAGGGAAGGATACATCCCAAAACAACACCAAAGGATAGGGAATGATACATCCCAAAACAACACCAAAGGATAGAGAAGGATACATCCTAATGAAAGTTTCCATCTTCAAAGCACTAATTTTTGCTATAGCATAAGACACCAAGTGCCAAGGTATGAAGAACCAAGGTGGATTAGTGTCCAATGCATAAAATAAACACAACAAAAAAGAAGGCTATCCCAACACCCCAAGGTCATGGTGACTTTGGTCGGGCCAGGTATTGGGCTAACCGCAAGCACAAAAGGATGCCCCAGTGTAACACAAGACCTCAAGGATCTTGGTGGGTACTACATGGGATAACCAAGAAGACAACAAAGAAAAGAAAAATAAAGATATGCCTCTATGTTAACTAGTCAAAACACACCATAATATGAGAGATCACGGTGGCCTTGACGAGTGATGATAGGGAGCTCGAATGATAAAAAAAAACCAAAAACATCAAAAGATTGAAATCAGTTTCAAAACATTTATTTCCATAGGATCAAGATGATGGATGGGGTTGATGCGGTCTGTTAGGAAGGATACATCCTGTTGAGACTAAAGATGGAGGATAGATTGGTTGATCAACATGATGCAGGATATCTGAAACTAATTGGATCTCAAGATACTAGTGACCTTTATTTCGGAAGCACCAGCTAGATAAGGACATACTTGACGAAACGACAAGACGACAAGATGACAAGACAACAGGACTGACACACCCTAAAGACCTAGGGGCTCGAGGGTTGATCAAAGATCAGCCTTGCCTATGTGAAAGCGCAGAGCCCTCATAGTTCAATAAAAGACCATGGATAAAAAGAGAAAAGAGGCTAATGGAGACCATGATGGAGGATGTAGACCGGACAAATGACCTAGGGGCAAATCAAATGATCGACCTTGCCTACGTGAAAGCACAAGGGGAATGTAGTTCGACACAAGGCCAAAGACAGACGATAAAAGATAGAACCTTGAGGGTGAATCAAATGATCAACTTCGCCTACGTGAAAGCGTAGGGGCAACATAGTTCGACAGGAGACCAATGACAGACAACGAATAAGGGATGATGAGATGACCATGATAAATGGATAAAAATATTGAGCCAATATGATGAGCCAGGATAGGTTGTGTAGATGGGATGGTCGATATGTCTAAGATATGTATTATGTGAAGCTCAGGGATGGGATAGTTATTCAGATCATTGGAATATGAATTGGGAAGGTGAGACGATGGATAGATGAGCGATGAAGATTTGAAAAAGATGTGGGAAATAGATAGAAATGATGATAGTGTAATAGCATGGCATTGGATTGTAAGGGGGTAGCCTATGGCGAGATACCAATGACAAGGGATTATGAGATGAAAGGAAAATAGAGGTAAATGGATGGATTGATAAAGATGGGGAAGTAGAAATATGTTAGGATGGATGGATAGAGGGATAAGGAATTGGAAGGATGGAATGGATCCTTGGATGGATAAATGGATGGGAAGATAAGGATGAAAAGATGGAAAAGGACTAGTGGATGAGAGTATAGGAAGATAAGGATTTGGTAGATGGCAGGGATTACTGGATGGATAAATGGATGGGGAGGTAAGGATGGGCAAGATGGCGAGATGGAGAGGATGACCTGGAGGGATAGATGGACGATGTCTCCAAGGAATCTATCGCAAATAAGGAGATGCCACCATTCTAGATGTGTCATGCATGATGAGGCAAGAGGGATAGCAGGATGGGTGGATAAGGGAGTGAGAGGGGCAATGGAAAATAGATAGAGGTGGATAGGATGCATGGAAAATGGAATATAGAGAGAGGTGGATAAGGAATATGATGACATATGGATGAGGGGAATGTATGCTAAGAGGTGTCTAAAGCATGTATATGTGTTTTCCCCTATCTAGGTCAATATCACAAGGAAGATGGAGGGACTAGGGGAAGATAGGCAAATGGTTGAGATGGAGGAAAGAAATTCGTAAGTGGATGCCATCCCCAATCATGGAAGTAGACTAGATGGGGCATTTACGCATGACACCTATTTGTCAGGTTTTCATCATAGTACTTATCTAAGGTGCTTGTTTGCCAAGTTTTCACCATTGGATGAATTATTCTCTTTACTATTTTTTGTTTTTTGTTTTTCCTTGTTTTTTCTCTTTTTCTCTGTTTTTCGATTTTTAAGACAAAAATACAAATGGAGATGGATAATCATAGGGATGGATTTATAAATGGATGCATAAGATATATGATAAAGGGGATGGATGAAGGACTCAAGTATCAAGTTCTAGATGAGGTAATAAGAGCCCATGTGTAAAGTGACCATTGGATGTTGGTACAACCTTATTAGAATGGACATATTAGGCAAGAGGATGGATTAAAGGGATTTGATGGGGGAGATAGGTGGGATAATGGATGGGATACTGGAAGGTGTGTGGATGGAATGATGGAGTGGATGTGTGATGGGGGAAGGTGTTCAGGACCAACATTGGCACATGTGGTGGATGCGAAATGATAGGAGGTTGGATGGATGGAAAATGTGGTGATAATGGAGGCATTGGGATAGTGAATTTTGGGACGTAATGACCCAAAACAAATTTAGGAGATGGAGGATGTGAATTATTAGCTTTGGGATTAGCAACTTTGGATGTCGTCATGGATGTTTCATTTGAAGGCATTACCTCATTTTTCTTTGGGATCCACATGGTTTTGATTTTTTCTTTAGTGGGTTGTTGTGGCCATTTGGATTGATTTGGAGTTTGGATTTTATTTTTATCAACATTGTTGGTGAAGAGGAAATGAGGAGCTTTAGATTCATGTGGATGTTTGGATTTATACATTTTGGCTTTGGTATCCAAAGTGATTTTTGTAGCGATGAGATGGGTATGGGGAGATGGATGATGTGGAGAGGACATGGATGGAGAGATAGAAGTAGATTTTTGATGAGGATGTGTGGATGAAGGACGTGAGATAGCATGCATGGAGGGGTGTTGTTGTTGATCCTGATTAGGAGTTATGAAGTTAGAATTTTTATGTTGTGTACTAGGGATAGGATAAGATGGAGGGGGTGATGTTGGGATATAAGGGCCCAAAATGGACTTTATATATGGAGGATGTGTGGGGTTTCGTGGAGGAACATAAGGACCCAAAATGGACTTAGAGGATGAAGGAGGAAGAAGGATGGTTGGTTTGAAATAATATGACGAGGGAGGGGGGATGGCAATGAATGTTTTGGTAGAACGATGGGAAGTACCTCTTGTGCCTTTGGAAGAGGATCATTTAGGATGTATGGAGGTTGTACAAACATTTTTGGAGTGTGATTCTTGGGAGATATATCCAAGGCCTTGTGTACCTGGATGTTCTTTGACCTGGATAGGCTCTAAAGTACCTTGCTCATGAAGGCCCAAACCTTTTCCTTGATAGTTCATGTTCTAGAGCATGTGATCTATGGTAGGATGCTTATTCTTTTGGAAGTAGGATGTGAGTCCATTAGCAGGTGGAGTAGGAAGGGTCGTGCCCGTACTTTGTTTTTATTCTACAAGAAGACCACCATGGATGAGTGTAATGTTGCCAAGGTGATATTAAAGTGGTGTGGGGATGGTATGGTTAGGCGATGGAGGATCATGCGATGGAGACGAGGGGATAGCAACATTAGGAGGAATGGGTGATAAAAGATCAGGAGAGGAATTAGATGGTATGAAATGATCTGGATTTGTGGTAGTGGGTGATAAGGGCTCATGAGTTGGCGTGATTGGATCTTGGGTACGAAGTGGATCATGGGATGGAGCAAATGAACTAGTGTGATCTTGAGATGGAGTAGATATGATGGTAGGATCTGAATTTGGGTGAGGAAAGAAATCATGAGATGGGATGGATGAGGGATTATGATCTTGGGATGGAGTGGATGGTACAGTAGGATCTAGATTTGAAAGAGGGGATATGCTTGTATGCTTTGGATCAAACCCTTGGCATGGCTCAACATGTGTGGGAGGTACGATAACGAGAGAGTGTGGGAGGGATTCCTCAAGTGGGGGAGATGAAAGGATGGAGGATTCATGAAGTTCAAGGGAAGGGATATCAATGATACTAGGAGTGGAAGGGATAGATGGGACTTGTGTGTCATCACTAGGAGTGGGAAGAGTGGATTGGACTTGCGGATTTGTGATGGATTGGGAGGATCTAGGTGTAGGAGAAGTGGATTGGATTTGGTTATCTTTGATGGGCTCAACAGATCTCAGAGTAGGATATGGGGGCTCAATGGATTCAAAGGATGTGATGGTTTTGACGGTTTGAGTGGTGCTAGGGGTGGTAGCATCAATGATAGGTGTGGGTTGGAGAGGGGTATCATCACTAGTGACCATGGATGACGGATTGGGATGGCATGGTTCTCCGACTTCAAAAGGTGGAGTGGGGAATGTATTATTTGTCATGAGTCCTTGGGTGACATTTGAAAGGGATGCAGGATTAGGTGGGGTGATGGGAATGGATGGAGGTTTAGGGATGGTTGGAGGACTAGGATTAGGGATTGGTGGATTAGGATTAGACAAGGGGATGGGAAAGGATGGAGGACTAGGAAGAGATGGAGGATCAAGATTAGGAATTGGTGGATTAGGGTTAGATGAGAGGATGGGAATGGATGGAGGACTAGGAGGAGATGGAGGATTAGGGTTAGATGAGGGGATGGGAATGGATGGAGGACTAGGAAGAGATGGATGATTAGGATTAGGAATTGGTGGATTAGGGTTAGATGAGGGGATGGGAATGGATGGAGGACTAGAAGGAGATGGAGGATTAGGGTTAGGGATTGGAGGATTAGGTGAGTGGATGGGTGGATGGGTGGATTAGGATTAGGATTAGAGGAATGAATGGGAATAGATAGAGGACTAGGAGTGGTTGGAGGACTAGGTGGGTTATGATTAGATGGAGGATTAAGATATAATTTGGTGAAGGGAGGAGTGATGTAGGAGGATACGAATGTTGGATTAGGTTGGGAAGATTTAGATGGTGGTAATAGTAGGAAGATATGGATGAAGGATTAGGATGGGGAGATGTGGAATTAATGTAAGGATATTGGGATGGGGGATTGTGATAGAAAGGTGTGGATGTTGGATTAGAACAGGAAGATTGAGGTGGTGGACCACCATAGCAAGACATGTATGGTGATTTGGAATAGAAGGATAGGGATGATGGATTAGGATAAGGAGATAGAGATGGTGGATTAAGATATGAGGATTATTGGGATGGGGGATTGTGATAGGAATGTGTGAGTGTTGAATTAGGATGGGAAGATTGGGATGGGTGATTAAGGTAGAGAGATTGGGATTGTTGATGATGATGAGGATAAGAGGATGTGGATATTGGATAGGATAGAGGTTGAGAGGGAGAAAATGATAAATATGTAGATGGTGAGGATGTTGGATATCCCTTGTCAAGGGTAGAATAAGGACTATTAGTAGATGCAGATGAAGACATGGTGGGATAGTTCAGAGGATTATTTGGATTTTGGGGGGCGATTGGAGAGAGCTTGCTAGCAATGATAGCATCAAGGGGATCTATATAACACTCTTCGTGATCAACAAGACTTTAGTTATCATCATCACCGTAGTTAGGATTCCCCTTGACAATTATTATTGGTCGTACGAGAGGGGGATAAGGATTCATGATGCTAGATGGAATGGATACAGATGGAAAATATGGGAATAGATGATTAGAATGAAAGAATAGATGATGAAAAGATGAATAGGATGGATTGGAAGAAGATGGAAGAAGATATAGGTGGACTAAAGCTCAAGTTGGGATTCAGGTTAACCTCGGATGGGGATTGGATTGAAGCTCAGATTCGGATGATGGGATCAAAGCTCCGATTAGAATTGGATTGAAGAATATGATGGGATTGATTCCGTTGGTTGGATTTAGAAGTTGGATCTATTTATTGTCTATTTGCCAAATTTTTGTTGTAGAGGGGTGAACTTGCCCTTTCGGGGCAGATTTTCCCTCACAGAGGGGCAGATTTTCCCTTCTGTCACAAAGGGGCAGATTTTCCCTCCTGCAGGGCAGGTCTGCCCCACTGTAGGGCATAGAGGGGCAGATTTGCACCTCTATAGGGTAGGTTTGCCCTCCAGTACTGTAGGGCAAGTCCACCCCACTACAGGGCAGGTCCACCCCTACTGTTTTTGGACTCTCCAAGCAGGTAAACGGGCAGTTAGAATGAAAAGATGAGTGATTGGAATGGGGTGTTAGATAATCAGATTGGGGAAATAGATGACCAGAGTGGATGAGCAAGTACTTAGAATTGGTAAACGATCGCTTGGAATGGATGACACGACTCTGAGGCCACGGAGATGAAAGCTCAAAATGAGTAAAAAATTGATCAGAACGGATGAACAACTCTTGAAATGAGGAGATGGATACTTGGAATGGATGAAAGATTACTCAGAATGGGGAAACGATGGCTTGAAATGAACAAACATAATGTACGCAAGTTTGCCTTTTGGTGAAAAATGGGGAGAAACGGATGTTTGAATTTAAGTAAATAGGTGCTCCAAATTGAGGGGGTTATTGCCTTGAATGAGGGGATGATCACTCAATATGATGAAGACATTCTAAATAGGGGGACGATTGCTTGGAACGTGGAAGCGAGTAGACAGGTGCTTGAAACGACTAAACAAATGATGAAAAATGTTGTTTTCAGGGCAAGTTCGCCCCACTGCAGGGCACAGAGGGGTGGATTTGCCCCTCTGCAGGGTAGGTCCACCCTTCTATAGTAAAATATAGGGCAAGTCCACCCCAATGTAGTAAACTATCAGAAAACAGGGACTTGACTTAGATGAAAAGTGAAAATGGACTAAAGGGTGAATTGTGATGACTGGATGAGAATGGAAATGTTTAGGTCACAACAAATGATAGGGTTTTAGGTTCCCAACTAGTTTTGGTTTGAATCGGGCAAACAAGCCTAACGAATGGTGAAGCGGGTTCCCCAAATGATGAAATGAGTAATCAGAATGAGAAATAGAAGTTTGGACGCTCGAAACGGGTAAACGGATTAACGGAACAAGTGAACGAATGCTTTGAATGGTTAAACAGAGGCTTGGAATGGTTAAATGGATGCTTGGAATGATTAAACGGAGGTCCGAAATGGTTAAAAAGAGGCTTGGGATGGTTAAACAAGGTGAAATTGACTATTCAAGGGGCCAAGACTGCCCTATTGCAGGGCAGGTTAGGGCAAGTTCGCCCCACTGTAGTAAACTGCAGGGAAAGTCCGCCCCACTGTGGGAAAAAAAGACTTGGTTTGGATGGAAACGACTATGGAAAAGGTTTAAAATGACAATAATGAGGCTAACTTATCAAAAGATTTACTAGTTTCTCACAAGAAGACACTTCGAATAAGCACAATCCTATGATTAGTGTTAATGGTATGGCCCATAAAGGTCTTAATCTAGGATGCACAAGGCTTCTAGGGAGTCTTCAATATACTCTCGGTACGTGAGGCCTAGACCATGAACACCAACCCGTCACAAGCATGATTCGGGAACCCCAGCGAGATACTGAAGGGCTTAGACCAACTCTTCATGTCTATCTAAGTATCACCCTAGCTTCGACGCTCCACCAAACACGATATGACTAGATTGGGGTACAACTTTGGCTCTCCCCCTTTCTATACGCCACTGGTTTGCGTGGTTGGGATCATCCCTTGGGGTGATGAAATCCCCAAACAGGTCCCTCTAAAAAGAAGGCACTAATCATTTCCAGCTACTCCCCAGGCTCACACGAAGTGCAAGGGGAAAGCGAAAAAAAACTAATGCCCCTTTGGGTGACACAAAAACAGAGACATCAAGCAGTAAATTTTACTTTCCCCTAATTAAACTATGTGCCTAGATTGATGAAAACAACAAGGAAAACTTTTAAAATCTGAACAAATGGATGGCCTTGCAAGCAAATGTTAGTTGTTTTATCCTCTATTCTTTGTTAATTACGAAATTATGCTACAAAATATTAGCAAGGAATCTAATTGTACCCACAAACAAATAAGGTTAGGGGGTTAGAACCTCAAAAAAAAAAAAAATTGAGACAAAAATGAAGCTAAAATGCCTATTTTTACCTTCCAAAACATCTTGTTTAGGGCATATCCGCCTCTCTGCAGTAAACTAGAGGGCGTATCTGCACTTCTGCAATAAACTGGAGGGAAAATCTGCCCTTCTGTAGTCAAATGTCAAAAATAGTGTTCAGGATCAGGGCAAATCCGCCCCACTGTAGTCAAATGTCAGAAACAGTATTCAAAATTAGGGCAAATCCGCCGCACTACAGTCAAATGTCAGAAATTGTGTTCAAATCAGGGCAAATTCATCCCTCTGCAGTAAACTATTAGAAAATAGAGTTCAAAATCAAGGCAAATCCACCCCTCTATAGTCAAATGTCATAAATAGTGTTCAAATTAGGGAAAATCTGCCCCTACAATAAATCAAGGCAAATCCGCCCCTCTTTAGTAAAACAAAGTTCAAAATCAGGGCACTTCTACAATAAACTGGAGGGAAAATCTGCCCTTCTATAGTCAAATGTCAGAAACAGTGTCAAGGATTAGGGAAAATCCACCCCACTGTAGTCAAATGTCAGAAACAGTGTTAAAAATCAAGGCAAATCCACCCCACTACAGTCAAATGTTAGAAACATTGTTCAAATTAGGGAAAATCCGTCCCTCTGCAGTAAACTATTAGAAAATAGAGTTCAAAATAAGGGCAAATCCGCCTCTTTGCAGTCAAATGTCAGAAATAGTGTTCAAATTAGGGAAAATCCGCCCCTCTACAGTAAACTGTTAGAAAACATAGTTCAAAATCATGGAAAATCCGCCCCCTGCAGTCAAATGTCAGAAACAGTGTTCAAATTAGGGCAAATCCGCCCCTTTATAGTAAAATGTTAGAAAATAAAATGTAAACTAGGGCGTATCTACCACTCTGCAGTAAACTATTAGAAAATAAAATGTAAACTAGGGTGTATCCGCCCCTCTGCATTAAACTAGAGAGAGTATCTGTAGTTTTGCAACAACCAGGAGGGTGTATTCACACTTCTGCAGCAACCAGGAGGGTGTATCCACACTTCTGTAGCAACTGAGAGGACGTATTTGCACTTCTGTAGGGAAAATCTGCCCCTCTGTGACCTTTTCCTGCGAACAAACTCAACAACAACAAGCGTGAAATAAAGGGACCCATTTATGGGTCCCACCAGGCATGCCAAAAATGTGATTGCTAAATGTCTATCATATTCTAAAGATGCAAAACAACTATTATGCAATAAGGGAAGAACACAAGGGTACACTCAAGATTAGCCTAAAGAATGATAACACAAAGAAAGATAGTAAAATAATGATTGTAAATGATTATACCTTTGTGTTGTTGAATCCCTTGGTTGGCCCTTAATGTTTGAAAGCTTGTGTGCTCCTTGGATGGCTATGGAGATGGCTAGATGCAAGATGAACAATATGATAAAATGCAAATGCTAATGGCTAAATGATTTGATTAGATGAGGGAAAATAATGCTTGCAAATTAAGTGGGCAATTTGATAGCATAAGGGTGCAAATGGCTAAGTCCCCCCTAAATGAGAGAAAAGAGGGGGTATTTAAAGAGAAAATTGAATTCTCTAGAGAATTCAATGGTTGAGATTAAACCAACAAGGCCAAGATGGAGGGCTATGGTGAGTTGAAGACTCACAAGCCCTCACATCTTGACATGTGGAATGTGAGATAGCTTAGGATGAGATGATGTGGAAGTGAGGTGGAAGGAAGGTACATGATGTGGAGGAAGGACAAGAACCTTGTAAGTACATTGATATGACCACTCAATGATCACATGAGGAAGAGGAAATTCCTTGGAAGAATAAAAGTGAATTTAAAATTCACAATGATTGGAAGAATCTAGTGGATAAGACAAGGTTTCCAAAAAGGTGGGAACTTGCCACATGTGAGTGATGTGACAAGTCAAAGATTCTAGAAGACTTTGCCACATATAAAGTGACAAGTGAAAGGTTCTAGAATTTGTATGGGGAAGAGAAGATTCCTTGGAAGGATAAATGTGAATTAAAAATTCACATGGGGAAGAGAAGAGTCATGGGTGAATAAAAATGAATTAAAAATTCCTTGGGAGATGAGGAGTGTTGACCAAGGTACTGATTAGGCTTAACTTATCAGTGATTAGAAGATGATTAGTGACTAATGAAGGTTAGGAAGCCAACTTGCAAAAGTTGGAGGATGTGACATGTCTTAATCAAGGATTAGACATGTGCACAACTCTAATGATGAGATTAGAAGATGGATTAAGATTAAGGAAAAAAATGTGATATATGAGGAATAAAATAAATTTCATATTTATTTAACTCATTTGGTGAAAAGGACAATAAAGGGTAAGGTATTTAATTATTTAATTATTTAATTATTAATTAAATAATTAAATACCTTAGGGATTTAGAAGAATTAAAGGTATTAATTAAATAATAGCGATATTACTTAATTAATGCAAATAAGAGGATATTAGATGAAAAGGGATAAATTTGGACAAATGCAAGTGTCCAAATTTAAGTGTCTACAGTGTACTTAGGTGCATTTGATAAAAATATGAGTTACTTGTTGAGAGAAAAAGAATCCACAACATTGCAACAAGCATATCACATTGCTATAAACATTGAAAATAATTTGAAATATTCAATGATGAAGGGATGCTTTAATATTTGTGTTGAATGTCCTAGCATTCCCTATGCTACTATAGTTGATAAATCAATCAATAGAGGATTACGACAAGGGGATGAGATTCTTTTTGTTCCAAGTCTTGCATTAACACCACATGAAGATCACGATGGACCTGAAGGGGAATGTGTGCCTATATGTAGCAGAGTTGACCGAGTAATTGCAATTAAGAGGTTGTATGATTTGCAAAGGCATGAAGGGGAATCTCCTGACCATATTTTCTCTAGATTCATCGATGCCTTGTTTGGAATGCCCAAAAATGTTAGGCCTAATATCCTAATGTGCATTGATTTGTTTTATGAATTGTATCAGTCTGGATTGAGTGCTTTACTAGAGGAATTGAAGCCTCATGCCTTGAACCAAGTCATTGATTGGATAAAGGTTGTTGAGGGATCTCATGATGAATATACTAGATAGATATCACCTTAGAATGTTACTAATGTGGCCCATTATCAAGAGGATCAAGAATCTTTACAATTGAGCTAAGATGATGTGTTAGAGCATGAACTGTTGGTAGATGATGTTGTTTGTTTTACAAGTGATATGGTTGTTCAGGCACATCTTGATGATGAAGAGGTGATGCATGATCCCCACCCTTGGGATGTTATGGATAATGAACAAAAGCGAGGGAAGGCACCACATTTTTTTCTAATTAGAGATGATGATACATAATCCAGTGGTTCATTTGGTGATGAGTTTGATTTAGAGCACTATTTTGTTGGTTATAGATCATCTTATGAAGTGGAAGTAGAATCTATGGCCACAAGTAGAGGATATGTTGGTAATCTTGAGGGGACACAAATGATTGAGGATGAACAATTTTCTTCATGTGATGAATTTTTAGAGTGTGGATCCATAATTTTGAGTACAAGTGATGAAGATGATTCTGAGAAGATCTCTTTTTTTTCCTCAAAGGACTATGACATGGAGGGTCATGATCCACATGCTATGGAGACAGGGGTGAATGTAAATATAATGAGGATATGGCAGAACCCCCTGTATGATGAACCTTCACCAGTAGATGAGGTGATAGGAAGTAATTTTTATTGGTATAGGAATAATCCATTGTTTGTTGCAAATTCTGATGATTTCTTGGTAGATGTGTCTTGTAAGGATATTGGAGATAAGGAAGGTGAGATGACAGAAAGTATTCAAAATGGTATTAATGATTCTAATTATGTCCTCACAGATGTTGACCTAGATTTATTAGCTTCCTAGTCACCAAAGGTATGCAGTGACATGAATACTGGTATTAGTACTGGTTATGAATGGACTGAGGTTGGGAATGTTATTTCTTGTGATGATGACATTGCATGTAATACCACTTCCCGTGAGGATATTCAAGATGAATCAGTAAATTTCTACTGTGATGAGGTAAGAGTTGGTGCATATATTCCTGCTCTTGTGATTCAGAATAATGGTAGTGAAGCAATGATTGAGGTGTTATCCTTCCATAGTGAAGAAGATGACATGCATCCTATTAAAGGGAGAGGCTTACCTTTGAGTAATTGGGTTGTGGACCCAAAGTTGGTTCTGTTATGTGATGAAAAGCAAGTGTATGGTGATGAATCCTCAGATCATGTGAATATGGAAGGGTTGTTTAATTTATTCAAAGAGCAACTAAGGAGTGTGGATATTTTGGCATATGGTGTTAACCAATATGAATGTGCACTTAAATTTTTTGCAGATACCCCTCAGATTTTGGATCTTATCACAAAATTTCTCCCACCAAATAATGACAACACTCATCTCAACTATAAGGAGGATGTTATTGAAAATGGATCATTTCTTTTTGACATCACCGAGGTTGAGTCCAATATGCAACAATGCATGTATGAAGGTTTCCAATTTGATGTCTGAATCTGCAATCAGGCAACTTATGAATGTTTTATTGCTCCAGTTCAGTCTGATGAGATTTGGGTCTAGCCAGTTCATGAAAGGGAGAGAAGTGTATTGGATGGAATTGGGGACACCAATTGTAATGATGATGATTGTCCTAGAATTCTCATCGCACTTGTGTGCCCATTGCAAGTGAAACATGACAAGGTTTTTGATAGAGGAAATAATTGATTGTCCTTGTCCATTTGGTGGCCTGGGGCTACCAAACCAAGTCAAAAAGGGGGAAGGAGAAAGTATGTACAAGAGTTGTTTGAGAGCACCTAATTGATTTGGCTTTTGGTCTTCTTCTACCTGAGTATCTGAGATCTTTCTATTCTTGCAAGAGGCATACATCCCTAGTCAAAGCCATTGGTGGAACCCCTAAAATTTTCCTGGTTCCACTGAAATTTTGTTATTAAAACCTGATTATCACTATCTTGTTTGTCACTAGGGTTGGGGTTTTACAAGTTTTATTCATGCTTACACCCTTGTTTGGTCTTTGGGATTCTAATTTTGAGTTGACTGGCTGTATTCGGTTCTCGGTAATTTCATAATTTGTCATGGCTCTTGGTCCTGTGTTTTACCGGCCCCTTCTTTTCTTTTCTCGTCACAGCTAGGTGGCCCCCTTTTAAAACAACTTCTAGCCCACGTGTTTCAAACACATCTTAAGTCATGCCCTGAGTGTTGTATCACTCATTACCTGTTCGATTTTAAATATCCTTGTGCAACTCGTGTTTAGCGATGCCCTTTCTTTCCTTTTGGTCAGTCATCCCTAGTCCCTCAAGTGTTTCTTCACCTCAGTTGGGATGTGACACCCGATGGGCGATGCAGTTAATATTTTAACCCATCATTTCCCTTCTAATTGTCATCAGTTATCTTATGTAGATTAGGGAGGAACCCGTGACTGCTGGTGCGTTTGTTATTGCCCATCGCTGGGAGATGATGCTTCATTGGTTGGCATCGGTCTAAGGAGGGACGACGCACGATGAGCAATGAAGGATGTCCGTGGTGGCCAAGGGTTTGATGTGGTTCACATGACTAGCTTCCCTACTATCACTTGTCCTCCTTTGCATTTTGAAGTGGAACCCGCGACCATCAATGGTTGAGTTCCTCCCCATCGAGCGGGCTTGGTCTATCGTAGGTTGGGACTATTTGGATGGACGTCAACACATGATGGGTGATGCATGTGGTTATCTATGGTCAGGATCCTTCTAAGACCGCAATCGATGTTTGATATCTCATTGTTGGCCTCGGTGCCATCGCGTGATGAGACTCTTGTGGGAAGGATAAACTCGCGATGGGCGATGTGTTTTAGTTTGTGGCCCAGATTTACCTATGATTGTCAGGATCGGTGACGCGTGTGTCAAGGATGATGGAATTAGGATGCAGTTGAGTATGTGGAAATTTTAAAGATCTCCTCATTGTTTCTACGTATGACTAATAAAGCAAATGCCAATCCTTAGTGATCCTTGTTGATCAAGTTTTAAATCCTTGGCGATTGATGGATGAGATGTGACATGCAAGTGATTGATTTTTCACTCATACAAGTGAACCAGGATGACCATTAATTGCAATAGCCTTCAATTCCTCTATTTAATGAGGATTTTTCTACAGTTTGTTTGCTCTTTTGAATTTATCAGTGCCTATTGTTAATTGTCATGGGTGTTGGAGTGATGATTTTAAGAAGTTATCGCCAAGGTGGTGTACTGGCATATTGATGCATATGGTTTTCTTGTTGTGTTTTGGTGATCTCTTCTATGTTTGGTGCTTGTGGGGTTCGCATTATCTGCACATGGGAGTATTCAGGGAGTTGTAGCTAGTATTTTCCTTACATAATTAATGTTGGGTTGGTGTTGAGTGAAAAATGAGTTGACCAAGTTCCTCTGTTGCTCCAGTTTGCAGGTCACGGAGTTTAAGTCTACAGGAGTCGTTGGCTTATGAGCCAGAGGTGAAGCCCATGGTGGTGAAATCACCAATTATTTTGAAGGCTAGGAGGATTGTTCACAGAAGGGCTAAGAGAATTGTCGTCAAAAGTTCCTACAATCTCAGAACAAGGACTGTTCCGAAGAATTGGTCAAAGTTAAAGGGAAAGGGTCTACAAAATTTGTGAAATAATTAATGAGACTAGATGCAGACCCTAGGGTTTGTTCGGAGAAGCCCGTCTCTCTGGTCATAATTACTGATATCTCTTTAGAAGAGGGTGAAGGATTCGGCCTTGGTGTTGGCCATTTCCTTGTTTCTCTAGTGCCATATACTGACTCAAATGATGAAGTGGTAGTTGCAACTCCACTCTTTGTGAAGAAGCCTGATGTGGGTGTTCACTCAGTAGCTGATAAGGTTGGGTGACACCCATGTTTCCTTTCTTGCTAGTGTTTGGTTCTTGGGTGTTGTGATGTGTACTTCCTATGTGGCTCATTTTGTGGTTTTTGGTTATTGGTGGTGATGGTGACTCTTCCCGATTTTGAGCGACGTGTGGATTGTGGTGATGGTGCCTTTTTGGAAGGCTTGTGTGGCATCTTTGAAAAATGGTTTGGCACTCCTTTTTTCCCTTTGCCTTTTGCTTTCCCATGGTGTGTAAATGATGAAATGTAATGGTTTGGGAACGAAATCCCACAAAATGAAATTAACATCAAAATTATCAAAATGTAACTGTAATGAGCCCTTTTCTTGTTGCTCCCTTGGCTTATAAAAGGGATTTCAAGACTCATTATAGGAGGTCAAATTTTGAGTCCAGAATGACTTAGGTAGATACAAAAAACTAAAGCAATACAAAGTGTATAATGAACATGTTAGAATATTATCTTGGGTATAATTTTTCTATGTGATCTTCTTAAAAGGGTTTTGCATGGATTCCTGACATCGAAACAAATCTGTAAAGATGAAGCATGTACTCTCTTGTACGCAATTACTACATATTATAAATGGAAAAACAAGTGTCTTTTCATTTGTCTTCAATGGTTATTTGAATGTATGATTTTTTTCTTGTTTTAGCTCAAGGGTTTAATTAAAATACTTGAAGGGAATTGTAGGTATGCAAAAAATTGCTCAGGATTTTGATAAGAAGCCATGTTTTAGGAACTATGATTTTTCATAATGTAAGGCATTATGAAGATAAACCACTTATTTCATGGTTAGTTAATTCATGCATTACTGACTGTCACATATTCGACTCTGCTCCCAATTAACAAGACACTAGTTTGTTCATTGTAAATTCTTGTAATCAATGTATTAGCTGAAATACCTAGCCATGGGTTCATAATGATGACAATGTTAAATAATTTTTTATCAATTCTAAGATATAAGTCCGAAGTATATCATTGTTCCTAGCAAATATATGATTATTTGTGTAAAGGTCGACCACACTTTTGTTGAATGATGTTTTTTTGCATGAGAAAGGAACCTATTTGTGTAGAAGTGTTCACCATTGTAACACAATACTTGTGAACACAGTTGGGAAATACCCTCCCTGGTTCCACAGAGCCTAAAGTGCAGGAGTTTGAGGTTTGAAAACCTTTACCCGTTGAGTTGGACATTCATCTTTAGGATTTTTAGTGATGGATGTTGGCTACCTTCTAGAGTATTCCTAAGGTGTACTAGAAAAAACACCAACAACAACTTCTTCATCCAATATCTTCACAAATCTATCTGCAACATCTTCAGTGCCAAAGTAACATGTTCAAAAAGTAAAAAGATGATTCTATACAAGACTTGGTAAGGATTATCCTCCTACCATGGTACAATTCACTTTTTTTTTTTCATAAGAGCCAAATAATTTTTATGGATAAAATATTCCAAAACACATTCACACTAGAACTCAAACCTTTGGCATAACCATAAATAATTTCATGCCATGACACATTGTTCCTACAATCCCATCCCAAAATATTCCCCATGAAAATAGACCAGACCTTCAAATCATATTTACAATTAAAGAAAATATGAGCAATATCTTTAGGATAGTTTTAGACACTACAAAAAGAGTGAAAAAGACCACTGACCAACTTGCTAATGAGTAACAACCATCTAAAGTAACATTTCTTAGGATCAATTTATTTAAACTGATATTTATTAGCAATATTAGTCTACTCATTTTTCTATGAATTTAATCCCTAGAACTTGTTAATATGGGTTAGGACATCCTAGGGTTCATTTAATAATTTATAGAGTATGAGATTTTATCTTTAGAAGGGGAGTGTCATCCACCCATTTCAAATTATCAAATCTATTTGGTTTGGTAGTGTTAATCGTAGGAGTATAGATGTTGTTCCATTATTTCCTTATGACAGAATAAGATCTTTGATTAGAATCAGGGATGTTAAACTTTCTTTTTAGCTAAGCCCATTAAATAATTTTATTATTAACCATAATATCATTTATACAATATATTCCCAAAGAGTTCCATTTTTTAGTAGAGAAGCCTTGTAAAAGTGTATGGGTTTTATCATTGTACATAAAGTTCCACAATATAAATCTATATCCATAGCTAACCTTATTTTCATTATCAATAGCCTCACATTTCCTAATTAATCCTCTAGCAAACTCTTAGAATTTCCAAATACTAGCAAAGACATTCAACCCCGAGGATTTAACTCTAAAATTCTTGAGCAACAGATCATGTGGGTGCAAGTTTCTCCATTTTTTAGATCCTTTTGGGATAAAACCTAATATATTTCTTATAACAAGAATTTTCCATGGTTCAAATCCTTCTAGAGCTTTTAGAATCCATTTTAGAGCTCATGCTTCTTACTTTTACCTTTCCCATTTGACCAAAGTAGTTTCCTAATTAAATTTTAAACTTTGTTAACTTGGTAACTTGCAAAAATCCAAACTAAGGCATAATAGATTGAGTATGAAGCCAAGAAAAATTGGTGCACTTAAACCCTGCCTACGAACGACGGATAGTTATTATTTCAAAAAAAAAAAATTCTTTTCAAAATTTTCAAACATCCAACTCTACATGTCCTTTAGGGAGGGATTTATAGAGAAAGGGATTCCCAAATACCTGACAATATTATCCGGTCCCATTTCCACTTGAATTTATAGATCCACTCAAGGGTATTTATGACCACCCTAACAAGATTGATTTGGAATCAAAGATCTTTGCCCTTGAAGCATTACAAAATATTTTTAGTCTATCCATTAAATTTGTAATCATCATCTCTTCCAAAATTGGAAATAGTGTAGTATCATTTGCAAACTGAATATTTAATAACATAGAATTATTTGGAAGAGTAATCCCATGAATAGTAGGACCACACAAGCTTGATCTCAACATATAGTGCAAAGCCTCAAAAGTAATGAAAAATAAATCTGAGCCAAGTGGGCACCCTTGTCTATAGGATCTTTCCAATGGGAAGGGATCAAATATTGATCCATTGACTTCAACCTAAGCATTAGCATCCTTAAATAATACTTTTACCATATTACAAAATTTCTAAGGAAATCCAAAAGCCTCTAACATTAAAATTACAAAAGACCATTCCACTCTATCATATGCCTTTTTTTAAGTCTAACAATAACATACCAACATTTTGACCACTTCTACTTACCCAATCCATTGCTTCCTAGCTAGTAATTAGATTTTCTAGAACATACCTCTATTTTATAAATCTTGTTTGAGCATCATTTATTATCATTGGGAGAATCTCATTTAGCCTCCTAGCCAATAGCTTGGCCAATATCTTATAAGATAGTTAATAATGTTATTAGTCTCTAATTTCTTATATTACCCTCATTTCCATCCTTGGGAAAAAGATTTATGATTCCCTTATTTATGTTTTCTCCTAATCAACCTTTCTATATGGCCTTTGAATACACCTCTAATAGATCATCAACAATCCATCCCAAATTAGCTCTATAGAACTCCACAAGAAGGCCATCTACCCCTGGAAATTTACCTTTTTGAAAGGATATAATGTTATTTTATAATTATTCTTTAGAAATTTCTTTCTCTAATTTTGTTTCCATATCTTTGGTGATTTTTTTAAACAATATTTTTGCAAACTTCCTAGGCTTGAGCCTAATAAAATGGTTTATCTTTTTCTATAAATAGGTTTTTATAAAACTCATGGAAAACCTTTTTAATATCCTTAGTCTCATGAAGCCACTCTCCATTATGTTCAATTGAACCAATATTTTCAACAACATCGTTTCCTTAGCAAGTTAAAAATATTGAGTACCTTTATCCCCATCTTTAACTGAATTGACTATAGCATTGACTGTTACGCCTTGGGCCCTTTTAATCTAAAAACGTCTTATTTTAAGTCTAATATCATTGAGGTGGAGGATTTTATCTAAACCTTTACTATTTTGTTGAGATTTTGCTTTAGCAGTAAGCAATTCATCCTGCATTGCACATTCCCATCTCCTACTTCCAATTCTAGCTTTCTTCCCTACAGATTGTAATAAGGTCTTTATATTAGCCATCAATTCTATAATTTAATGTTAAAATAATAATGATATAATATAATGTTCAAATATTAATGATTTAATGTTTCAAATAACTTTGATGAACTTGTCAAATAAAATTATTTATCAAAAAATATTAAAGTGATAAAAATACAAATTCAACATAAATAATTTTAAAATAAAATAATATGTAAACAAATGAAAGTTTAGACAAACATAAATTTTTAAAATAAATAAATTAAAAGCCTTTTATTAGAGGAATAGAGACATAGAATCTGGAGTGCATGTACATCATCCCATACAATATTTTTGCCATGTGCTCTAAGCAACTCATAAATATTTCTTGAAAAACATTAACTTTAAAAACATAAATTTGAGCTTCATCAAAATTTTATGATTTTGCTATATTATTTTAAAAACAAAACTAGTACGATTTTGACAGCAAATATTTTCATGAAAATCGTCATATTTTTATGATATTTTCTTCACCGATTTAGGGGCAAGAACCCACTAATTGAGCATGTTTCAATAGTTGTGATAGTAGTTGTTTATATAATGCCCAATAATTGTGATAGTAGTTGTTTATATAATGGTCAATAGTTGTAACTTGACTATCCATAATTAAACAAAATGTATTCCTTTGATCTAGAAAGCAACCAATCATGTGATGCCACATCAATGTTCAATTATCCATGATGTGAATACACAAGTATTGGGCTAACTTTTTTTTGGGTCTTTTGGACATCTTGATAAAAAAACGTGTTGATGTGGCATCATATTTGATGATGTGGTCTTGAAACGAAAGTTATAAGCAAGGGACTTGCCAAGTAAGCTACTGTAAAAATTTGGGAGTGATTTGAAATTTCCAGTAGGATAATTAAAAGCGCGAAGTTAGGGTGCACAACTACTAAATCCTCTCCCCTAATAGATGAAATTTTCAGTCAATAAGATTCAAAATAATTTATTTTGATAATAATTTTAATTATACAATTTACTTTTTAACTTTAAAAAAAAATATATTTATTAAAATGAAAAATAAAACCACTAAATATGATTTGACTCGAAAAAATAAAATATTCGGATGTTAAAAACAACCCCTCCACTGGAAGGAACTAATGAATGCTTACCGTATTACACTAAAAACAAGCTTAATAAAATTTAGGGTTTAGAATAGACGTATACACCATAAGTCAATGAAATTTTCGATCTATTCCTTTGATTGATATTGAAAAGACAGGCAAACATCAATTTTGACGATCAGGCCTTTTATATTATCAATATTTTTGTATTGTTCTTACATGCGGCTGATTTCTGACCTTTCCCTTCCCCTTCCCCTTCCCCTTTCCCTTTCCCTTTCCCTTTGCCTTTATAATTTATGAAAGCGTGTGGAGTGGACAAAAAGGACTTTTCAAGGTGACTAAGTTTTCTACAGAAACATTTGTAAGAGAACAGCTATAATAATAAGTATGTGTGCTATAATAATAAGTATGTTACACATCTTTTTACAAATGATTTTAGTATTTTCATTTCATGTTAATTTAAATAAATCTAAATCGTAGAATAAAAATCAATTTATTATTTTTTCAAATTTTAATATTGATTTTTTTTTAATATTGTAAATCAATTAATCCACATCATTCAATTTAAGTAAATTTATAATGTACAATACAAATCAAATTACTATTTTTTCAAAAAATAACATTTTATGATATATAATTTTTCTATCAAAATAAATATTTTTAAATATTTTATACAATTTGATTTATGATAATATTAGTATGGAATTAGTAAAATATCTACATTAAAAATGAAACTAGTAATGTATTGGTGTGTTCCATCTCATATAAGATACATCATCATTGCAAATGTAATGAGAACAAAAATAATGACTTCTAAAATATTGTTGATTCTTCTTTGCTTAACATCTTTCCTAGTTGTATTTCAGTATTGATGTATCAAGTATTGTTAGAGAGACTCTCTTCAAGGCATCCAATATATCTAATGTTAGAGTTGTTCATCAAATATCTTATATTAATGTTTGCCTTGAAAATCCTCTTTCACATGTCACTGTACTTTTTAGAATGGTAAGGATTTTTTCATAACTTTGTCGTTTGAAAAACCTATATGCAAGTTTATGACACAAAAAACCTTCCAAGTTTCCTTCATTGATAATCCCTCACAATTAAGATGAAGGGTATTAAAAAATATGAAACTCTTGTTTACAAACTTCAACATTTTTATTTTTTCCCCCTCATGTAAAGTATGTTGCATCTGCTGAAAAAGATTATCAAGCCAATGCTTTGAATTGTCTTCTCTAACATAAAAATCCTTTAAAATAATGAGAAGGGCCAAACAAATTTATATGGTTAAAAAACACAATCAATAAATTTCCCATTCAAACAAACTACAAATGCTTGAACATACTATTTTCCAATTTATTTACAAATCTCTAATGAACCATCACTACAAGGTTTTAATGATTATTTATGTGAATCAACATAATCATCATAAGCATGTGAGTTGCTAGAAAACGTAATTCATAGCCATAAACAATGCTCTGTTTATCAATAATCTCTAAATTAACCATATTTTAAGGGCATCAAAGAATTTTTATAAGTAATATGTGTCATTGGAAAATGTATCACTTCTCAAAATTCACCTTCTTAAAGTGTTTATAGTAATGTCAATAGATGTCCCTAAATATGTAACATTGACATACTCTTTTTGGAACTTTTTACTTAATATGTTTAGCAAAAGAATTATATTTTCAAGCACTTATTAATAAATTTGAACTAAAAATATTCCTTTATCATACCATGAGTCTTTCTTTTCATTTTTCTATAAAGATAATATAGGAGGTGTTTTTTAAAATTGATATTCAATTACTAAACAAAAACATTATGATTACATCATTTACTTACCAAATACAACCATTACCACCCTGCCCATGGGCTACATATCAAAATGGAACATACATAAAGCAAGTGCATACAAATTAAAACATACCAAGTTTTACATACATCACTAACCTTCTTTTCAAACATTTTCTTTTTTTCTTTTTGTTGTTATAATTTGTGTTGAGTTTGTAAGAATCAATTCTCGGGAAGGTATACCCAAAGGGGGAGATACTCATTCTCAACCAATGTTACCAAAGTTCTCACGGGTGATTTCTAGGTCCCTGATTGCAACATCCCTATTTACCTCATACTAATGAAGCTTACAATATTTGTTTTGGAAATCTAAATTCCCCTTTAAATTTTTCATCTATCTTTCTCAAATCATGTGGCTTCATGTATATTATCTTTAAAATACTTGCAACTTCTTCATCCAAGATCTTCACAAATCTATCTGTAGGCATCTTTAGTGCCAAAGTAACCTATCCAACAACAAGCACAATGATGAGTCTATTATAAGACTTAGTAAGGATTCTCCTCCTACCATGGTACAAATCTTCATTTATTTTTTTCCACAAGAACCACAAAATTTTATGGATAAAATAACCTAGAACACATTCACATTAGAACTCAAAACTTTGGCATAACCACAAAGAATTTCATGCCATTATACATTGTTCCTACAATCCCATCCCAAAATTATCCCCATAAAAATAGACCAGGCCTTCAAATCATAATACAATTAAAGAAAATGTGAGCAATGTAAAGCCCCGCCATGCAACCCTAGAGGAAGTTGCAAACAACTACTTAAGCAGGCTATTTTTCTTGTTTAAGTACAATTAATAAGCAAGTTCACGAACTAATGCCAACAACCTCTAAGGTTATGAGACAAAGGTTATATAGAACCTCAACAAAAAACATGAATATAAACCATAACAATTATTTACTTATGAAATTAAGCGCATACATTCCAAATAAGATAATTACATCAAGCATAAGAGATAAATTTCATTTTTTTAATCCACTTTAAACAATAATATTACATCACTCATTCCACGAATGAGGTAAGTCCAATAACATAAGTCTATAAATACAACTTCCACCTCGATATCAAATGAGGGGTAAATTAATACAAGATCAACTGAAATGAGATAAAGCAAGAACTGATATTGAATCCAACGAGCTCTCCAACTGGAAGTCTCATCCACATGAACATGAAGAAAGAACCCAATGGAGAAAGGTACACGTTCCACCCAACCAAGTGGAACCCAAAGGTCCACCCCCCGTGCTAGGAGATAGTAACTAGAATTTCTAACCAAGGACGTCTACCTCTAGACATAGGCTAACATAACCATACTGAATAAATACAGTGACATCACTAACACAAGGTTACAATGCTTTCAGGACTTACATAATCAATTACATCACTGATGTGAACAAACTATCAACCTAGGAGAAGTGTCATCACAATGTTACATGGGTTATCTTGGTGAGTCTTCTTAGGCCCCGACCCCCATCTTGGGTTATCCTGGTAACCTCTAACGACTTCCAGCCCCTCATGTAACCAATGTGGAATCAGTTATCTTTCGTAGGGACAAGATAATGATCTTGTCATTCCAAGCCTTCCCGTCTCAACCCAAGTCTTTACAAGCCCTTGTGTTCATGAGCGAGGCATAATTATCTTATTAAGTGTTTGATACTACGTGATACTCTAATCAGTTAATTAAGTTATAACTGGATTAACTAACTTACAACGAGTTATTCTAGCACCACTTTGTGTGTCGGCCCTCGTTACAAGCCACTCCTCTAAGGCGACACGTGGAACAACTCAACAACCCAAGGGTACACAAGTGCTACACAAGGATATCACATCCCTAACCATGACATACAGTCCACACACTCCCGTTCGTGATAACCGGGAAATAAACTGGTTACGCACTACCCAAGGTCATCTAAAGGTTGACTACACAGTACGACAACCCACAAACTTGAAATCCCAACTAGAAGACTTGTCAAATGCTAAGACCCACATTTTTCGAATGGCCATACGATCAGCTCAAAAACAAGGAAAGAATCAAATCTACTTTGGATTCACTAAATCCATTTCCACATTATCATTTAACAATTTATTGCATTTAAATAAATTGAATTAAATTCGTCCTTCCAATTAAGAGAGAAATTAATACTAAATAACTTAATTTCCCTACTGGCATTTAATTAATGATAAATTAACCCAATAATCATAAACTTGACAAAATTTAATGAAGTAAAATAATTATTGCCTCCTCATTCAATATAACCATTTAAAAATAATCAACTTGTCAAAAAAAAACATTTCATTTAAAAATCAAAACTACTTCCCCACCAAATATAATATTTTAAAATCAAAACAATGATTTAACCAATATTTCCCTATTACATTTTTTCGAACAAATCATTATTTTAATATATATATTTAAAGACAATAAATATATACATATATTAAAATAATATTATAACCAACAAAATATATATCAATAAATTTATTTTAATATGTTAATATTATAAAATATAATATTAAATATGAATACACATTAATATTATAATATTATAATAATAAAATATTAAAAAAAAATATTATAACCCAAATTTATTTATTTTTATTGAAAAGGCCAAAAGCAAGAGCCTTGGTTCGCGCGCCAACCCTTAGGGTTGAGCCGCGTGAACCTCGAGCTTCATGCACGGTTAGGGTTGAGGTGTTCGACGTCGGCCACGGGCTTGCCAGGCGGCACCGATGGTTACAACTAGGGCAGCCGCAGGAGGCGGCACCATCGGGAGGAGGGAGGCATGGGCGAAAGGCGAGGGCAGCAGAGCCGGCCACCATCGTTGGTGGTCGCGCACTGCGCAGTCCGCGTAGGCCGCAGACAAGGGGTCACACTCCCCCACTCCGCTTCCCAAGGGAGTGGCGGTGGGGTGAGCCCCAGCCCCTCTAAAAAAAAAAAAATCATTAAAAATATGACTGCCATTTTATTTTTTGCTTATATTTTATTTTTAAAAAAAATCAAAACCTTAAAAAGAAAATATAGGCTTTTAATAAAGGGATAAAATTCTGGCAAAATTTTATTTTTATTAAATTTTGCCAGCATAACTTTATAAGGGGAATATATAAAATATATATATATATATATATATATATATATATATAACCAAGTATATGAACATATATTTTAAAAGAAATATATATATGCATACACATAATTTTCATTCAAACAAGATTGAAACTCAATAATTTGAAGAACAAATTGAGAACAAAATAAAATGAAAATAACAATTTGTAAACAAAAATTTATTTCCAACTTGAACAATCTTATTCAAATTTTGAAAGCACAATAACAACCAGATTTGTTTTGCACACAAAATAAAAACTGCAAATAGTTTTCCCGCCACCCAAAAGCCATTGAATTCAAAAAATTCAATTAAAACAAGATGAGAACTTGATACTTTTGAAGTATGTTGAAGATCCTAATGGTGCTTTGAAACCCTTTTAAGCTCCACAGATTCTTTGAGCTTTTTATCCAAACCCACAAAATTGAGCAATCCTCCTTCTTCCCTTCTCAATTTTTCTCCAAAAACTCCATTTTTAAGACTTGTGAATAAATTCAAAGATAATGCAAATTTTTCCCCAAAATCCTACAACCACCCTCATAAATTCCATAAAACAAAAATAGGAAATATCTCATTTTTGAATTTCTAAATTGACTTTTAATTCATTTTCTTAATTTTCAATTCCAACTCAAATATGCATGCATTTCCAAAATAGATAATGTAAATCATTTCAACATAAATAACTTAATCAATTAATAAAATAAATCTACCATAAGATTAAATTATTTATTAATTAAATTAAATTACTCAATAATTTAAATCACATTTCTAACATTATTCTAACTTCCTAAATAAACTGAAACAAGGCAAAAAGAACAAAATATAATAACTGGACCACACTATGACTGATGACACACTATGACCAGGGTGACGACTCGGCATGGAAATCCTAGCTACTATCTCCCAATCAAATGTCGTTGGGCAATGGACACGCTCGAACTTGTGAAACCAAGTGGAGTCGATGTCCTGTACCTGTCAACCTGCGAACAAAGAATATATCCACATGTAATAATATGTCATAAATAAGGCACACCGTAAAGAGGAAATCACGAAATCGCAGGGCACTCGCAAGTGAGTGATGCAATACCGTCCTCTTCACCAATACATTAGTACTAACTAACGCATCTAACATAGCAGCATAATCGAAAGCATGAAACATCATAGATTTAAATATCCACATATGCTAATTCCAAACATGCCATAATAATCACATCAAAATATAATATCATCTAAACAAGGTACATCACGATAACATAGTGATCAACTATAACCAAGTACAATGTCAAAGTACAACACAATACTGAAGCATAAAAGGGGAAATAACATAGTTCGCACAATAGAGAAAAACGTAGGGGTATTACATCCTCCCCCCCTAGGGTCAGGCTTACTCCTGGAAGCCTGCGAACAAATAGGGATAAAGTTCCCTCATATAGACTGCATACAAATCAAAACCTCAACCCCTGCGGACGAGCATCCTGCACAGGATGACCAACCCCAAAAGTCTCAACAACAACTCCCTAATGCCCAAGTTGACAGTTATCAACCACAACATAAGCTCAATGAGATCTACCAGCATCACCAACTGTTGGTTTTGAAACTGTTGGGCCCTAAACAAAACCAGAAGTATTCTGATGCGGACAGTTCCTAGCAAGGTGGCCATGTTGGCCACAAGAGTAACACCCCGTGTCACGACCAAACCCTCTACCACCTAACGGTGTAGTAGACTGCTGCACACTACCCCAACTAGTCATAAATTGTGAACTCTGGGCTGGCTGCTCCTATCGATTGCGCTTGCTGCACCACCAATTTCGGCTCCTTCTAGGTGAAGAACCTCCATCATCCTAACACGACTGAGATTCCTTACGCTTCCCAAGCGCACTCTCCTACTGTTGCTGCTGACCACCCTGGGATGGCCCCTGTTGAGACCTAGGAGGTAAACCTCCCTGAGATTGCCCTCCTCTAACATTAGATCCTGCCACTGCACTATTGCCAACTGGAACACTCATGTGTCCTCCAAGTTCCATACTCAGATTCTCCTCAATAAGGTGTGCTTTCTCTACTGCCACTTCCATGGTCTTGGGTTCGAAAACCCTCACACCACCGTTGAGACGGGAATTTAAGCCCTTGACAAAATGGTGTACCAACATACTCTCATCGTCACCAATTCCTGCATATTGTTTGAGCTTGTAAAAACGTCGCTCGTACTGCTCAACAGATAATGCCATCTGACGCAAGGCATGGAACTCGTCGCCTCGACGCTGACGCCAATGCTCAGATAAAAATTGAGCTTTGAACCTCTCTAAGAAGATCTCCCAAGATGCAGTGTGAATGTCAATATGGAGCTTCTGCTCCTCTAGTCTCCACCAAGTGGATGCAAATCCTCTCAACTGCATGATGGCATAATGAGCTCTAGTGTTCCTACCATACAAATGCATAGCAAAACACCTGTCCAGGTCTATGAGCCAAGTCTCGACCTCTAAACCTGTACCAGATCCATCATATAATGGAGGGTGCCCCCTGAGTAGGTCCCTCATATGTGACTCAGACTGGGGTGGAGCTTCCCTCAACATAGGGTTAACCTGAACCTCTACCTGCCTCAGTCCAAGGAGTGCCAAAGCCTCCTCTAGCGCTCTACGCGTTGCCTCGATCCTTGTTGGATCCTACTGACGATTACCAACCCCAGGTGCATTCTGAGATGCCTGTTGTTCCTCCCGATCTAGGATAAGAGAAACTAAAAGAGGAGAGTCATGCTGACTCTCACCACGACTGCCTATACATCCACGAACATGCCCTCTACCTCTTCCACGTCTGGGAGGCATATTCCTGCACAGACACTTCAAGGTATTAGGCAAGATATACAACTCAAAACCTAAACAACTAAAAGCTTAGTGGTTCCATCATAATCCCAGAGTACCTAGTGTTTAAACCTAGGCTCTGATACCATGTGTAACACCCCACCATGCAACCCTAGAGGAAGTTGCAAACAACTACTTAAGTAGGCTATTTTTTTTTTTGTTTAAGTACAATTAATAAGCAAGTTCACGAACTAATGCCAACAACCTCTAAGGTTATGAGACAGAGGTTATATAGAGCCTCAACAAAAAACATGAATATAAACCATAATGATTATTTACTTATGAAATTAAGCGCATACATTCCAAATAAGATAATTATATCAAGCATAAGAGATAACTTTCATTTTCTTTAATCCACTTTAAACAATAAGATTACATCACTCATTCCCCGAATGAGGTAAGTCTAATAACATAAGTCTATAAATACAAATTCCACCTCAATATCAAATGAGGGGTAAATAAATACAAGATCAACTAAAATGAGATAAAACAAGAATTGATACTGAATCCAACGAGCTCTCCAACTGGAAGTCTCATCCACATGAACATGAAGAAAGAACCCAATGGAGAAAGGTGCACGTTCCACCCAACTAAGTGGAACCCAAAGGTCCACCCCCCGTGCTAGGAGATAGTAACTAGAATTTCTAACCAAGGACGTCTACCTCTAGACATAGGCTAACATAACCATACTGAATAAATACAGTGACATCACTAACACAAGGTTACAATGCTTCTAGGACTTACATAATCAATTACATCACTGATGCGAACAAACTGTCGACCTAGGAGAAGTGTCATCACAATGTTACATGGGTTATCCTGGTGAGTCTTCCTAGGCCCCGACCCCCATCTCGGGTTATCCTGGTAACCAATAACGACTTTCGGCCCCTCATATAACCAATGTAGAATCAATTATCTTTCGTAGGGACAAGATAACGATCTTGCCATTCCAGGCTTTCCCGTCTCAACTCAAGTCTTTACAAGCCCTTGTGTTCATGAGCGAGACATAATTATCTTATTAAGTGTTTGATACTATGTGATACTCTAATCAATTAATTAAGTTATCACTGGATTAACTAACTTACAACGAGTTATCTTGGCACCACTTCGTGTGTCGGCCCTCGTTACAAGCCACTCCTCTAAGGCGACACGTGGAACAACTCCACAACCTAAGGGTACACAAGTGCTATGCAAGGATATCACATCTCTAACCATGCCATGCAGTCCACACACTCCCATTCATGATAACCGAGAAATAAACCGGTTACGCACTACCCAAGGTCATCTAAAGGTTGACTACACAGTACGACAACCCACAAACTTGAAATCCCAACTAGAAGACTTGTCAAATGCTAAGACCCACATTTCTCGAATGACCATACGAACAACTCAAAAATAAGGAAAGAATCAAATCTACTTTGGATTCACTAAATCCATTTCCACATTATCATTTAACAATTTATTGCATTTAAATAAATTGAATTAAATTCGTCCTTCCAATTAAGAGAGAAATTAATACTAAATAACTTAATTTCCCTATTGGCATTTAATTAATGATAAATTAACCCAATAATCATATACTTGACAAAATTTAATGAAGTAAAATAATTATTGCCTCCTCATTCAATATAACCATTTAAAAATAATTAACTTGTCAAAAAAAAACATATCATTTAAAAATCAAAACTACTTCCCCACCAAATATAATATTTTAAAATCAAAACAATGATTTAACCAATATTTTCCTATTACATTTTCTCGAACAAATCATTATATATATATATATATATATATATATATATATATATATATATATATATATATGTATTTAAAACAATAAATATATACATATAATAAAATAATATTTTAACCAACAAAATATATATCTATAAATATATTTTAATATGTTAATCTTATAACATATAATATTAAATATCAATATACATTAATATTTTAATATTATAATATTATAATAATAAAATAATAAAATATATTGTAACACAAAAAAATTTTTATTTGAAAAAGAAAAAGGTTCGCATGCCAACCCATTGAGTAAAAGCGCAGCTACAGGTGTTCGTGCTGAAGCTGCAGGCGGCGTCGACGGTTACAACCAGGGCGGCCGCAGGAGGTGGCGCTGCCAGGAGGAGGGAGGCACGAGCGGAAGGCGGGGGCGACAGAGCCAACCACCAACTATGGTGGCTCTGCGCAGCCGGCCACCACCGTTGGTGGTTGCGCGTTGCATAGTCCGTGCAGGCCATGGACAGGGGGTCGCGCTCCCCCACTTTGCTTCCCAAGGGAGCGACGGTGGGGTGAGCCCCAACCCCTCTAAAAAATAAATTTAAAATAAAAATTTTTCATTAAAAATATGACTGTCATTTTTTTTTTTTGAAAAAAAAACTAGAACCTTAAAAAGAAAATACAGGCTTTTAATGAAGGGATAAAATTCTGGCAAAATTTTATTTTTGTAAAATTTTGCCAGCATAACTTTATAAGGGGAATATATATATATATATAACCAAGTATATGAACATATAGTTTTAAAGAAATATATATATGCATACACATAATTTTCATTCAAACAAGATTGAAACTCAATAATTTGAAGAACAAAACAGAATGAAAATAACAATTTGTAAACAAGAATTTATTTCCAACTTGAACAATCTTATTCAAATTTTTAAAGCACAATAACAACCAAATTTGTTTTGCACACAAACTAAAGATTGCAAATAGTTTTCCCTCCACCCGAAAGCCATTGAATTCAAAAAATTCAATTAAAACAAGATGAGAACCTGATACTTTTGAAGTATGCTGAAGATCCTGATGGTGCTTTGAAACCCTTTTAAGCTCCACAGATTCTTTGAGCTTTTTATCCAAACCCACAAAATTGAGTAATCCTCCTTCTTCCCTTATCAATTTTTCTCCAAAAACTCCATTTTCAAGACTTGTGAATAAATTCAAAGATAATGCAAATTTTTCCCCAAAATCCTACAACCACCCTCATAAATTCCATAAAACAAAAATAGGAAATATCTCATTTTTGAATTTTTTGAATTTCTAAATTGACTTTTAATTCATTTTCTTAATTTTCAATTCTAACTCAAATATGCATGCATTTCCAAAATAGATAATGTAAATCATTTCAACATAAATAACTTAATCAATTAATAAAATAAATATACCATAAGATTAAATTATTTATTAATTAAATTAAATTACTCAATAATTTAAATCACATTTCTAACATTATTCTAACTTCCTAAATAAATTGAAACAAGGCAAAAAGAACAAAATATAATAACTAGACCACACTATAACCGACGACACACTATGACTAGGGTGACGACTCGGCATGGAAATCCTAGCTACTATCTCCCAATCAAATGTCGTTGGGCAATGGACACGTTCTAACCTGTGAAACCAGGTGGAGTCGATGTCCTGTACCTGTCAACCTACGAACAAAGAATATATCCACATGTAATAATATGTCATAAATAAGGCATACCGTGAAGAGGAAATCACGAAATCGTAGGGCACTCGCAAGTGAGTGATGTGATACCATCCTCTTCACCAATACAGTAGTACTAACTAACGCATCTAACATAGCAGCATAATCGAAAACATGAAACATCATAAATTTAAATATCCACATATGCTAATTCCAAACATGCCATAATAATCACATCAAAATATAGTATCATCAAAATAAGGTACATCATGATAACATAGTGATCAACTGTAACCAAGTACAATATCAAAGTACAACACAATACTGAAGCATAAAAGAGGAAACAACATAGTTCACACAATAGAGCAAAACAAAGGGGTATTACATCGTCCCCCTAGGGTCAGGCTTACTCCTGGAAGCCTGCGAACAAATAGGGATAAAGTTCCCTCATATAGACTGCATACAAATCAAAACCTCGAACCTTGCGAACGAGCATCCTACACAGGACGACCAACTCCAAAAGTCTCAACAATAGCTCCCTAATACCCAGGCTGACGGTTATCAACCACATCATAAGCTCGATGAGATCTACCAGCATCACCAATTGTCAGCTTTGAAACTGTTGGACCCTAAACAAAACCATAAGTATTTCGATGCAGACAGTTCCTAGCAAGTTGGCCTTGTTGGCCACAAGAGTAACACCTCGTATCATGACCAAACCCTCTACCAGGTCTAACGGTGCAGTAGACTGCTGCACACTACCCCAACCAGTCACAAACTGTGAACTCTGGGCTGGTTGCTCTTGTTGCACCACCAATTCTGGCTCCTCCTAGGTGAAGAACCTCCATCATTCTGACATGGTTGAGAGTCCTTACACTTCCCAAGCGCACTCTCCTGCTGCTGCTGCTGACCACCCTGGGATGACCCCTACTGAGACCTAGGAGGTAAACCTCCTTGAGACTGCCCTCCTCTAGCACTAGATCTTGCCACTGCACTACTACCAACTGGAACACTCAAGTGTCCTCCAAGTGCCATACTCAGATTCTCCTCAATAAGGCATGCTTTCTCTACTGCCACTTCCATGGTCTTGGGTTCGAAAACCCTCACACCACTGCTGAGACGGACATTTAAGCCCTTGACAAAATGGTGTACCAACATACTCTCGTTGTCACCAATTTCTGCATACTGTTTGAAATAATTGTATTATTAACAATAATATCATTTATACAAGATATTCCCAAAGAGTTCCACTTTTTAATAGAGCAACCTTGTAAAAGTGCAAGGAGTTTGTCATTGTGCACAAAGCTCCACGATATATATCTATATCTATAACTAACCTTATTTTCATTATCAATAGCCTCACAGTTCATGGTTAATCCTTTAGCAAACTCCCAGGCTTTCCAAATACTCTAGCAAAGACATTCAACCCTGAGGATTGACTCTAAAATTCCCAAACAACAAATCATGTGGGTGCAAGTTCCTCCATTGTTTAGATCCTTTTGGGATAGAACCTAATATATTTCTTCTAACAAGAATTTTCCATGGCTTAATTCCCTTTAGAGCTTTTAAAATCCATTTAGAAGCTAGTGTAATACCTTACCATTTCAAATCTTTCAATCCCAAACCCCTTGTATCCTTTTCCAGGTAACACCATTCCCATTTTAAAGCATGCTTATTACTTTTACCTTTCCCATCTAACCAAAGGAATTTCTTAATTAATTTTTTTAACTTGGTAACTTTCAAAAAACCAAACTGAGCCTTACAACTTCTACCATCTATATTTGCAAAAGAAAACGAAGAGACCACTAAATATTTTAGAAAAAAAAAAATCAACAAAGAAAAATAATTCATTATCTTAATGAGGTTAAGAAAACCTTACCAAAGACATTTTAAAGAAGTATTTCCTTTGCATGCTACTACTTCTACCATTTACATTTGAAGAAGAAGAAGACGATAAACAATACTAACATTATATAAAAAAATTGTCATTCCATGAGCATAATAAAAAGATTCAAATACCAAGACTTTTTGATGGTCTAGATTGAACCTTCATATTATTAACTGTAAATAATGAAATCCACATAGTGAAAACCCATTGAAATCTTTTTCCAATCTCATTGAAAAAGACACCATCTCAATGTGTAAAACTGATCCACATTTGAACACTCTTAGATACACAATGAGCAAAGAAGAAACACAAACGGCCATAAAGAAAACATAAATGACTGTATAGAAAAACAATAAGATGAAGTAGAAAAGATGTGAAGGTGAATGCTGAAATACATTCTTCAAAATATTAATTCTCTCTCTCAAGCTACTTTTATAGCTGTATTTTTATATTTTAAATTCGCTTCGTTCAATATAAAAAAAATATTAATTCTCAAGTTGCATTGTGTTTAATGTGGCATCCTTTCTAATCTTAAGTGACAACCAATTAGATGAACATCAACTCATGGTGATGGGTGGGACAGGCGGCACACCATGAAATGACAAATGAATGGACCAACATACCTTCTCGGAAAACTCTGTGCCCAATCAGTAAAACCAAAAACATAAAAATAAAAAATTTGAGAACAGAGGGAACCTTCCAAATATATAGACCAACACAGCTTGCAAAATACGGTGGTGCCTAATCAGAACAAACCCTTCTCAAAAACAATGAAAACGATTTATTTTGAAAACATAGGGAAACTTCCAAGAGAAATTGACTTCAGCAAAATCTATTAATATTTCGTCCGTTTGTAAGAGATTGCCGGTCTTTACAAGAAAGAAAACTCTACCGAACACCTTAACCCACAGTTGACTCTATCTAAATTGCAAGACCAAAGTTCTCTATAATAAGCGGAGGGGCACAATTGCATACCATTTAAAAGAATGTAGAGATTACAAGGTTTGCAATTCTTCCCCACTTAGACCGTTTTGTGAGATTTCTGATCATGGGTATTTCTAATCGATTCCTGTGCTTCAATTCAAGCTCAAAGTTGGCTTATTCCATAAAAAATTCACCAGTTTCAACGCTTCTTTGCCTGCTGTTGATCCTGCAAACTACTGTAAAGGCTGAAGAGGATGATAAATTGTACGCAAAACACTGCCAGGAATTTGTTCCTGCGTCGAAACCAGTGCAGAATAATTCTCGTCCTCTTTATAGTCAAACACAGGCTTTGGGGTTTGGCCAGGCTCGTTACGATGGCGGGGAATCCTTATTCAACAGCACTGCATACGGATGGAATCCCAAATCAAAATATGTTTCTTTTTCTGTAAACGGTGCGCAGGAAACCGATCAGGAAGGGGTGTTCAAGATCTCTGGGCGATTGAATTTTCAGAGCAGAAGGTTCTCGATTCCTATTGATAATAGAGGGTTTCGGAAGCCCTTTGGAAGGACTCGCCTGCCTAAAGTCAGGCCGAGGTTTGGTGTTTTTTCTATCCCTGCAGATGGTTTCTGGTCAAACTTGACGCATAGAGTTTGTTTGATCGGATCTGGTTACAGGTACATGTCTAATGACTCTACCAATGTATTTCCTGTTTCTGTTAAGTTTTCTTATCCTGGAACAAGTACAATTCTTACTAGTTTGATCACTGGGACCGTGGAGAGCATAGGGAAAGAAAATCACTTTGATCCCATACATATATCTGGGGTTTATGATGGGGTTTATGAGTATACTAAGGTTGAGGATGTCAAGAGAGTTTGTTCTGGTAGGACACCTGATGTTTTGGATGCCAATATAGATGTTTTGAAAGGGGAACTATCTGTTGCTAGGGGTGGTGGTATTTGTGAGTCGTACTGGCTGAAAGGGCCGCTTGAGTTGAAGTGGAATGATTCTTGCAGTGGGCGAGATTGTAGTCCTTTTAACGTGATTGATAAAAAATTGATGCCTAATGAAATGCTTATTCAGCATATGCAGTGTGGTAATGATGGGAAAGTGCATGGAATTTTTGGGTTTTCTACTTCTTGGAATCCAATGAGGTATGTTCTTCCGGAGAGTATTTTGATTGGGGAAGGGCAGTGGGATGAGGAAAGGGGACAGTTGTGTATGGTAGCCTGCAGCATTCTGGATATGGGAAGAAATCTGACTGAAAAGGATTGTGGCATCACCATTTCAATGCAGTTTCCTGTGACTATCACTGTTGTAAGTAGTTATTTGGTTATGGGTCATGTGCAAAGTGATAAGAAGGTGGATGACCCCATGTATTTTAAGGCTTTCACTTTTAGAGGACCTTCTGCAATGAATGGAAAGTTGGGAGGTTACAGGAATTCGTCCGGTTTGAAATATAAGTACACAAAGCTTGATCTGGTGCAAGAGAAGTGCAGTCAATTTTTCACGGAGAGAAAGAGTTCTCTAGAAAAGAAACCAGGACGAAAGTATCCAGATGGAAACATCTTTGGTGACCTAGGTTTTGATGCTTCCATCCAGGGCTCTAACAAGCCGAAAAGGTATGGTTCAGTATATCCCTTTACTATTGGAAATAATTCGGTTGGGATGGTACATACAAACACTGTTGATGGTGGGCAGTTGAATGTTAGCTACAATTTACAATTTTGGCAACCCTTTCAGTACACCCCAAATGGAGATTCTGCTAATTCTTCAGCACAAGAAATAAATTCTATATCAGCTGAGGGTATATATGAACCTCAAACAGGAGCACTGTGTATGATTGGATGTCAACATGTCGGTTCCCTGGTAAATGGCCCTGATGGAGATATGGATTGTGAAATTCTTATAGATGTGGAATATGCTCCCACAAATCCAAAGTATTCTTCCAGAGAACATCTTAGGGGCAATATCAAAAGTCTCAGGAAAGAGAATGATACCCTTTATTTTAAGCCAATGCAATTGTCCTCAAATAATGTGTACATAAGACAGGCAAGACGAGCCATTTGGAGAAAGGATTTGGAAATCATCATGGGCCTTATTTCACTCTCATTTACAGCTCTTTTTATCATAGCCCAACTCTTATACATAAGGAAGCATTCCAAATCATTGCCGTTTGTTTCTTTGTTGATGCTCACTGTGCTCACCTTGGGACACATGATCCCGTTGGTGCTCAACTTTGAAGCACTTTTCATGAACCAGAAAGACAGGAATGTCATACAGTCAAGTGGAGGGTGGCTAGAAGTGAATGAAGTGGTTGTTAGAGTAATGACAATGGTTGCTTTTTTGTTGCAACTTCGACTTCTTCAGCTAGCCTGGACTTCTAGACATAATGCAGCAGGTGAAAAGAGTGCATGGTTCTGGGAGAAAAAGGTTTTATATTTTTGCCTGCCTCTGTATGCTTTGGGAGGTCTAATAGCTTGTCTTGTGCATTGGATGGGGCAATCAAACTCTTCTAGTGTGCGCTTCTTACAAAGACATGCTCATCATTCTCTCTGGGAAGACTTTAGATCATATGCAGGCCTCATCCTTGATGGCTTCTTGCTACCACAAATTTTGGGAAACCTTTTTTGGGATATAAAGGGGACAGTATTGGTACCCTACTTTTACATTGGAATAACAGCGGTACGGTCCATGCCACATGTGTATGATGCATACCGTGTTATTCGGTATATACCAGACTACAGCAGCTCTTATTTTTATGCCAATCCAGTATGGGACTTTTACTCGACTGCCTGGGATATTGTGATTCCCTGTGGCGCACTTCTCCTTGCGCTTCTTGTTTTTCTGCAGCAAAGGTTTGGAGGTAGATGCATAATTCCACAGAGATTCAGAGACCATCTTGAGTACCAGAAAATTCCTATGGTTGAAGGGCAATGATGGGTGGAATACTGTGCACCTGATCAAGACTACATATCGACCTTTTGAATTTTACTGTATAGTATACAATAGGACCAAATGCAAGGGATTCTTAGTTATCAATGTGTGTTTTTACCAGAGCTTTGTGATCTTGTAGGCTTTGGTATGTTATTATGGTTTTGTTTCTCATTTCCTCCTAGTCCATAGGCGATCAACAGTTACCCCCTGATCCATAGGCAACCAACATCTCTGTTGATGAAATAGGATGTGCACACTGTTGAACTGAAATATATGCATTGATGGTGCAAAAATTGTTTTGTGAGACCATGCCTTTGACTGAAGGTCGCTGCACCAGCATTTTTGCATAATTAACTTTTTCTATATCTTATCAATGAAGCATATTTTTCCTTTTCTTCAGATGCCATATCTCTGCTACTTAACTGAGCTTTTGCTGTCCATTGAGTAAATTGATTGAAATGAATGACTATAAATTTAGTTCTTGGAAGTTGTGAAGTCTTAGAATTCAGAATTTGCTATAGTGACTTAACAGTGCAAAAGAATGAAACAATGGTTGGTTTACCTTGCATTTATCTTGAAGAGTTTTGACTCAAGTAAATATTTGGCTACTAGTTTCTTTTCTAAACATGGAATGACCTGAATGACCTCTGTGACAAGAAACATAAGGCAATAGATTAAATGTGCTAGCATCTTCTTATGTACACCTGAGGGAGTACCCTATTTTAATCTTGTCTATTCAGTGGACTACGTACAGGAATCTATCCTCATTTATTCTGTGCACCGGAGGGAGTAACCTATTTTAATCTTGTCTACTCAATGGACTATGTACAGGAATCTATCCTCGTTTATTCTTTTTGCTAACACAGTGGTGTTCTGAGTCCTTGATTGTTTATAATTGAGAGACTGCTCTCAGATTGTTTACCCACAACTAAAGATATAAATGTGTGTGTATATACATATAATATACACATTTTTATCCAACACAAACACATATATGTGTATATAAATACACACATGCATCTCAAGTTGTCAATACATGTAAGAGTATAAATGTGTGTGAATATATATATATCTATATCACATACATGCACAAATGCATACACATAATATACACATTTTATCCAACACACACATTTATATATATACACATACATATATCCAAGTCATGGATACACCATCTAAAAGTATAAATGTGTGTGAATATATATGTATATGTAGATATGTATATTACACATGCACACACATTTTTATCGACACACAAACATACGTTTATGTATATACACATACATATCTCAAGTTGTGGGGTATGTTGGGTCTCAAAAATGTTGCTCCACTTCCTAGAGCAAAATCTCACTTACAAGGTCAAGGTTGTCATCATGCAAGTGGAATCAGGTCATCAATAGATTGTGTAGGATTTAAGGCCAACTCTACAAGAGTGGGTTATTTCTCCTACACTTTGAGCTCAGCTTAAACTCATGAGGGTGTTCTTAGAGGTAATCAAACAGAATGGACAACCAAAACAACTACATTCAAACCCAAATGTAATCTTAACCCCCAATATTGTCACTAGGTTAAGACAACCCGGTTGCATATGATCCCTATATAGTTGATAACATTGTGTGAGAATAATCTTCATGAAGTTAATTCATTCTATGGCTCTCTTAACAGGAAACCTTGGTTATATTACAAGGCTATGAGTGCACATGGGGACTTACTAATACTATTGATTAAAGTTTTATTTTTTGTGATTTGAGATTGATCATGTGGACTAAAAAGCAGTGTCTTCATTGGGCTATAAAGTCACAGATAACAGAAATGAAACAATGAAGGAGACATACAAGGTTCAATCTAGACACATAAGCCATCAAATTACAAGCATCACACATAAAGCATGCTTATTAATCCCACCTGAACTGCATAAATCCGTATGTGATAAACAAATGATTATTATAATTCTTGTAATATTTTAAAATGTTGTCACATTATCAAATGTTCTCTACATTCATGCCAACAAGTGTGACAAGAGAAAACTACATAGCAGTGAAGATTTTCAAGAAAAATACAAACATGGAGACATCCTTAGTATAATATTGATACACTTTTTTCTTCACATATCTCATTGATTCATTGCCTTTCTGCAATTGGACATGGTGTGATTTGAAATCCTAGACAACTTTCTACACCTATGTAGTCTCTAGACACCACTAATAGAACCCACCTCCTCAAAGTAACACAAAAAATGTTACAAATACCATCAGGGTTGAAACCTTAAACTTTTGCACTGTAGTAGTTTCAAATTCATGGCCTAAATCTTCTCTTGGCCAAAATGGGCACTGCAAATGGAAGGAGAAGGTTTGCATTTTCTTCAGGTTGTTGTGTGGGACGACACCATCGCTGTGAGTAGGTGGGGTGGGAAGAGACACGTGCAACCTTACTTGTTGCAAACAAACACCACGGGCCTGCACTTTCCCTTTTGTCTACACCACACTTTGTTGCGTAGACGGTTATTGCTGCACCAAAAGATCTCCCTGTTAATGCTCAATACAACCGCCAGAGTTAATGAATCCACGGGAGGCAGTTAAGCCATGTCATGAACCCAAGCACTGTGTTGCACAACAAAAGGAGACCAAGAGCACACACCTTGCAACAATCCCCCACTCGCACAAGCAAGTGGTTCAAACCTGTGACCCAGGCTTTGATACCAATTGTTGCAAAGATAGTTGTTGTTGCACCAAAAGATTGACCTGTTAATGCTCGATACAATTGCCAAAATTAATGAATCCAGGGAGGCAATTAAGCCATGCCATGAACCCAAGCACTGTGCTACACAACACAAGGAGACCAAGGGCACACACCTTGCAACACACTTCACTTAGTCATATGTTGCCAACTGTCGGGGCTCGTGCAAATCTGTTATCCTTGAATTCACCTGTGCTTAATTCGTGGGATAACCCTTACGAAACTTATTTGTTTCATAGCCTACATCCTCTAAGTACGCAAAAAAAGGAAAATCATACTTTTCCTCATGCATGGTCCCAAGCCTTGAAAAGTCATTTTGAGCGTTTACCTCTTTCTGCCTTTCGAAATTTGCAAAAAGGAAAAAGTTGCAAAAGGTCATTTTCAGAGTTAGTCATTTTTTTGTATATGCAGGAGTGCTAAAATTTAGTGCCCGTGCATACTTGGTGGAAAAAATAAACATGTAGGAGTGCTAAATTTTAACACCCCTGCATATTTTTGGTTAACTGTCTTGTGCCTTAGTCATTTTCTTCAACATGTAGGAGTGTTGAATTTTAACACAATTGCATATTTTTGATGACCTGTCTGGTGTCTTAATCCATTTTCTTACACATGTAATGTCGGGGTTTTTCTCCACTTTTGCATATTTTCATGCAATGTCAGGGTTCTTCTCCACCTTTGCATATTTTCATGCAGTGTTGGGGTTTTTCTCCACCTTTGCATATTTCCATGCAGTGTCGGGGTTTTTCTCCTACATTGCATATTTACATGCAATAGCTAAAACATTCAACGCCCTTGCATACAAGTTCCTTCCCTCATGCAGTATTTTAGATTTTTTGAGTCATTACATTTGAAGTGTAAGACCCCATGCAAGAGCTCAGTTTTTCTCCACGTTTGCATTTGAATTGCCAAAGCATATGCAATCACTCAAAATTTTCCCACCAGTGCATAAAACTCTATTTTTTCTCTAACACTAGAAAATATGAAATTTTTGGAACTACTCTTGCATGTCATTTTGATCTTTTGTGTCCGGATTTTTGAGTGATTTTGATTGATTTCTTGTTGTTCCACAAATGTCTAATTGATCACCGAGCAAGAAAGTCATGAAATACAACCAGAAAGTTTTTCCCACCAATTCAGTTGTCCAGGAATATACATCTATTGTTCAAAAGGAATTTGAAGACGAAGCTTTCTTAGTAGCTTCGATAGACAAAATGATGGATATTTTGCTTACTCTAGATAATTTGAAAGTTGTTATTGCAAGGCACCAGAAAGCGTGCAACACCATCAAGGGCTCAGTCACACGAGTTCTTGCCATCTCCAGGCATACCACAGGTCCCAATGATAAAGAAGTTCAAGCGATCCTAAAGAAATATGAAGACTTCTTGGAGAAGGATGGTGGAGAAAGTTGAGCGTGCCTTGTTTTTCCTTAGTTTACTTTTTAGTATTTTTCATGGTTTATGTAATTAGTTTTTGACATTTTACATATTTTTGCGAAATGTAATTACATGTAAAAACGAGAAGTCCTAAATCAAATCGAACTCTCAAGTTGAATAAGTCAAATTAGTTATTGCTTTTTGTCATGCCCCAAATTTTTACACAATCAAACATTACACAACCACCAATTTTTTTAAAACAAATATGTATAATCACTAATAATTGTTCAACTACGCATGATCATAACAACATACTAAAGATAAGGTACCAATAGAGCCAAGAGGGTCTATGTCATCCAATTTCTCCCCCCATACATCAATGAGGTCTGGAGTGACGTTAGGAGGAGGACCCCAACCATCATCAACACATTTTTCTTTATCTTTGTCCTCATGCCCAGGCGAGATTGCAAACGCCAAATGCGGAAAACATTTACCAAAGTTTGGCCAACCAAAGCCGCCAACAAGAGTAGTATTAGAGGGCCACCTGGAACTGCCACCATTGCTCCTCGCCACTCCTCTAGAGGGCCACCCTTGGCCAGCCCGCGAAGGAGGAGAATGAGATTGCCGAGGAGGTTGGGAACCACATCGAAGAGGAGGTTGAGAGAGGGGGCGAGCATAGCCACTCTGTTACTAGCCCCGAGAGGGTGACTGGCCATGAGAGGAAGTGGGTGAAGTGAGCACTCGAGCCACAATACACGAGGCATTGCCCCAATGATCCAAAAGTGCCTGAAGGTGAGCCACCTCAAGTGCAACCTTGTTAGCTTGAACTTGTATCTACAAGAGCACATTGGAGCAAATAGTAGCTTTAGATTAAAAATAAACATTTTCATCAATTTGGGTGTTAGCAAATATGTAGGCATTTCTATCTTTCTAGATATTGAAGAGGATTACCACTTTGAAAGTGTGTCAAAGTTAGGTATATTTAGTAGGAATTTTGGGCGAATCTCCCAACGGAATCATATGCCAGGAGAAGGGCTTCGGTTTGAAAGGCCGAAAGAAGTCATGAATCCAATTCCAAAATTGTTGAGCTCTGGTACAAAACCAGAAGAGATCCTTAAAAGACTCAGCTTGCCCATAGAAAGGGCACTGAGGGTCCTAGACCCCCAAGTGAACAAGCCGAGATCCCACAAGCAAGCCTTAGAAAAGAATACACCAAGCAAAGTGGGCAATTTTTGGCTCAACACTTGCAGACCAAGTGGCCAAGAATCTTTTTCGCCAGACATGAGCGGAAGATTGAAGAAGCCACCTCTGGTTCAAATTTTCAATCATCATAAAATGTAGTGTAAACCATATATAACTAAGCCCAGGCTTGTAATTCTTGAAAGGGGTGTCTGAGTACCACTTCTAGTCCTTCCACTAGGGCTTGGACCCACAAATTCCCACTTTATGAAGCATATCTATATGAATAGCATTCACCAGAACATCATAAGTTTCACAGTCCTTGTTTTGAAGGTTGTAGAGAACACAAAAATATTCCCACGACGTAATGTGCATTGTGGGTCTGTGAAACACATGCTACAAAGTTTGAATGCCTTTCTTGTGGAACCTTAGCATCTTAAGCCAAGGCGACTTGGCAGAGGGCTGACCATTACTGGCAAAGAGAGGCGACCACCAAACATTTTATTGATTGAGCGAAAGTCCATCACGAAAACTAGAGTCGAGCCATCGAAGCCTCGACTTAACTGCTTCCCAGCCTCTCCAAATGCTCTTGGCTACGAAACTTCCCCACAATTTGAATTGGTTCCTCCATAATCAGAAGGGCTTGAAAGCCAATCCCCTTCGAGGCGGGTCTATGAACAGGAAATCCGGATTGGATGCAATGCTTGAGGAGAATCTTCCAGGCTTCATCTCCAGTAAGGGCTCTAATTATCCATTTCACACACAAGGCAGTCCCTTGTCGTTGGGTGGAGAGCAAACCAAGACCTCCAGAGTCTCTAGGAAGGCAACAAAACTCCCAGGCGACACGGTGAAACCCTCTATGGGAATCCACAGAGGCCCAAAGAAAGTCCCGAAGTAGCTTTTCAAGCTTAGCATAAGAAACTTTCGAAAGAGCCCAACAAGAGGAATACTACACATGAGTAGCCGCCAAAATCTTAGAGCACACTTGGAATTTTATGGCCAGAGAAAGAGGCTTGGTAATCCAAAAGACCAAATTTTGCTCAATCCTGGAGAGAACGGCTTGCCACAACTCAGTTGGAGAGGTCTAGAAGGTGAAGGGAATGCTCAGAAACCAAAATATTTCCCCTGTCCCAATCCATTTCCAATCATACTATTGAAACCAATGAGGAGTGGGCATAATAGACTGCTTGCAATACAATTGGATGGTGGAGCCAGATGCAAGACAAAAAATGTTAAGACAATCCAGAGCAACTTTAATATTGTACTCTTCCTCTGGAAGGGTGAGGAAAGAGTCATTAGCAAAATGGTTATTAACAAGCTGAGCTTGGGAGTTAGGCAGGGCAATGCCTTTCACATGTTGTTGAGAAATTGCATTGGCCAACAAGTAGCCAAAGCCTTCAACAACAAACACATAAAGAGAAGGAGCAAGTGGGCATCCTCGCCGAATGAAACGAAATAAACCAAAGACAGAAGATTGTCGGCCATTAATGGTGATACACACAGAGGCGTCTGAGAAAAGCATTTAGACAACCTGAATGAAGTTAGGCCCAAGTCCCAAGGCTTTCAACATGGCCAGAATAAAAAGGCCACTCAATGCGGTCATAGGCTTTGGCAAAGTCAATTTTGAGAAAAATAGCTTTCCGAGCCGAACACCTGACCCACTCCATACCTTCCCAAACAACAATAATATTATCTAGGATAAATCTTGACTTGATAAACCCAAATTGCTCTGGGCACACAATCTAAGAAAAAAAAAGGTGGATCTTCAGAGCCAAAGCCTTAGCTATGATTTTGTAAGAGACATTGAGGAGCATGATAGGCCGCTAGTTGCAGATATCCTCGGGATCTCTAGACTTAGGTATAAATTTCCTTTATTAATTATATTATCCAGGGTTTTAGAATGAAAAGCCTCGAGGTAGACTTTGTGCGAGTCTTGCCCAACACAGTCCCAAAGGGCTTTGTAAAATTCACAAGGGAAACCATCAACCCTCGGGGCCTTATCATTAGCCATGGAGTGAATGGATTCCTTCAAATCTTCAACAATGAGAAATTGCTCACAAAAAGATTTTTGGGTTGTAGATAGCCTATTTGGCACAACAACAAGGCAATCCTAAAGGGTTTGCTATTGCTCTGACATATATTCCTGAGCAATGAAGACTTGTTCATAATGCCAAAAAAGGCCTGGAGAATTTCAGGTAGCTCAGAAAGCACGTGGGTTCCTTCTTTGATTTTTTTGATGCCACGAGAGGAGTGTCTGGCACGCAAGGCCAAAAACACTTCTTGGAGGCACAATCACCAATTTTTAACCAGTGCAATTTGGCTTTGATTTGCACACCTCTGGCAATATAATTGTCAGCAACTTGCTTTTTGTGTCTTAACTCCCCCAGCCTGACTTGCGATAATGGGGAGAAAGGGTTAGCCGCCAAACCCTCGGTAGATGAGCATAGGTCAACTATGGTAGCCTCATAAAACTGCCGGGAAAAAATGGTCAGCTGACACCTATATATGCACAAAAATCTGATTATGCGAGTGATAACATCATTCCACCAATTTATCCAGCCTATATTATTTGGTGGCCTACAATCCAAATTCCAGACCCTACAAATGTGGACCAATGTGGGCTGATGACAAAGCAGAGACATGTTAAAAAAAATTGAGTTTTGTAGGCTCGACGTTGTCTTGTCTCCCATTCAATGCGAAAAGAAATGGGGAAATGATCTGACAATGTCACATCCATTAATGGCTTAATTGGGAATGAAGAGCTATCAAAAGAAAATAAAGATTGAGCCGAGATCATAGCATGATCATGGTGCTTAAATATCCTATCAGATCCAACCTTGAAATTACACTAAATGTGCCAGAGGGAATGAAAATGGCAACAACCAATATTGGGATCAAAGAGCCCCAATTTATTACGCATGTAAAACTATGCATCTCGTTCGCTACTTCTTGGAGAGGTTTGTCAGACCTCAGACATTCCATGAGAGGAAATTCATGAATGCAACTCATCCATATCATCAGAGTTAGGCTCCTCCTCATTCAGAGTAGAGAAGCGATTTTGCAAAAATTCTAGCGGAATTGACCCAATTTGAATATTCGGAGAAGAGATTCCTCATTTCTCTTGCACATATTCTCCTTCTTCTAATGATAGAGAAGGACTACAAGACTGTTGTTGAGCTCCCGGCATGGGAGGAGGTACATTCAGTTGTGCTAACATAATGGTAGTAGGTTGAGGCGTAACATTCGGCCTGGGCCGTGCCAGAATATTGTCAGCCACGACTGGGGCCTCTTTCCCCTTTGCCGAAGGGTTTCAAGCATCCTTAGTTGGTTCAAGGACTTTGGAAACCATCCCAGATCCACTGGACTTGTGCTTACGGTTCATAACCATGGTTTATTTCTCATCAAGTTTGGTAGCATAATTATTCTCCTAACGAGGCTTTTCATATTCCTGTAGCAAAGGTGTATGAGGCACTTCCAAAGGACAATCCTTGATCTTGTGGTTTGTGAAATGACATCTATAACACATGTTCGGAAGGTTAAAATAGGTGACCTTCTGAGTATGACAAAGAGCTCCAATTTGAATGTCAATGGATTCCTTCAAATTTTGTGAAAGGTCCACTTCAACACAAACTCGTTTCTGGGGTCGGGCCTGGAAAAACCTATCGGCCTCAATACAAATGACCTTCCCCAAAGAGGATGCAATATGACTCAAAAAAGGTACACAAGGAAAGGGCAATCCTGAAAACTCAATCCAGACTGGAACCCGCAACTTGGTGTCATTCGAGACAACAAAGTCTCGGGTCCACGACTAGAAAACCAACGAAGAAGACTTTGCATAGCAGGGCCCATGATTCAGGATTGTCTGAACATGGTTGACCTTCGCAAAGCAGAAAAGAAAAAAACCCTTGGTTAACTTTTGGACCATATCAAGGCAGACCCCATGAGGGACCCAGGCCTTGTGGACCCATTTTTTAAGCACACTTTCAAAACAAATTTTCAAGGTCGTTTGTTCGGAGGAGGAGGAGCCATTGAGCAACCAACACCAACAAGAACTACTAGGTTAGAGTCGGTTGAAGGCATATTAAAACAAAAAAACTGCAATAAATACGGTCGTACACACAGGATAAGAGAAAAATCATGTGCCAATGACTGAGTATGACGCAAGAGGAGTCAAAGATGACCACATACACAAAAAAAACTCTAGCAGAACTCATACATGTTCTCTTATATTTAATTATTCCTCCTTTATTAATTAGTAAATACCTTAATTCTGAAACATACTAAGAGTTTTATGATCACACAATTCCTTCTTTTAATCTCTAACCAATTCCAACCAATCTTTTTCCCTTTAAATAATCCTTTTGGATATTTAGTCACACAAAAGTTAATCTCTTAACTATTACCTAAATTCATAACTGAAATTCCATCTTTTATAATTTCTATTTGGACTGCAAAATTAAGTTATCTTTTTTTAATTTGTTTTGTTCCAGATAAGGAAGGCGTTCGTTAATGCATCAATCTACTAGAATTAAAACCCAAATTAAAAAAACATGAATTTAAAGTTTTAATGACTATTATCGGCTTGAATTGATGTTCTCAAATTTCATTATTGCAGACTTTAATGTTTGACCTTATATTTAATATTTTTCATGGCATTGTTATTATCTCAGATCTTTGGGAAGTATGTTTCAATTTCACGAGCAAATACTGAAGTTTTATTGCATAAATCCTTTACTTAGTTACCATTTGTATTACAAAACATTGAATAGGTTGACGCACCACAGAACATGCTCATTAAGGCATTGGACATCTTGAACTTATGGTCGCTATGGATTTTATTATTTGATACGGTTCCTTCAGATGGGCAACAAGATTTCAATTTCTAATTATCAAAACAATTTCTAATGATTTATTAAATACATTTGCTCAATCCGGAGGTCCGAGTTTTTAAGATGCAGAATGTTACATTTAATAAGAGTTATTTTGTTTTCTAACATTTTAGTTTGTGGTTTCTTCTTTTATCTTTCTTAAGTCTTAGGATTGTTTCTAGAGCAATTGAAATTTTGAGTTCACTTTTTATTTGACTTATATTATTAGCCTATTAAGTCTTCCTTATAAATTTTTTTTGCATTGTATCATAAACTTTCCTACACGGAGACATATATTTAAGCCCCTTCTTTTTCTTTTTGTGCTCTATTTACAATTAAACTAAAGAATAGAATTTCCTACTACCTTATTCTAATGAACCATTCTTTTACACCTTAAATTCACAAGTAAATATGAAACTAGAACACATACTTTTTGATCATTAAATAGGTTTACAATATATGCTTTATAATTCAACTTAATCTTACTTCTCATTTGCCATTATAGAATAAGGTTTGGAATTCACAAATAAGAATCCATAACAAAACTAATTGTACTTGATATTAAGTGCTTCATTAAATTCCCTTCCCATAGGCTTGCATAAAATTCCAATACAACCTTCGTAAAGATTTATTTTCTAATTAAATGTACTGTTTTGCATGCAAGAAGAAAAAATAGACATAAGCCACAATTCATATCTCATGAAATCTTTCCACAATGATATTGATACTTAAGCAAATGTTGAGAATGCCACTATTTTTCAACCCTTATTGCAAAGGTGTTACATCTCTTGCAAAAGATTCATTGACTTGAAATACAATGCAAGACAAGATAAGGACTTTCAATCCAACACAACATCTTGTCCCTTCCAAGAATCTTCAAGAAACTCCACAAGAACCCAAAAAGGACAAGTATGGAAAAACAACAAATACCAATGGGCTCTCCACCCATCCATAGGGTTGTTTAAGAACCCACCCCCGAGCATGGGGTATTCCCTTAGCCACATCACAACTTACAACACTACACAAGGACCGCATATATTACATAGTGCACATAGATCAAAAGAACACAAATACAAGTCTACCACATTGGTTTTCCCAAGGGAAACCACAAAAGGGGGAGTAGGGGCTCAACCAAAAGGGGTATACAAATGGAGTATCATGATCACATCACCACAAATTACACCACATAAAACTCTACACAAGCACCACAATGCCAATACACTAACTGCCATATCGCACCATACCAACACCCCTTATCCCTCCACTCAAAAGTATGCAAAACACAAGGGGATGCTCACATTCCATGAATAGAAAGGGTTCTCATACCTTGGTGATGGGCATCACCTAAGGGGGATACTCATATCCCAGCAAGGAAGCCCCTGAGTGTGGAAGCCACACCCACTCAATACCCCTACACCTTGAGAACCAAAAGCTCCTCTAAATAGAGGGGGTCAACTCCCCTAGAATACACGATAACAACACATTATGAAAAAGAACAACAAGAAACATCCCAGGGTGATCCCACAATACTGGTTTACAATTTTTGGGCAAACTGGACACTGGACTGATTTTTTTTAACTAAATCTTCACTTTCAGGCTCCTATAACGGCTAAACCATGAGGAATTTGAAGATGATGCAAACTAGTGATTTGTGACGTTTTGTCTATAGATTTTAAATGTATTTTTTTCAATTTTTTTGGAATCAGATTGCACGTCTTTTTCCATCTCCTCGAAAACTAGCTTTTTTTAAAAAACAACATTTTTAAGGAGTGACGCTCACCGTATACAACATAATTTTTTTTGTATGAAGGATTAAATTTTATTTTTTTTAAATTTAGATTTGTAACTATGATATCTAACACTTTAATTTGGTTTCATAGTGTTTTATTAAATATTTTTTCCTCAATCAAGTTTCAAAGTCAAACCAAATACAATTCAAACATAGATGGATTGTATACAACATAACTTTTTTTGTATGTATCGAAATTCAATTTTTTTTTTTAATGGATCAAGGACATCAATACCTAGCCTGAACATATTTTTCAAAATTTTATTTTGATAATCTGCTATTTTTCCATATGTGCAGAATGAAGAGCTTGATTTTCGATGAAAAAGTTGTTTAATAAAACTAAAAATTAAAATACATAATAAAAGAAAACCATATTAAAATTATATTCGACAGATAGCTCATTCTAAGGACTATCATTATCTAGTTGGGTTTCTGTGGTTTTCTCCATTTTCATCCTCAAATTGAGCTTCAAAAGACATTTTTTTAATAGAAATTTACAAATTTTTGAAGAGACGGGAAAAAAAGGGGGTTCGCTCGAACCCAAAAAATGTGTTCGCTCGAACATGGGTTCGTTCGAACCCCTTTAAAATAATATGAAAATTTATGGGTGGGGGGTTTGATTGAACCCCTCTAATATGGGTTCGATTGAACCCCTGACGTATACATACAAAAGTCAAATAATTTTTCCAGGGTTTCTTTGCGTTTTTTCGAGCTTAGTCTATGTAAAAAGTGATTTTTCAAGTGACCATCGTGCTTCTAGGGGTGTCAGCTGAAAAAGACAATTTGCAGGTGAAAAATGATGAATTTTTTTAGAATGTTATATATCTTATTTGTTATTGTTGCATTTTTTATTATCTTTGAGGTGATTGTTGTAAGTTTTTTCAATTCTTTTGTCACAACTTTTTTGCATTTTGTAGGAGAATTTGCTTTCAAATTTAAATCATTTTTAATTCGAAGAAGAAAATGGGACAACAAGCAAAAATAAAAAACAAGACTCAACGAATTTTTTCAAAAGATAAAGAAGAAAATAGACACAAACAAAACTTGATAAATATCACAGAAGGAAACAAGGTACGCATTTATTTCTTCTCTTTCTCGTCAAATATGGGTAAATTTATTTACTTACAATAGTAGGTTTATCATATGTTTTATCTAGCAACAAGGAAAAATGCATCACATAATTGATATATAATAAAATTGAAGGTTCCTCATTTCAATTTTATGAAAATGAAAACTCAAATGCACATCCTCAATGAGTTCTATAAAACTAAAATCTGCAAGTTATCACTAGATTTCATAGTACTGCATTACTCTCAATTTCCTCTCTTTCTTCATAAATAATTATTTGTAGCATCAATGGTTCATCTTTATACATTCTTACTTTCAAATTTTCTTCATTAGATCCATGATACTTTATCACAACTCTATATTCTTACTTCTATGTTACAACCTTCCTTTTTATCACCATCTATCCTTTCTTGCACATCCTTGATTTTTTTTTTCTACATCATCACAATTTATCATTCCTTCATATTTAGATTATCTTGAATATATTTATTATTGTTACATGATCTTATGTGCATTCTTAGATTTAATTTCACTTAGCACCCCTTTTGCATTCTCTACTAGTGTCTCCTCCTTCTTGAAATACACATTTTGATCCTATGGCCTTCATCTTCCTTCCTTACTTGGAAACAACCAATATGTAGTGCCCCACCTTTTTTGCATTCTATTAATAATATTCCATATATCTCCTACCTCCTAAAATAGGTTTCTAAATTTGTCTAGTACTCTATCCAATCTCCATATCAATTGCAAACATATTTGTGGTGCCTACTACTACTCTTTTATGAATCCTTATACTAAATGCTTTACTAGTTTTGATCTACAATATATTCTCTTTATTTGTAGTTTTTTGTAGCACCCAATTTTGTATCTATCTATATGTTTATGTCCTTTAAATTTTTATATTTATTTCATCCAATTGTGCATCATCAATTATATCTATGGTAGAAACACCATCTTTCACTAGTATTTCCCCCTCTATCTTGGTATCTCCCTTTATATCAATCTTAGGTAGCTTCCTCAATGAATATAGCCATCTAAATACATCATCTTCTTCTACATCTCTTTCTTTTGCTATCTTCTTGTCATAATGTTAATCCATATTCATATTCAATGATATATGCACTATCTAGCCCTCCATGTATAAAATGTCAATTCTTCTTTTTGGGAGTCAAAGATTTCATTACATTCTACATGAACAAATTTGAGATTAAGCAGAATTTTAAAAGCACCAAAGATTCCTTTTGAATCTCAAACACCTCAAAATTTATTTTTCCTTTAAACCCAATAGGTTGACCTTTATATTCTACCATGTGCTAATTTACTAGATCAACTATCTACTTAGGTACTGTAGACACATAAAATGACCTAGGCCCACAAGCTCTATTTTTACCACTTTCGTCCTAGCATAATTATGACATTTAATTCTTGAACCTAGAAAAGTTTTCAAAGATTTTGGATGTCTGGGGAGAGAATTCCGGGCCTATGACATGGAGATTGTCATCTGCTGAAGTTCGTGGAATTTTAAGCTTGAGGGTGGGCTGAATGGCATATTGTAAGATCTAATCATCCCATTGATCAATGGTTGACCAGATTTTGATTTGTAATCTTTATGTATTTACTATGTTATATAAATCAATTATCTATAGGCTTCATGCCTTTTACCAAAAAAAAAAATTATGACATTTAATTATGTCCTTGGTCCACATTCGACTATTAATTAAGTAATTCATTATTATTTAATTAATTCATGTCTATGGTATTCTTCATGATTATTAAATAAATAAATCATATTTATTTATTCAATACGTCACTAATTGTCTATTGTCTTCTTACAATTAAATAAATTTATTAATTTATTTAATTACCTTTATTCATTTATTCTTCCTAATTATTAAATAAATGGATTTTATTTGTTTATTTAATATGTCACTAATTCTCATAATTAAATGAATTTATTAATTTATTTAATTATCGCTTATAATCCTCTAAATTAAATAATTATGTTTAATTATTTAATTACGTAATTTAACATTTCTCTCATTTTAAATAAATGAAATCATTAAAATAATCTCGTTTTATTAACTATCTCTTCATTTTAGTAAATAATCTGAAAAAGATTATTTATTGTCACATAAAACCCTTATTTTGAAATAATTTAATTCAAAATGGAAATCCTCTTCCAAAAATCAAGTAATTGAGCAAATTCTTGATTTTCCAAAAAACTGTTTTTCAGTTCAACTCTTATCTTCTTGATTTTTGAAAATCTTTATCTTTTTGGCTAATTATCACATTTATTCTCCACCGTCGATCTGATTTTATCAAATGACATCTTGACCACTCATTTGACAATCTTGCCCTAACCCTAATTAGGGATTGTCACATGAAATCTCGTCCGCTGATTTTAGGCTATGTCAGCTTTTAATCTCGTCTGTCCATGCAAAATTGCATTCTTTATAAAATGTCAATTTTGCTCACAATTTAGGGCACCACTTCAGTTTAGAAACGACTTCATTAATATAGAAATTTCATGTTTAGAATTTACTTTTCATTTAAGCATATTTATTTGTCATAGTCTTTGGTCATTCAAATCCTTCAAAACTTGCGTAGGACAATGGCATAGTCAATTTTCTCACACACACAAATATGAGGGCAAGAATCATACGTTGCAAGCTAGGAGGTGTTATGGAGGTGAATCATGGAAGCTTCAATGAATATCAAGTATAATCGTTCTTGTTTTATGCTTTCTTTGTGCTTCATAATCTTCTTTGGGTTTTATTTAATCTAATCATGCTAAATCCAAAACCTAAAAAATAACCCATTGATACATTGGTGAACCGGACGTGATGCACTACTTGTAAAGGTTGAATTAAAGAATTTACTAGATGCTGGATTCATAAGATCAATAGACTATGCCGATTGGATATCCAACATTGTCCTTGTCACAAATCCAAACAGACAAATTCGTATCTATACGGATTTCAAAGATTTAAATAAGGCTTGTCCAAAAGACGATTTCCTGTTACCGAACATAGACATGATTGTTGATCTCATAGTAGGGTATGAGATGTTGTCTCTCATGGATGATTTCTCGGGCTATAACCAAATTCGCATTGCAATTGAAGATTAGCACAAAACGACATTCACATGCCCATGGGGAACATACTGTTGGAATGTCATGCCTTTTGGCTTAAAGAATGCAGGCGCCACATACCAGAGAGCTATGACAACATTATTTCATGACATGATGCATATCCTCATGGAGGATTATGTGGATGATCTTTTGGACAAATCTTTGACACGGAAAGACCATCTCAGGGTGCTGGACAAATTTTTTAGATGGCTAGAGGATTACAAGGTTTGTTTGAACCCCAAAAAATGTGTCTTTGGGGTCACTTCGGGAAAATTGTTGGGCTACATAAGAGGCATAGAAATTGATCTTGCTAAAGTGAAAGCAATTCTAGACATTCCACCACCAAAAGGAATCAACGAGTTGAGAACACTTCAGGGCAGACTGCAGTCCATCCGATGCTTCATCGCACAGTTGGCAGACAAGTGTCAACCATTTCAATATATGTTACGCAAAAGTATTCCCTTTGTATGAACAGACAAATGCCACACAAATTTTGAACAAATTAAAGAAGATCTATTGACACCACCAGTCCTAATGCCGCCCATTGAAGGTAAGCCATTGATCATGTATGTCTTTGGGACTACCAATGCACTAGGGGCATTATTAGCACAAAATGACCATGAGGAGCAAGAAAGAGCCATATACTATATCAATCACACATTGATAGGATATGAATTGAACTATACAACCATTGAACACACATGCCTGGCAGTTTTCTTTGTAGCACAGAAACTCAGACACTACATGCTGAATCACCAAACACACCTGGTAGCTAAGATTGATCCATTAAAGTATCTTCTAAGTTTTGCAACATTGACAAGTCGTTTAGCAAAGTGGGTCATGATATTGAGTGAATATGACATACAATATGTTGAGCACAAGGCAATAAAAGGGTAGGTAATAGTAGATCAGCTTGTAGATGCACCCATCCAGGATACTCATCCACTGATAACTGATTTTCCCAATGAGTCTATATTTCATGCAGAACCTATATTACCTTGGAAGCTGTATTTTGACGGGTCTCATACTGGTCACAGCTCAAGGGTTGGCATTTTGTTCATCATACCACAAGGGGATTCCATTCCTAAAGCATTCAAGATCACCTTCCCTTGTACTAATAATTGCAAAATATGAAGCATTGGTCACAGGACTCAAAATTGCAATTAAATGGAAAATTCAGACATTGCTAGTATTCGAGGATTCTCAGTTAATTATCAACCAAGTGAATGATGATTATGACATGAAAGATGAAAAGTTGTTACCTTATAAGCGAATGGTGGGTAGCTTCATGAAATATTTCAAAATGATTACTTTTGAACAAATCCCAAGGACACAAAATAAGGTAGCCTATGCAATGGCTACTATTGGATCTCTCTTAGAAATCCCCAAAAATGTGTCACAATTTGAGTTCTTAGTGGAACAGCTGTTGATGCCTGCATATGACATCCCAGAGTTAGAAATGGTTTGTGAAATTATTGGTCCCAGTTCACCTTGGTACCAGGACATCTATGATTATCTTAAGTCCCAAACCCTACCACCCAACCTTTCCAATAACCAAATAAAGTCCTTTATCTGAAAATCCGCTCGACACACCATCGTTAGTGACACCCTATACCGTCGTGGCTTTGATAACACCCTTCTTCGTTTTCTTGACACTGATGAAGCCCAAAAAACTTTATGAGAAGTACATGAGGGTATATGCGGATCTCATTTGAGTGGTCCAACTTTAGATAGGAAAGTCACCATATTGGGATACTATTGGCCGACATTAGAAAAAGATGCCCTTCAATTTGTCAGAACATGTCAGAAATTACAGGTGCATAGTGATCTAATCCATGCACCTACATAGGAGCTGAGACCAATCACTTCTCCATGGCCTTTCGCACAATGGGGACTCAACCTCGTGGGCAAGATCCATCCATCCTCCTCTCACGACCAAAAAATCATAATCACCGCCACTGAGTACTTTACTAAGTGGATTGAAGCCTTCCCCCTCACTTACATCACCATAAAGAAAATACCAAAGTTTATCCTTAATTACATCATTTGTCGGTATGGTGTTTCGTAGTCCATCATCACAGATAACAAGTCCATTAAAAAATCAGGACGTTCGTGAACTCTGTGAGCAATTCCACATCCAACATCACTTCTCCACCCCATATTATCCACAAGGTAATGGTCAAGTTGAGGCGTCAAATAAAAAAATTCTTCGAATTCTTAAGAAGACAGTCAATGACGCTGGCTGAGATTGGCATTTACAACTCAATCCTGCCTTATGGGCCTACCGTACCAGCATTCGTACACCCACTGGAGCCACTCCATTTTCCCTTGTCTATGGATCTGAGGCCATATTGCCCATCGAGGTTGAAATTCCTTCTCTCCAAGGCTCCTTGAAGGGAATGATCGATGATGAAGAGTACAAACAGTCTTGCCTACATGAGCTAGAAATGTTACAAGAAAGATGACAAAATTCATTGAATCACTTACAGGCATATCAAAATCATCTTTGTTGGAGCTATAACAAAAGAGTGATGGTGAGAAAATTTGAAATTGGTGACTTGGTCCTCATGCATAACCCAAGAAATCAGGTTGACCGTGAAAAACCTAGAAAGTTTGAGGCTAATTGGCTTGGTCCTTATATTATTACTGCAACATTCGGTTCTGGAGCTTATCAGTTGGCCACACCTGATGGAGAACAATTGAAAAAACTCATCATCAACCTACATTTGCAAAATTTTTACACAGCATCAGAGAGCTTGGCTAGAAACCTAAAAATACAAAAAGATTGAAAAATAGACAAAAAATTGTCCCTTGATGAAAACCGAGCAAACAGGCATCTTGGTGACACCAAAAAAATCAAAAAATGGAGAAAATAGTAAAGAGAAATCAATTCATCCAATAGTGAAAACCTAGAAAACAAGCACTTTGGATAAGTACCATGGTGAAAACCTAGCAAACAGGTGCCATGCATAGTCGATCGTTGCTTCGCCATCTACTATTACTTTAATTGGATTTTTGCATGATCACGATGGCTTAACACATTCATGACCTTCGACATACGTCCTGTCGATTCCGGCCATGGCTAGCATCGGTTGACATCACCCCTTGCATATCCTTGCCTTTTGTCTCGCATCTACCTATGTCCATATTACTCGACCTGTCTGGGGGAAAGACCTTTATCATGTAACTACAGTGGGTGTCGTACATGATCCTGCATTCATAAAAAGTCTTGGAAAAATTCCTAAAAATTTGAAAAAGTCCTAAAAAAAGTCATAAAAATTCGTAAAAAGTCTTGAAAAAGTCCTAAAAATATGAAAAAGTCGTGAAAAAAGTCCTAAAAATTAGAAAATGTCTTGAGAAAACACAAAAAAATCCAAATCAATGTCAAAATCCCAAAAATATAGTCAAAGTCAATGTCTGTCTTATCAATCCAATCAGTCCCGCCAATCAATATCTTTTGTCCATGTCTGAACTACGTTGTCTCTGTGCATTTGCTATGCAGGCAAGATTCATCTTTGAATCCCCGAGACATTAGGTCAGTCTTTCTAGGTTTGTCAAAATAAAATCATGATTCAAACTTTTGTCCTTTGGACAAGGTCATTGGTCGTGTCGAACTACAAGGTCTCTGAGTGCACAACGTAGGCAAGGCCAACTGTCGATGAGCCCTTGAGGCCGCACTAGGTCAGTTCATTAGGGTTCATGGCACTACACTGGCACACACGTCAAAAGTCTTCAAGTAAGGACAAGTCATTTCCAAACATGGTAAAATCCTAAAAGAATTACGACAATCACTCATTCAACATGACGATCACACCAGCACGTCAACATCGACATGTCGTCACCACAAATCAACTTCAGTCAAAATTAGTCGAAACAAGTCAAATTGTCAGAACCGGTCAAACTGTCAATTCTTGGTTATCTTTCAGATGTGTCCTTTTGAAGAATAGCCTCTCTCATTTATGCCTTAGGATGTGTCCTTCCTAGGCATCGTCACCGTCATCTGACATTTTGAGAGATCCTCTCGACATCTAAGAATCATTCCTTTCGACATCAATTTTCTTTCAGATGTGTCCTTCTGAAGAACAATCTCCGTCATTTATGCCTTAGGATGTGTCCTTCCTAGGCATTGCCACTGTCACCTGGCATTTCAAGAGACCCCTTTCGGCATTTAGGGATCAATCCTCTTGACATAAACATTATTCAAGATGTTTCCTTCCTGAATTTGGCAATCTTCGACACTCGTCATCTTGGCATCATCAAACGAAACACTTGGGATTCAGACACACTTGACAAACATTTGGCCCTTGTCTTTGACCTTTTCATCATGATACTAGTTTTTCAGCAAGATCCCGACAACAGGATTTAGAAAAACAACGACGTCTTATGGAGCTTGTCTTGTCTTTTGACACTCATGTCACTAGTTTCTCAGCGATGTCTTTACTACGAGATTTAGAAAAAAAGCGACGTCTCATGATGTTTTCCTTGTATTTTGACACTCATGTTACTAGTTTTTCAGCGAGATCCCGACGACGAGATTTAGAAAAACAACAATGTATCGTGATACTGGCTTTATTTTTTATTTTGACACTCATGTTACTAGTTTTTCAACGAGATCCCGACAACAGGATTTAGAGAAACAATGATGTCTCATGACGTTTGTCTTGTCTTTTGATACTCATGTTACTAGTTTCTCAGCGAGGTCTTGACTACGGGATTTAGAGAAACAACAACGTATCATGATAATGGCTTTATTTTGTTATTTTGGAAATCATGTTGCTAGTTTCTCGAGGATGTCCTGGAAATAGGATTTAAAGAAGCAACAACATTTCATGGCTTGTCCTTCTTGTCTTTTTCTGCTTGTGGCTAGTTATGATAAAAAGACTAGGGCAATTGTGCTCTTAATATGGGTCTTGATCATCCTTGTTTGTGATTGCTTGTCTTATGTGATGGTACGACCTTGCACACCTTGATTAGGTCATATCATGGTGTTTGTTGGCCATCACAATAATCTTCCCAATGATGATTAAGAGCAATAAATATTAAAGTCCTATGGTAAGGTTTTGAAGGATTTGGTCTAGGAATTAACATGCATCTCCTTTTGTTTGGTCATCTTCTCTCGCTCATCTCATATAGGCATTGCATCCATCTCATCATCCATATCTTTTACACTAACATCTCTTTGTCTCTTCATATTCTAGTCTTCTCATCAATGTTGAGAGCACACCCGTGTTCTTGGAACTAGTATGTCCTCTCGAGGGGGCAGACCGCTACCCTCCTCGTCATTCTTCCTCATCTTATTTTTCACTGGGGCATATTTTTTGACTTATTTTCTTTGCCACAATGCAACAGGCTACATTATGACAAAGAGGGGAAAATGTAGACACATAAAAATGTCCCAGGTCCACAAGCTCTATTTTTACCACTTTCATCCTAGTATAATTATGACATTTAATTATGTCCTTGGTCCACATTCAACTATTAATTAAGTAATTCATTATTATTTAATTAATTCATGTCTATGGTATTCTTTATGATTATTAAATAAATAAATCATATTTATTTATTCAATATGTCATTAATTGTCTATTGTCTTCTTTAATTCGACTATTAATTAAGTAGAGGCTCATAGACTTACCACACTATCTAATAACATGCTAATTTTTTTATGGAAACCATAACATTCTTATGTTATATAACATGATTGCATTATAGAACTTGATAGTAACAAGTCTAAAGCTTAGTCACTAGCATGCATAAATTTAATTGCATTAAAACATGAAAATATAATAGTGATCTATCATGTTGTAAAACATTCATATTTTTGATGAAAAATAGTCATAAGTAATGTGTGTTATTTTCTTCATGTAATAGGATAAATTATTGTGTACTGTAAAGTGTATTTTTGTTGATTTGGGGTAATTTTAATTTAATGAATCATTTATCTATAAGATGGAAGGGGCAAGTTTCTTTAATTTTTTAGCAATTTGAGTTCAAAATTAAATCACTTTTATTTTCATTTATGTTGAATCATTTTTTAATTATAATCTAAAATTTGAATCTGTTGACACCTCCAAACACTCATCTCTAAGTTGAAATAAATTATGCACGGTAAATTTTATGTTGAATGAAATGCATAAAATAACCCCCTCAATTTCCTCCATCAATTCCAAGGCATTCTTGTGATTATCAAGTATAGATTTTAAGGTGTCTCAAAAATAACAAAATGAAAATTTTTAAACATTAGTAGAAATCTTTAAAATTTAATATAAATATAAAAAATATGCATTGGAAAGATTTTGTAACATCATTTGAGTTTATAATACCTATATAAAATATTCAATCAAAAATAAAATAAATATAGGTCCAAATTTTTTTTAGATATATATATATATATATATATATATATAGTGACGTCTTGCATATTTTTACTTCGGGACGTCTTGTCAAAGACTAAAAATTGGAACTACTAACTAATTTGGTGCAGGACGATTGATTGAAGACTTGATTTTAAAACTGACTATCTTTTAGCTTAGAACACATTTCGATTGGTGCTTTAAAACGAACATCTGTCTTCCATCATATAGATTTAATTAGGGGGTGAATGAACACTATTTTTTATGCATGAGATGGTAGGGAGTATGATCTCACCTTGTGTGAATTTGGTGATCAGAAACCAGACCCATCGTCTTTGTATGCATTTAATACCTTAGAGGGGCCTACCTCACAAGAGGGAACGACTCCAACCGGTTTTTCGCTCGATCCGGTATATAAAAGGATGAGTCTAAATTGTCAAGTCCTCATGGTATGTAGGCCTTAGCCGTGCATGTGCCATTCGAAAATGGGTATCTACCTTTTCTTTTAAAGGTATAAGATCCCCTAGTAGAGTGGTTAAAGACTTAAGTGGCTTGTTGTACGCTTGTGAGGTGCCATGTCCCCGAGTATTCACTAGAATCCTCTTGTTTTAGAAAGCCAAAATCCCTTCTATTCATTGGTGCAACAATGGTCGTTGCCAAGGCATCCACATTCTCACAGTTCTTAGTAGAGGTGAAGAGTCTGTCATGGGAGATTCATGAGGTCTCAAAGCTTGGTTGACCTGAGAAGTGAGTGCAATGTAAGGGGGATCCAGTGTGGCCAACCTTCTAAGCCACCCACTAAGAATAAGTGCGACTGGGGAAACCCACGTGGAATCCCGTGAATATAGTCCTTGCCAACCTTAGGATTTGTGCTTGTATTGTTAAAATTAAACATTTGTCTGCTATGTCTTGTGTGTGTGTTTAAAATAAACCTCAAACAAAAATCACACCTAGTACTTGACAACACCTTAAACCTTGCAAAATCCCAAAACATCAAACAACAAAAATATACAACATGAACAAGTATCACTTAGATTTATCGGGGCCATCATCCTTTAGTTCTGATTTTTCAATCCTTGCATTCCACCTAGTCTTTCCATCCCATATATTCCTTGCATATTCATAGCCCTTTCATCATAGTACTTACATATTCTTAGTCTTGCATACATAGATCACAGATCACATATACCTTGCATAAATATATATCATTCCACCTAGTTCTTGCATGTACAACCCCTTGCATATCAAGATCATATCACCTAACCTTTGCATGTTCCATGAATTTAGTCCTTTGCATATTCATCATTGATCAAATAGAACCCTTAGCTTGCACTTCCACTACTCTTCCTAAATCTCAAAATCAACCCATTGTCTATCTATCACCCACATCACTTAAGGTTTATCAAGGAATTGAGTTAGGGAACATACCATTATCCTTGCTCATCTAGGGAAATCCTTTTGGAGTCCATCATCTCCTACATACCCTCTCTTGGTCATTGGTCCCTTGTGTTTATCCATCATAACACAAGTCAAGCCTTGCATTATTAGCTTATCTTTGGACCTAGAGTTGCATTTGATCTCTTACATTCTTAGCTTATCACATCATATCATACCATTTTCATATATCCCATCTTAAAATCATATCCTTTTCATTGCATCCTAGTCCTTACATATTCCTAGTCTTTCATACATAGATCACATCACATAGTCCTTTCATACATATATATAATTCCACCTAGTTATTGTATGTACAACCCATTGCATATATCAAGATCATATCACCTAACCAAGTTGCATACATTCCATGAATTTAGTCATTTGCATATTCATCATTGATCAAATAGAACCCTTAGCTTGCACTTCCACTACTCTTCATAGGTCTCAAAATCAACCCATTTGTTATCTATCACCGACATCACTTAAGGTTTATCATGGACTTGAGTTATGGAACATACCATTATACTTGAGTCTAGGGAAATATTTTTGGAGTCCATCTTCTCCTACATACCCTCTCTTGATCATTGGTCCCTTGTGTTTATCCATCATAACACAAGTCAAGCCTTGCATCGTAACCAAATTTGGACCTAGAGTTGCATTTGACCTCTTGCATTCTTAGCTTATCACATCATTTCATACCATTTTCATATATCCCATCTTAGAATCATGTCCTTTTCATTGCATCCTAGTCCTTACATATTCCTAGTCTTGCATACATAGATCACATCACATAGTCCTTGCATTCATATATATCATTCCACCTAGTTCTTGCATGTACAACCCCTTGCATATATTGAGATCATATCACCTAACTAAGTTTCATACATTCCATGAATTTATTCCTTTGCATGTTCATCATTGATAAAATAGAACCCTTAGCTTGCACTTCCACTACTCTTCATAGGTCTCAAAATCAACCCATTTTCTATCTATCACCGATATCACTTAAGGTTTATCATGAACTTGAGTTAGGTAACATACCATTATCCTTGAGTCTAGGGAAATCCTTTTGGAGTCCATCATCTCCTACATACCCTCTCTTGATCATTACTCCCTTGTGTTTATCCATCATAACACAAGTCAAGCCTTGCATCGTAACCAAATTTGGACCTAGAGTTGCATTTGAGCTCTTGCATTCTTATCTTATCACATCATATCATACCATTTTCATATATCCCATCTTAGAATCATATCCTTTTCATTACATCCTAGTCCTTACATATTCCTAGTCTTGCATACATAGATCACATCACATAGTCCTTGCATACATATATATCATTCCACCTAGTTCTTGCATGTACAACCCCTTGCATATATCAAGATCATATCACCTAACCAAGTTGCATACATTCCATGAATTTAGTCCTTTGCATATTCATCATTGATCAAATAGAACCCTTAGCTTGCATTTCCACTACTATTCATAGGTCTCAAAATCAACCCATTTTCTATCTATCACCGACATCACTTAAGGTTTATCATGGAATTTAGTTAGGGAACATACCATTATCCTTGAGTCTAGGGAAATCCTTTTGGAGTCCATCATCTCCTACATACCCTCTCTTGATCATTGGTCCCTTGTGTTTATCCATCATAACACAAGTCAAGCCTTGCATCGTAACCAAATTTGGACCTAGAGTTTCATTTGAGCTCTTGCATTCTTAGCTTATAACATCATATCATACCATTTTCATATATCCCATCTTAGAATCATATCCTTTTCATTCCATCCTAGTCCTTACATATTCCTAGTCTTGCATACATATATCACATCATATAGTCCTTGCATACATATATATCATTCCACCTAGTTCTTGCATGTACAACCCCTTGCATATATTGAGATCATATCACCTAACTAAGTTTCATACATTCCATGAATTTAGTCATTTGCATATTCATCATTGATCAAATATAACCCTTAGCTTGCACTTCCACTACTCTTCATAGGTCTCAAAATCAACCCATTTGCTATCTATCACCGACATCACTTAAGGTTTATCATGGAATTGAGTTAGGGAACATACCATTATCCTTGATTCTAGGGAAATCCTTTTGGATTCCATCATCTCCTACATACCCTCTCTTGATCATTGGTACCTTGTGTTTATCCACCATAACACAAGTCAAACCTTGTATCGTAACCAAATTTGGAGCTAGAGTTGCATTTGAGCTCTTGCATTCTTAGCTTATCACATCATATCATACCATTTTCATATATCCCATCTTAGAATCATATCCTTTTCATTGCATCCTAGTCCTTACATATTCCTAGTCTTGAATACATAGATCACATCACATAGTCCTTGCATACATATATATCATTCCACCTAGTTCTTGCATGTACAACCCCTTGCATATATCAAGATCATATAACCTAACCAAGTTGCATACATTCCATGAATTTAGTCATTTGAATATTCATCATTGATCAAATAGAACCCTTAGCTTGCACTTCCACTACTCTTCATAGGTCTCAAAATCAACCCATTTTCTATCTATCACCGACATCACTTAAGGTTTATCATGGAATTGAGTTAGGGAAAATACCATTATCCTTGAGTCTAGGGAAATCCTTTTGGATTCCATCATCTCCTACATACCCTCTCTTGATCATTGGTACCTTGTGTTTATCCATCATAATAAAATTCAAGCCTTGCATCATAACCAAATTTGGACCTAGATATGGTGCAAGAGCACCAAGTTGCTTTCAAGCCTCCATGAGGCCATTTGTAAATAGTTGATCTATTTTATGTATTGGGTCTTATAATAAGGTATATCAAACCATTTTATAGGTTTTTAAGTCTTAGGAAGTCATATTTGAAGTCATTTCTCAAATAATGTTTAAAGTTGTTTCATATTGTAAAAATTGTAAAAGTTGCTTAAGAAAGTTGTCAAGCAACTTGTCAAAAGTGTCATTAAGGTGTTTTGTCAACAAACTAGTTAAAAGGTGGTTGAAAATAGTTGGTTTTGGTTGAAAATGTATAATTACACCATACAAAACTCGAATTGGGAGGTTGGAGACATTATTAGTGAAGTTTGATAAATGGCAACCTCAAGTTTGGTGTGCATTTTATGATTTCTACATTGTTTTCAGGTTGAAGTTGTGATTTGTACGGACCGGTATGGATTCAAATAATAGAGTATCATATATGGATGGAAAGATATCTATTTCTAGTTTCCAATTATTTTTGTCTCATTGAATTTTATTGAGTTTTGTGAAAGATATGACTATTTTGGTGAGGGCAGGTTTGAACACTGCCTTGGGTTTGCAGTTTTGGTAAAAATACAATAAATTTATTTTCAACCATTGGATCTTTATAAAAATTGGAAGGGAGGTCTGTAATTATTTTATCTTAAATCTCATATAAGGGATTGGCTTCATTATTTGTTTTATGGAAGTTATTAATTACTGTTTGTTGCATTGAATTGTGGGTTGTTGTGAGAATGATTACACTGTGATCTAGAATGCACTTAATCATTATTTGAGATGAATAATTTCATGAAAATTTTCAAGTGAATGGAATGTTGAGTTTTGAATCCTATAACTCTGCATCATAGTGGTATCAGAGCCTGAAGATGCTCTAGGAAGGTTGTTTGTTGTTTGTGTGTGGTTGTTTGCAGGTTGAGGAAGGAACCTGATTGCCCAGGTGAGGCAAGGTGAAGTGGAAGCAAGGAGAGACTTGCTTGTGAAGATGGAATTTTTAAAGAGATATTTGCAGGTTGAGGATTCACAAAGGAAGAAGTAAAGAGTGAAAAAATAAATGAGAAAGAAGGAAATAAAGAAGGCAAGACAAATAGAGTTTGAGAAAGCCATTGAAGAAATAAGCCAAAGGTTGGAAAGATTAGACAAAGAACACCAAATTATTAAGGAATCACAAAGGAGTTGGAATATACCAATGCCAAAGAGGTTAAGATGGCCTCTAAAGAAGATTATGAAGAAGAAAAGAAAACTAAAGAAGGAAAAAAATGAGACAAAGGTAAAGTTTGAATCTACTTTTCAAGTTGAGCAAGATAAGTTACAAGTTGATATGCATGATATTTCAATTGTGTTTGAAGATGAACAAACTTCTTTGTTGGTTAATGAGCATGTTTATGTTGAGATTAATGATGTGGTTATTTTTGGTACTCAATTATTTGATGAAATTGTTGTTGATGAACAAGTTGAGGAGGTTTTTGATGTTATCGATAACCCTTGTATTGATACTCAAGTTGATGATGATAAAGTTGTTGATAACATTGATGTTGATATTCATGATCAAGTTGTTGTTGGTAATAAGGTTGTTAATAAAGATGTTGAAGATCTATTTTATAATGATGTATATGAAGGTTTTCAAGAGTATGATGCAGATTATATATGGTACTCTAATGATAAGAATGAAGATATAGATGAAGCTACTGAGGTTTATACACAAGAGATGGAGTTTTGGAGCTTATATGTTGAAAAGACGATTCATAAAAGAAGGCATAAAAAGAAGAAGAGGAAGAAAAAACCATGGGTTAAGATGAAGATACAAGTGTTTTTGATTGCAGATGATAGCGAAGAATCATTTATTTTTGCAGGTGCTTTATTTTATGCTAAGTTAGGGGACTTGAGTTTTTTCTTCAAGGGGTGTATGGTGCAAGAGCACCAAGTTGCTTTCAAGCCTCCATGAGGCCATTTTTAATAAGGTATATCAAACCATTTTATAGGTTTTTAAGTCTTAGGAAGTCATATTTGAAGTCATTTCTCAAATAATGTTTAAAGTTGTTTCATATTGTAAAAATTGTAAAAGTTGCTCAAGAAAGTTGTCAAGCAACTTGTCAAAAGTGTCATTAAGGTGTTTTGTCAACAAACTAGTTAAAAGGTGGTTGAAAATAGTTGGTTTTGGTTGGAAATGTATAAGTAAACCATACAAAACTCGAATTGGGAGGTTGGAGACATTATTTGTGAAGTTTGATAAATGGCAACCTCAATTTTGGTGTGCATTTTATGATTTCTACATTGTTTTCAGGTTGAAGTTGTGATTTGTACGGACTGGTATGGATTCAAATAATGGAGTATCATATATTGATGGAAATATATCTATTTCTAGTTTCCAATTATTTTTGTCTCATTTAATTTTATTGAGTTTTGTGGAAGATATGACTATTTTGGTGAGGGCAGGTTTGAACACTGCCTAGGGTTTGCAGTTTTGGTAAAAATACAATAAATTTATTTTCAAACATTGGATCTTTATAAAAATTGGAAGGGAGTTCTTTAATTATTTTATCTTAAATATCACTGAAGGGATTGGCTTCATTATTTATTTTATGGAAGTTATTAATGACTGTTTGTTGCATTGAATTGTGGGTTGTCGTGAGAATGATTACACTGTGATCTAGAATGCACTTAATCATTATTTGAGATGAATAATTTCATGAAAATTTTCAAGTGAATGGAATGTTGAGTTGTGAATCCTCTTTCTCTACATCAAGATATCATCCCACATAGTCCTTGCATATATATATATATATATATCATTTCAAAAACAAAAAAAATTATGTGTCCTCCAAGTCAAGTTGTCCACATCATCTCCAAGTCAAACTTCTCATCCTCCATTCCAACCATGCATAATATTTCATCCTCCATCCACCTAACTTCACCATCAAGAGTTTCCTAAGACAATCCATGCCATTAATCAACAATTCAAGTGTCCACTTATCACCCTTATCCTCTATTCTTCATTCAGAGCCTAATAATTGCTTATCATCTAATGCATTTTTTCCATGGAATTCTTAAGTTCAAGAATCTTTGATTTCATATGTTCAACTCCACTTATATATCATCATCTCTCACTTTATTTGCACAATATTTTGTGACATGTACAAATGGCTCAACAAGCAGGAAGTTCTCAAGAAGAAGTCGAGCCCAATCTAGATATTGGACCAAATGAATCAGTTGAAGAACACATGGACCTTGAAGATAGGGAGGAGGCCCGAGTTCAAACAATGCATGTTGGAGAGGGGTCGGGATCACTTACTTCTACACTAATGGATGAGCATATAAAATTATTTGAAAAGGTGGGGAAACAAATTTCTTATAGAAATTTAGATCATTTACTTGAAATGGATATGGAGAAACTGAAATGTTATGCCAACCAACCTAAAAATAGGAGTAAGAGGTCAATAACTAAACCTATAAATAGAATAATCCATGATCATTTCAATCATCTTGAAACACTTTAAAAAACCCAATTGTTATCATGTTTACTTCTTCGTAATGAGTTGAAAGAGTCATTACAATTGTTGGGTGTACATTTTGCATCGAATAAGAGGAAGCACATGAGACTAAAAAAATATATTGTTGAAAATGTTAAAAAAGGTTTAGACTCCATTGGGAAAGGATCTTGATCAGTGGATAAGGCCATTGCAAGAAAGGTGATTTTAAAATTTGTTTTAAATAAAGAAATATCCAGAAAAAGAAAAATGTCAGCACTTTCCATTGAATTTGGTTATAGTAGAACCACACTAAGAAAATATGAGAAAAAGAGAAAGGTTTTGGATGGTAGTTTTGAAGGCAATTGGGCAATTATGTGTAGAGATCCCCATTCTGATAGGATTGAAGATGCTGTTAGGAACTTGATCTCAAGTTTTTGGAATGATCATACTTGTCCGTCATCAAATACTAGAGATGTTATGAGGCACAGGGTTGGACCTGGTATTTATGAAGAACATATTAAACATTGGTTAGACATAACACAAATTGAGATGTATATGAAATTTTTTAATATGTATCCTCATATAAAGATTGGGCAAACAATGTTTGAAAGGTTAAAGCCATATTATGTGAAGATAAACAAGTTTTTTGAAACTTCTTGTTGTCGTTATCACATTGAATTTGATCTCTACTATCAGGTGTTTCGAAAGATGAGAGAATAAATATATGGTTTTCAAAAGGAACCTCCTAAATAGGAAAGTTTGTTCATAAAGGATCTATTATGTGATCATGAAAATGGACCTCAAATAAAATACATAAAAGGACTCTGTGAAACATGTGGAAATTTGGCTAACTTTCTTTCAACAAACGAAAATGCTGGCCTAACAAAGACAGTAAATTTCAAGAGTTATAAGTATGTAAAGTTTCAAACAAATTTTGGGAAAGAATCCACAAGGTTAAACTATGTAGAAGAGGAGATACCTATTGGGAAATTTATGGAAGATTTTAAAAAATTGATACAACCATACATACAATATTCCTTTTATGCTAAGTGGAAAGCACATCGATTTCAAACATTAAGAGATAATTTCCCACTTGGAATAGTTCTATTAGTAGTTGACTTTGCAGAAAATTACTCTTTTGTACATCAAAAAGAGATTCAATTAGAATATTACTTTTCAAAGTAGGTCACTATTATGGTTAATGTGTGTTATCAACATGCACAATTGGAATTGGATGGTGTTGAGAGTACAAATGAACAACGGGCCATCAAGAAAGAATATTACTTTTATATTAGTGATGATAAAGAGCACGACACACTTTTTGTACAACATTATTTTACAAAATGTTTTTTTGAGAATTTGAGAAGCAGAGGTGTAAAACTTGAAAAGAATTTTGTATGGTCAGATGGATGTGCGACACAATTCAAATCATCACGACCATTTTATGCACTTTCTAGATATCATAAAATTTACAACATACCACATGTTTGGAGTTTCTTTGAGAGTGGGCATGGAAAGGGTGAGCATGATGGCACAAGAGCTTGCATCAAACGTGCTTTAAGAAAGCATCAAATGAGTTATTCAAAAGATCGTATAGACGATGCACATGACGTTGTTGAATGGTGCAAGAAAAAATTTGAATGAAATGAGGTTGGCACATCTTCAAGAAAAAACCGAAACATTCCACATAGAGTGTTTTGGGAGATATCGGGTATGTATAAATTACATTTTCAAAAAATTAAATTTATCTAAATTTAAAATTTACATATATATATATACACACATGTTTGTTCACATAAGTTTTTTGCAAGTACATGTATCTAGGTGTGGATAGAAGATCGATGCATGGATGCAAGAGGGTAGAAAAAAAAAGATTTTTGCATTGTGTTATGAGTTCATATAGTCACCCTAGATGGACATTATACACGAGGGATTACTCTTGTTTCTGCATTGAGTGCATTGCAGGAAACTCTCATGCATGCAACAACGAAGAAATTGAATATGTTAGTAAATGAAATATGGCGCCACTATTCATTTCAAACACATACAACGAAAATGAGGATGAAAGATTTCAAGACATTCCTTTGATTTCAATTGATTATGACCATATTTCAAGATTGGTTAGAAAAGGTACATGTGTAAGTTTTCCATAATTTAAATATTATATAAATTTAATGATCTTTAAAGTCTAGAGACAATTCTATTTTTTTTAGAATTTTATTGTGTAAATTTGGTGTACAGGAGATGTTTTTGCAGTCATAGCAGAGCCTAGAAACATAGAAGGTGTTAGCTATTATTTATTGTGTTGCACAGAAGAGAGGAATAAGCTAACACAACCTAAAACAAACGATGGAATATTATTTCCCACAGGTGAGTTTGAATTTAAAATTATATATATACATTATGTACATGTGTACATTACCTTAAAAACATTAAATATATATTGTACAAACCTTGAGCACAAAAATGTTGTACACGTGCACATGTCTTGCCTCAGGTTCATGTTTACCGTGCAGGTTTTGTTGTTGTGCAAGGGATATATCTAAAACAAGTCAAATTTTTTCAACATGGGATTCATTTTGTGGACTATCAAGTTGATAACAAGGTATATCAATATAGTCACCTTATAATTGCTACTGTCCTACATCTTCATTCAGTTCCACATGCACGTGGACGAAAAAAATGGAGACTAGCTAGTGATGACCATCAAAAAAATTTACATGTTATTCAAGAGCAAGTTGAACCAAAATGTTTGAGTTAGATTATATCCATGATTTTCAAGTTCACTTGTACATGTACATACATGTTCAAGATGAGAAATTATAGTAACTTGTTTGAACTCTGGATTGTTTTAGTTACTTATAATATATGTTGATGACAAGTGTTTTAAATTTGGTTGGACACAAATTAGGGGTTGAAATACATTGAGAACCTTAAATTGAGTAGATATTTCCAATTATATATTTATTCCATGGAATTCAAGTACTTGTTCAAGAATCTAAATTATTTCATTTGAAAGTTCATCTCCACTTATAGCTAGAAAAGTTATTATAAATTGATTCAAGAATTCAATGCTTAATTTTATGTTATGTACATAATGTGCAAACCTTGTTACGACAATTGCAATGCTTATATCTATTTAATATGACTATGTATTTAAAGGTAAGTATTTAAACAATGAATATTTTCTATAATAAATTTATTGGTCCATAATTTGAGTATTCTATAGTATCTAATTTTCATAAAAAAAGTCATTGGAAGAGTGATGGTGGGAGTAGAAGAAAATTTAGTGTTATTTTCAATGACCCCCAAAAGAGCATGTTTATTTATTTATATCTTCAATAATGTTGTATTTATGCATATAGTTGTATATATTTAATTGATGGTTAATTTTGTAGTTAATTATTTTTTTCTCATGCCCTAAAAAAATTAGCAAGTGATTGCATGTCTCCTTAAGCCATCCTCTTAGGCCCCTTCGCTCATCTCCTACATACATTTTAAAAATTTAGGCAAGTTTAAATTATTTTAGGTAGACCTTGCAGCTACTTGGCATGATTGTGACTACTTGGGCATTTAACATGTGACAACATATTATATAATTCTCCTACAGTAGTCATCACTTGAACATAAGAAATTTCTGATCTAATTATTTAACTTGATTTATTGTATTTTTTTAACATTACTTAGATTCAGGACTCATAAATAACTATAGTTAAAATTTATTTACTTCCTTTAATTATATGCATATTTACTTGTTCATTATATTATTTTATGATTTTTATTTTAGGTCTCTTATAACTAGTTGGAATGATTATGACTACTCGTGTATTGAATTTGTGACAACATAATGGTAGGAATCATTTGAATATAAAAAGATTCTAATCTAATTTTCTAAGTTTATTTATTATAATTTTCTCACATGACTTAGAGTTTGACCCATGTATCTATAGTTAATTTATTTTCTATTCTATAAGGTGTATCAAATTGTACATAACTATGATACAAAAATAATTGATCTAATTGAGATGATGTCCCCAAAACTTTTCATCTACAAAAAAGTTTATAATATATAATTCATATTTATAAATTGATCATTTATATTTAAAATAGATCAAGCTATTTATTATTTTTAATATATATATACTTTGTAAAAACATTTAAAATATGGCATGTAACTCTATATGATGACATATAGCGTAGCTAAGAAATATTGCTCTGGTGTAGCTCCTAAAGTGGATGTACAAGTGAGACCATATCATGGTTGATTGTAATTGTGATATAAATGTGGCTTGAATGTGTGTGAGGTTATAGGAGGAACACCATATCCTCCATTATCTTTACCATTCACTTGAGATACCATGTGTGTAGCTTGGTTAGTTATATTTTCAAAGAGTGCACTCAATATTCTTGATGTTGAAACCAGTGCCTACACGTGAATGGGTGTAGGAATGCTAAGAAAATAAGGAGAAATTAGGGTTGGATTAGGCACACATAAATTTAAATTAACAGGTGCCCTTATGCTATGTTGCGACATGCCACCATAAACACCCTAGGATAATAAATATGAAAATAATTAGGTTTTAAATCCAATTCAAACTTTGTTCATAATTTTCTAGAAAAATAAAATAGAGCCTTAGAATTAGCATGTGGTGGATGGTCAAATACCATTCACTATCACTCCCAAATATGTGATGCAATTAGAGAATTCCTACAATATCTAACTAAACTTATTTATCATGTTTGAAGGGATAGGTTGATTTATGGAAGATTCAATAAATTATGGGGCTATGGTTGGTTTAGTAATATATAAATCAAGGATCTATCTATATGATAGTCCATCTAAATAGAATTTCCTTATCTCCTCCCTTCAAAGCCAAAATGTACATCTAGATCCACATCAATTGATCTAACTAAATTAACAATTTCTTTCAATGAATATACAAACTATATAGCATATGGTGGCATACTAGCCTCATATCGGATAAAATTATTTTTTTCTTATTTTTAACATTGTTATGTTTCCATTTATAGTTCCTTACAAGTGAACCTCATCAAATGGAAGTGTTGGGGGATTTTTCCAGGTGGTTTTTGGGGGGAGGTGGATTGAGGGAGTAGAGGGGTTTTGAGATGGGGGTATTTCAAGTGGTTTCTTTTCAAGTGGGTTGAATATTTTATAAAAAATCTTCTAATAAAAATGTATACTCTAGTAATTTCTCTATTGAAATGTAACATGTTATTTATTGCAATTTTCTAAATTTAAATAATTTTTTAATTTAAATTATGAACTTTATTGAATCATTGCATCATATTGGAGATTATTGTCAAGTCATAACATGGACACATGATTTCATCTTCCTATTTCCTATTAGGTATATTCCTAGGACAAAAACCTATATTTATATAGATCAATTTGAGGCTCCTCTTGTGAAAAATATATATTTATCTAGATATATATTAATAAGGAAGAGGGCTTTGATCATTTATAACAACTTGCATGTTAGTGATGATAAGAATAGGAATTTGAAACTCCTTAAGAAAGATACCAATTGTTTACCATAGTTCTTATTCATGTTCCCTAAATACTAGTTCTTTACCATAGTTCTTATTCATGTTCCCTAAATACTAGTTTGATATTTTCTCCAACATTTTGGTACATTTATCTTGTTGTACAAAGTGTACTTTAGATATGATTATTTCTCTAAAGTATTTATAATATGCTTCTCAAGATTCATTTGACTCTTTCTTAAGACAAAGAAATATTTTGTTCTATTTTCGTGGAAGAGATCATTACAATTTGATAAGTTTTTATTTTTTTAATATTATCCTCTTTAATTTAGATATCTAATTCCCACTTGTTTTAATGATGCATGTGTGATCATATACTATGTTTTAATAGAGGGTTTTAGCATAGTTATCATATATACAAGGTGATTCAAATTTATCTAATCATAAAAATCTTTATTATGTGCTATTTGTGGAAGTTTAAACTCTTGGAGTGCTAAATTCAACTATAATTTTGTTCAAATCTACACCTAAAAATTGCACTTGCGTGCACACCTACTTGCACCAACAACTCTCAAGAAAGAAAGTTATAAAGTTCATTGGCTATTATAAGTACTATAATTAAAGTGGGGTTTTGGCTTGATACCCACTAGAAAAAACACCTTTATTAAAAGGAGGTGTTATTTTATTGAGGAAGGAAAGTTATATTCAAGTAAAATATTAAACTCTAAGATAGATTAGATCATATATGGTGTATAAATGCTCTTTAAATTTATTATTTTAGATTAAATTCAAGAATAATTTTGATGTGTAAATAAAAGTATGGGCTCTATGATGTACAAAATTTAATGCAAAAATTATATAATAAAATACCAAACAATATCCTAGATAAATATATATTTTGGAAGATTGAAAGCACAGTCTAGTTTATTATCATTCAGTTAGTATGAGAAAATAATGAGGTTGGTGCAACAATAATTTTTTTATAATTTCTTTAGGTCTAAAAATTAAAATGTCTACGTAATTATTGACAAAGATTTTCCAATTTTTATTTATAGTTTTCTTTATTTTAGATTGAGAAATGAATAAGAAGGGAAAGATTTCAATTATTTTACTAATAAACAAGCCCTTTTTATGGTATACTTTATTTCTCTCTATTTTCATCATATATAAAGAGTTTATAGTCCCTAAGATGTGTTCCTTCAACTTTTCATCTAGTTGTCTATGTTAGACAAACCACAAAACTCATTAATTAAACCATGATTTTCCACATGACCATCATAATCATAATCTAATGTACAATGTATCAACAATCTAAAAAATGTAGCCCAAGTCATATATAATGAACATAAAATGTATCAACAATCTAAAACATTTAGCCCAAGTATAATGAACATAAAACATGTAGCCCAAATCATAAAACATAAAACATGTAGCCCAAGTTATAAAACATAAAACATGTAGCCTAAGTCATAAAACATGTAGCCCAAGTCATATATAATGAACATAAACAACTCATAGATCTAGAGCAGCCTAATATGAATATCGAGTCCTAATCAAATGATCATCTGAATAAGAACCTTGCTCTGAAAGATGTGTTGAGCCCTATAGATAAAATTGTGTACAAAATGTGTTAAATACATATAATATATTATAAATTTTATGAAAGTCATTTTTAAGAATGTACATGTATTTTTAAATTTATCTATCTAGATCTATACACACATATGCATGTACATATACATGTCTATATATTAAAAAAAAACTCACATGTCCACTGCTAACAAAATCATCCATAGAGTCACAATGATGTACACGATTTGGATGAAGGCTCAGAGTAACATGAGGCATGTCCATCTACAATATATATACATATATATTACACGAATATCTAGTTAAAACTAAAATTTTAAAATAATTATTAAAAAAAGAATTGAAACATGCACATGCACACATATATGCACATCATCTGGTATCAGATGCTCACGGTCCTCTGCCATAGATGTATCCACCAAATAAACTAGATGCTAAGTGGACGTGTCAATCTGAGGGCCTGTCACATGTTGTGCCATAAATGATGAGTCGAGGGGACTATGCAACCGAGATGGAATTGACGTTGAACCAGGACCAGTTAACAACTCCATAAAACGTGTAACAACTGTAGCAGTGGAATGATCCGTAGGTGGATCCTCATGTGCAATACTACTAGGTTGAGAGTGATGAGAATGATGGGATCTTGGACCTAAATGAACTCCTCGATCCAAATGACCTTTGACATGGTCTATAGGGATCCCATGGTCTGATGCGACGTAAGCATATGCTTGTAAGAGGTCCTCAGCCAAAGAAATCATAGTCCTCTGTGCCATGTCTCCTGTAAGTCCATTGAGTAGTGTGGGTCCAGGGATGCTCGCCGCCTAAAAAGGATCTATGTTGTTGTACTTTGTTGTAAATGGTATGGATCATGAATGTCGAGACATCAAATAGTGACCCACATGATCAATAGATATCTGAGTGGTCGTGGATGCAATGTCACCAACACTATCAATTGCTTCCTTTTGGGAAGCAATGATAACCTAGTCCACTAAGGGGGCTAGAGATGGGGTGAGCATAGGAGAACTATCACCAACCAATACCCTAAACACTGGGGCTAGTCTATCCGCCCGATGATAGGTAGGCCTATCGACAATTCTACCATGCCCCTGACCAACATATGGTGGAATGTCTAGGTAGTTGACTTTGAGGCCCAAATGGACCTCAACATACAATTGCTGAACAAAATATAATGGAAGCTGGTCATTGTTTGGATACTTACCATGTGCTACTAGAAATCATGGCACTAACTCATTTGATTGCAAAATTCTATGAAAATGTCCGATGAAAGCTATATAATCAGATGTATCGTCAGGCACTTGTGCAAAATTTTCATTTTTTAAAAATTTTATCCCCTACGTTTGTCGGAATTTTGATGAACCTTATTTTTCACCGAAATTTTGACAAACTTGCAAAGTTAAATTGTGGCCGACATAAATAAAAATGAGCTTGACTATTTATTGCGACAGTGTTTTGCTCAACGATTTTCTTGGGGAAAATCAGAAAAAACTCAAGAAGATATCGGGTGGTTGAGGGTAGTCATTGTCTTTTTCCAGAATTCATTTGTGAAGTCATATTTGTACTTCCAGGTTTGAAAATCATACTTTAAAGCAACATCTCATTAGATTTCATTTTTAGTCTTGTGCATTTTCAGAATTTCATTTCCGGATTTTAGACCCAACTTCGTAAATTCTTTATAAGGGAATTGTTTATAACTAATGGAAAATTCTTGATGGATTTGGACAAATATTATATTTGCAAGGTTTCAATTTTAACCCTAATGATCAATTTTCAATAGATTTGGGAGCCATAACTAGATAATATCAAAGGCATAGGGATAGTTGCAGAGTGAAATAGCTATCAAGATTCAGGCCTAGAGGGTTGAACAAAGAATTGGGAATGTTTGATAGTGGATAGTTAGAGCCATTTAGCTATGATATTTTTGAAGACTACTTCATAAAGATGTATTTTTCCCTTTGCCAAGTTTCAGAAATAGATTTTAGACCTTAGATGCCAGTGTCTTATAAAAGCAGTTATGGTATATCTGTTACCTGAAGTTCTTGAATTCATCTTGACTCTATACAAATGTATCTATTCTTTAGTTGAACAAGAAAGAAAGAAAGCAACCAATTTGTAAATATTGTGAGATATTTAGAGCAACAAACTAAAAAATGAAAAAATGAAGGTCAAGGCCTCTCTATTTTTCTCAGTTCACTTAAAAATTTTAGATGCTGCCAAACATCTAGCAAGCTATAACTATCATGCTGATTATATGATTTCTATTTGTTTTTTACTTTGGAACAATTTACAAGATGAAATTGTCTCCTCATGTAGAAGTATAAGCTGCCAAATTCCTTCATAAGTTGGTACAAGAATCAAAAGATGAACCTGTCAAATTGGAAACCAAAATTTTTGTGGTAAGAAGAGTTGATTTTGACATGAATGACATGTTGTAACAACTTTATTAAGTAATACAATTTATTTAGTTATTTGACAATTTGGTGATTTGTGTGTAGATATGCCACCATATGAAACTGAGTGGAAAAGAGCACTCCTTACCTTATCAAGTAATATCCAGGTAAGATGTTATAAAAAATAACTCATGATTTTAGTGAAGCTGGTCAACCTACTCATTCTTTTCCATGCTCAATTTTTTTCTTTTAGATTGAGCTACTTATGATAAATTTTTAACTTTCCTTGCAACCTATGTATTACCCTCTCAATTTTTTAACTGGTTAAAAGAAATCTCTTATAAAAGATATAAAATTCCTTAGTACTTTAGATTGTCCTTTACATTATGGGAGGAATTTGACTATTGTTTATATAATTCAACTTTATTTGAGAGTAAGCATATTTCATCTCTATGTGGTAGATTCAGACACTAAAAGAAAGTATTTGACATTATTAGGAAAAATAAAGCAAAAAATGTAAAAGTGCATCATATCTCTGTTGAAAGTGATTCCATATCCTTTGTGACACTTGCTTTGTCTTTTAGGTTATGCATGAGTTTATTCATTTGATTTCAATGGCCTTGCATAACACTTGAAGAAATTAATTGTGGTAGCTGCTTGAGATATTGTCTATGCACTCCTTAATACACTTGTAGGTTGTCCTCTTTTGAATCTTTGTGAGATGGAAATATTTATTAGTTTACCATACTGCTATGAAGAAAATGAATCCTTGACAAGATTTATGATGTTTTAAAAGCCCTCTTGATTGCTCAGTTACTTTTATTTATGTATCTTTTAAAGTTTTTCATACTACCCTATCACTGTTATTATTAATTTCAATGCCCCCTTCATGGTTATGACATGGACTAATCATTGTTAATTTGAATAGTCATGACTGTGATCTCCTTTTGGGAATCTGTAGTAAAGTGTCATTCCTTTCTTTGAAGTCCATTTCCTTAAATATTTTCTCTTTGGTCATTGCTCGTGATAACTAGTGGACATGGGTATAACATCAAGCATCATACAAATGTAGTTTATATTTGCATTTATAATACCCCGAGAGACTAATATTGTAGAACTAGTCAAAGAATCATCATCAAACTATATTTGTTGATCAAATACAATGAAAAATAAAATATATTAAAATATAAAACATTGATCTTTTCTATCTACTCCACTGTAAATAATAAAGATTTCCAACACTCAAATTGCAAGGAAATTTCTATAGTCTTTATTATTTACAGTGGAGTAGATAGAAAAGATCACTATTTTATATTTTACTATATTTTTTTTTGCAAATAGCATTGGACAGTAAACTCGACAATACGCTGTCAAACATAATGATTGGACCTTATGAATATATAGGTTATCAATCTTTAATCAATTCACATGAGAAATCATACTGACCAATAGTATCAATGAAACTTTGATACTATATAACAATGACTAGTCTCAGTTTGATGACATTTCAAGACCAATGCATGAATATCATTTGGGCCTCATGGCATTGAACATTGTTTTCATTAAGCCATGATATAATATTATTATAGGAAGCACAATACTAGTATGATTGAATGTATTTGAGGAAATAGGAGTTAAAGTAGATAAAATGAGAACAAAAATATTATAGTGTAAGCATATTATTATATAAATAAATAGAAAAATAATAAGAGTAGGAACCCCAAATATCATGTTCACTGTCTATGTGAATATGTGTGGAATAGAGTGACCCCTTATCTATTTCAATTGCTGATAAGGTTACAGTTTATTCTTATTCTCCTTTGCATACTATAAGCTCTAACCAATTTTTAATATTTAGCTTAAAAGTCAAGATAGTATTCCATACTAATTCTATGTCAATAGGAGGGAGGAAGTTCTATATGGATTCTAGAATAAACATTGTAACCAAAGACATGAATTACATGAATGGAAGAAAATTCAATACAAATGGCAATATATTTGACATATAAAACCAGAGGATGGCCCTATGATATTTTGAAGCACTATTGTAATGGTGAAGTCAATTTAGATAGAGGCTTGCTTCATAAGTAGATGGAAGTGTACGAGAAATTTGAAGTTCCTTGTGAGAACAAGATTTAGCTTAACCTACAAAACTAGGCAAATGAAGTGTTATCCTTACAAAAAAAAATTGTCGAGAGTGTGGAAGTGAAGGTCTACACAAGATTGTTTGTATGTATTGGATTCAACATAAATATGTTAGGATCAGTCTCATCAATCATTTTAGTCTTTCAAAATAATATCATCCTTATTCAACCATACACTATTTTTTGTTAGATGGATGTAATCATTAAGGAAGACCCTTCCATTATTCCCTTAATGGATTGAACTTTCAAGGAGGCCATGTAATGGTGTTTCCTATTGATATCCAAAGCAGGGATGTGAATAAGACTGGTGACTATGCAGGCTATATTGTAGATAAAATTCATAGATCTTTTAACTTTATCAAGGCATATAATAGGGTGGTCCACTTCAAATGAAACTCTTTATTATGCCATACTATTTTATTTCCAGAATTCATTTGTGAAGTCATATTTGTACTTCTAGGTTTGAAAATCATATTTTAAAGCAACATCTCATCAGATTTCATTTTTAGACTTGTGCATTTTCAGAATTTCATTTCCAGATTTTGTTGTGCAAGTTCAATATTTTGATTTTAGGAGTCTAACAGTTGGAAATAATTGTAAAATCAAAATTTAATAATTTATGGAATTAGCATTTTAAAGTGTTTTTTGGGGTCATTAAATTTATACTATCTTCTCTTTTGCAGGGGTGGTTGCATGCCAATTTTTTTTGGTGTAAAATATCATAATTATTAGATTTTGTTACCTGTCTATGATTAAAAATTATTGGAGTATGAGTTTGATATTTTTTGAAGATCTAAATATTCAAGCTTGGTAAATAAAAATCATGCTAGATAATATTAGTCTAGAACAAAATAAAGAGTCACTTGATAGATTGTGGGCTAGATTGAAAAGAAAGGGTGATGGGAAATGTTATTGTCCTTGCAATAATTGCAAGGGCTCAAAGACGAGAAGACTTTTGATCACAACAACTAAGAAACATTGTAGTCAACATGGTCATGTTGAAGGGGGGCATGGTTATTGTCCATTGGTAAGTTGTTCATTATATTTGTTTATATTGATTGAATTTGTAAATGTGTATATTGTTTTGACATTTGATATATATATATATATAATCACTTGATCATGATCATGGTTTATTTGTGTCTGTCATTATTATAAATTTGGGGCGCCCTAGGGCACATGATATGGATTATCATGGCCCAGAGAATGTGGTTTTGCAAGCGGAGGAACATGGAGCTGTGAATATTGAAGATGAAGTTAATGATCCTATGGAAGAAGATGATCATGCACCAGAAAACACAATTGAAGATGATGGTACAAATACATTGATCCATGACACATTTAGTGGCACAACTGATCATGTTGATTGAGATGACTTTGATTATGTTCATGATTTAACTGTACTTGAGAAAGCATACGAGCCCCTTTATGAAGGCTCCCAAATAACTTTTCTCTCTATTGTATTGTTGTTGGTGAACTTGAAGGTTATGAATGGTTTATCCAACATAGCAATCTCACGGATGTTAAGATATGTCATATATGTCATATTTTTTCATCTATTTTAATTGTTGTTAGTTCATCACTAGTAAATAAAGGATGAAATATGTACCATTAATATTCTTTATATTAACAAATTATTTTTTGTTGTAGATTGATTGGTGAATTTTTGTTACCACCATAAAATAATTTACCTTGCTCATACCGAGATTTATCTGGCACTATGAAAGATATTGGAATGGAGTATCAAGCAATAGATGCATGTCCCAATGATCATATTATATATCATAAAGAACATGAATTTGTAACAAAATTCCTAGAATGTCATATCAGTAGATATCGAACAGATCAACTAACAAAAAAGGTGTCTCGCAAGGTTCTTCGTTATATTCCCATTATTTCACGTATGCAAAAATTATTTAGGTGCGAAAGCTTAGCGCAATTTATGGATTACCATGCACGAAATAGAAGTGGAGATGACATTCTTCAAATGCCTACGAACGGTTCTACATTTAGGGACATGGAAGAAAAATGGACACACTTTAAAGAAGAACCTCGTAATCTCAGGCTTTCATTGGCAGCGGACGGTGTCAATCCATTTGGAGAGCTGAGATCTATTTACTTGGTGTGACCCGTTTTTGTTATCAACAATAACATTCCTCCATGGCTGTCAATAAAGAGGGAGCACATAATGTTGGCAATGATTGTTCCAGGTATTTGTTTACATCAATTTTTTTAACGTATTATCATCTCATTTGTCTTATTTGTTGCATAATGACTTATATTTTTTTCATTTAATAGTCATGTACATTAATTTATATATATTGCAGTAAAATGGTTATAATAATTATGTAATGTTTATGTTCATTCAACTAGGTAAGTACCAAGTTAAAGATATGAATGTATATATCGAGCCTCTTATCGATGAGTTACTAAAGTTATGGAATGGCGTCACTATGTATGACCTATCTAGACCAATAGGGCAAATAAAATTTCAATTTCATGCAATGCTTGTATGGACAATTCATGATGCCCCAGGGCTAACATCTTTTCCTGGTATGTTATAACGTTTGACTGCATGAATTTAACGATATTTAATTTTCTGAAGTAGATATCATGCATGTTTTTTAAATAATCTATTCATTATATATAATTATAAAAATTGACATATTTAATCCAATTATATATGATTTGCAGGTCTTCAAACAAAGGGAAAATTTGTATGTCCAATTTGTGGTCCAAAGATGAAATCTCATCATTCAACAAGTTTAGGAAAGTAGGTTTTTGATGAGTATAGGCACTTCCTCCACATAAATCATAAGTATCGAACTACTGAAAAACATTTTTTCAATGGGAAAGAAGAGACTACATCAAAACCACGAAGAATGACACCTTGCCTATGGAAGTTGGAATATAATAGAATTAATCGTCAAGGTTATACATGGGATCAAATTGTTTATCTATCATATATGATATGTTTTAAATTTATATTTTTATATTGTGTTGTGTTTACTCATGTTGTAATTGAAAATAATTGTCGTTAATTTGTTTAACTTATATGCTTCATCAAGGTCGTCAAGGCATTAATGGTCGGCTTCCACAGGGACTGAAAAATTATCCTAGATAATTTAGTAGGTTGCCCTACTATGAGAAGCTACAAATTGTGCATTTTTTTGATACAATGCATATCAGAAAGAATATGACATAAATGTTATGGAAAATATTGGATGGAAGACATGACAAAAAAAAAAAATTCAAAATTTGTAGTGACATTCAGGAAGCCAATCATGCAATGAAAAATATCATTCAATTAAATAGCGATGGAGACCAAATAAATATAAGTGCCTTTTTTTTATTAACGAAGCATCAAAGCAATGCTATAAAATAAGTCATACAAAAAAATCGATTTCCCACAGGATTTGCTACGAACATAAACAATATCATAACAAAGAAAGGTGAACTTGGGCCAAGGATAAAAATGCATGATTGGAGTTCTTTCATTAAGGTAATTATTCTAGTATATTGTATATATATTTGTATACTGCATATAATTTTCAGTGTATTATGTTTACTAATTTTGAAAAAATAATGAAAAGATCATTTTATAATTGTTGCAATACGTTCTACCTCTATCTCTCCCAGACAACTTTGACAACAATGTCAAGCAAGCTATATATTATCTTGGAAAATACATGAGGTAAGTAGCGATATTTATTCAATTCATTGTATATTTTTGTTAAATCTCGTTAATATATTTGTGCCTTGAATCACTTGTAGATGGTTGCCATCTAAAGCAATCCATAAAAAAGATATAAATTATTGGAAGAGAAAAATTTCTCATCTAATATGTGAAATGAAAAAGTGTCTACCTTCGACATTTTTCAATGCACAAGAACACTACCTCATACACCAAGTTGAGGAGATTGAATTGTGTGGACCTGTACACACAAGGTCAATGTGGATGGTTGAGAGGCACCTGAAATTTTTGAAGGCTTTGGTTAGACAAAAAGCACATCCTGAGGGTTCTATGGTGGAGAGATATGTGCTATACTAGACCATGGTGTACATTACTGAATATCTTCCTAAGTTTGCAACAAAGATCTATGTAGATCGCATTTGGGATCCCAAATCCATTAACAAATTCGAAGGGGAGTACTTGATGGGGAAAGGTAGATTGAAGAAAGTGACAGGTAATTATAAGATGGTCATGGAGATTAATTAGAATACATTTTACATTTGGTTTTTATGTATATTGTACTTATTTAATTATTAATCTTCAATATACATCAATTATAAATTAAGGTTGTATATCGTGGTAACTAATTATACGTTGTTTATGAATTTCAATTTTTTTTATACAGTTGGTCAAGAGTGGGATGCACTACATTTGTACGTCAGAAACAAACTTGATTGGATGATGGTATGGATTGAATGATGTCAACAATTTGGTCGCGCATTAACATGGGAAGGTGTGGCTTCATTGGTTAAAAAAGCTCATCGTAATGGAGATTCCAATGTTACACCAAGGAAAATTGATTTAGTATATGGTTTAAGAGATAAATAGGTACGTATTGTTAGAGTAATTGGTTATTTACTTTATTAATTAAACATTATTTGTTTAATTACTTAAAGTTCTTTTTTACCTCTTTTCACTTAAGCTAACATTAGGTGCATAATAATTAATTACATTATTAATTATTATTGTGTAAGCCTAGGGTTTTTCTTTTTAGGGTTTTCATCTCTATATGGTTGAAAACTATCTTTTGTATTATAATTCATTTTACATTTTCAGGTGAATACATTGCTCCACATTTTTGAGCATTTCCTTTGTTGCTTCTCTTTGCTTCTCCTTGTAACAAGTTATTTGCTTGCAGAGAACTTTGGGCTTTTGTGGTGTTATATCTTCTCAACTCCAACATGGTATCAGAGCTTCAGATCTGCAGCTGCTTGTTCTTGTTTTGAAGATTTTTGGAGCTACAAGAGTTTGTTGCAAGCCGTCATTATTTTTGCTTTAAAAATTCAATTTTCACTCATTTGCAGGAAAAATGATTTCTGGGTTTTGTAGCCAGCGTCGAAACTTGAACTAGGTATCTTTTAGATTTTGCATATCCTGCACATATCTAGAGAAAATCACTGTTGAAAAAATGGCACGCATCATTTTTCTCCTGGTTGAAAGTAAAAAAAAAATCATTTTCTCATATTCTGCTTATTGGATCAAGAAACGATTTCTGGGTTTTGTTTTTAGCATCAAAATATTTCTGGGTTTTTATTTTTGTTTACAAACAATGAGTAGATTTTTCAGAAATCAAGTTAGAAATAAATGTTTTTTGCTAGAAAATTCGTTTCGTGCAAGTTAAATTCAGTTTTTGAAAAATTCATAACTTTTGATCACGGTGTTCATTTTGCGCAAACGAATAGGCATTGGAAAGGTGTTATAGTGCTCTTTCCAGATCTACAGTCTATTTTATCAGAATATTTACCAGGTATTTTTTATTCAACTTTGTGTGTTTTTATACTTTGCTCAATTACTTGATCATTCTGGCTCCTTCATGGGTTTTGTTTGCATGGAATGGGTTATATTAATTTGATCTAAATGTTGTAAGGTCATATTTCTCAAATTTTTTTCATTTGAAGAGTTATCATGGGTTTTTCTACTCACCCTTTAGTTGTAATTCTGGAACGGGGTAATTATGAGTCATGGGCAAAGGGTATACTTACACATTGTAGGTGGCTTAATATTTTGCCTTATTTGTATGATCTCATACCTGAACCAACAACTTTAGAAGGAAAATTAATATGGGATATCATTAGAAATCACATAGTAGGACTTATATTGTCTAGTGTTGATCATGACACCGTGTTGGTTATATTGGACATTGATTGTCCTCACCCACTTTGGACATGTCTTTGGGAGATCTATGAAGACCCTATTCTATCTCCATTCCCAAAGGATCCTGCTTCAAATTGTCTCTTACCCATTGCTTGGAGAGAAAATACACCCTTTGATCATGATACTTTAGAGGAGCTTGAGTATTTAGACACCCTTACATGTTCTGATGGATCAGAGGTTTGTCTCACAGTTCCTACTCTTCAGACTGAGACTTCATCAACATATCTTGTTGTTCTTGATTCAGTGCAGCAGGGAATCATACATCTTCCAGACATAGCTACTTTGGACTCTTATGTTGCAGACATATCTTTCTTATTTGTTGAGTCCTATATTGTAGATTTGGAGGATTATTTTGAGGACATTCATCTCCTCTACCTTGACAGTCAGGTTATCACTATTCGCCCACCATTATCCGTGCATTCAGAGGTTGCATTTCAGTATTCTCCATATCAATTTGGATTTGGCATTATTTGTTTCGATTCAGACAGTGAGATTCTTCAGCATCCTATCATGGCACACATCTTGAGATAGATTGGTTCATCCTTTTTCACAGGGTTTCTTCGACATTGTACTTTGGATCCATTTCTTTCCAAAGGGAGGAATATCATTTGCCACTTCAGGATCTCCTTTTGGATTCTACATCAAACATCTACCATTGTGACATGAGTTTCTTCATTGTGGGGGGGCTTTCTTCTCTCTTTTTGTCTCTCCTATGGATACCATTGTACATGTACTTATATGATAGAAGTTGTCTATAGGGGGTATCATGTTATCCACCTCCTATCATTTTTTCATTAATGCATTGCATTTCTTCCTTGCATTCTATTTTGGGGAGGAGTTTTGTTCCCACTGAGTTTTCTCTTTTACCCGATTTCATTTAGTTTGCATTGATTTTGTACATGGGTACCTGATCTGGCCTTGTTGTCAAGACCCATTGCTTTTGCTTTCAGTAGCTTCTTCTAGGTTTTAACTTCTCCCTAAGTCTAGCTTAAGGGGGGGTGTTAGAGTAATCGATTATTTACTTTATTAATTAAACATTATTTGTTTAATTACTTAAAGTTCCCTTTTACCTCTTTTCACTTAAGCTAACATTAGGTGCATAATAATTAATTACATTATTAATTATTATTGTGCAAGCCTAGGGTTTTCCTTTTTAGGGTTTTCATCTATATATGGTTGAAAAATATCTTTTGTATCATAATTCATTTTACATTTTCAGGTGAATACATTGCTCCACATTCTTGAGCATTTCTTTTGTTGCTTCTTTTTGCTTCTCCTTGTAACAGGTTATTTGCTTGCAGAGATCTTTGGGCTTCTGTGGTGTTGTACCTTCTCAACTTCAACATGTATATATATATTAATCACCCATATTATTAAATTATTTTCAATTATATTGATGTTGATATTTTTTTCTTTGCTTACATTCGACCAAGAATAAATATGTTTATCAACTGACGATATTTCAATAATTTTTACATGTTTGACATATTATAGGTGAAACACCACAAGGCTATGTGGTGCAATGGTCGTAAATTTTGAATCAAAAAGTTGGATGACATGAATAAAAATTGTGATTCTGGGATAACTGCAGTCTTTCAGGTGACTAATGTTTCATGTAGAAGCGACATACATCGAGAAGTCTCAAAAAATCAATACTATAGGATTTTGGATGATATACTTGAGTGTGACTTTAAGTCCTTCAAATCAGTTATGTTTGTTGTCCTATGGTACATGATACGATTGAATGAAAATGATCACGAGAGAACTGTTATTGAACATGATAATGGATTTATCATGGTTAATACAAGGTATTTTGAGCGAGTTGGAAATGAGCCCTATGTTCTTTCAAGCCAATATGAGCAGGTATTTTACTCAGAGGCTCCAAGTAAACCAGTTTGTTCATATGTTGTTAGACATGATCCAAGAGGAAGGTCGGTAAAGTATAATGTGGTGGAAGAAGAAGATACCGAAGAAATAGAAGATGATGTAGATGATGATCAGGATCAATAGTTAGTTGATGATGTGCCTGACGAAGATGTCAAAGAGGAGGAACTAGATCATGATCATGTAGGAGTTAATGTTCATGAAGATGATATCCATGTGGATGATGACATTATCAAAAATGATATAAATGATGATGATGATGATATGACCAATCCTTACAATGTCGAATCTGGATCAGATGATACAAACAAAGAGTTGGATGAAGAAGAAGATGAATGACATTGAAATATATGAGTTATGCGATTGTATTATCTATTTGATATTAATTTATTGATAGAATTATATTTGACTTATGTGGTTACATAATTAATTCATGATGTTTTTAATTTTTATGCCATTACATAATTAATTCATGATGTACTTTTTAATGTTTAATTTTAATTCATGATGTTACAACTATTGTAGCTCTCCTATAAATTTCCATATGATCATAATGAATAGTATTTTGGGAAATTTCATGAAAGATGATACATTGACCATAGTAGTGAAATAATTGCAAAGTCGTTTAAATTTTTTAGACCAATCACCCTTCGCAATGTCATTTTTAGGATCATCTCCAGTTTGATTACTAGGACACATAAGGTAGGATTTGATTGGCTTATCTTGGACGAACATTGTGGCTTTGTGTAATGTGAGAAAATTTTGAATGGGGTAGTGGTGCAGGAGCACCTACACCTCATAAAGTGATCATTGTAAAGGTTGTTGATGGTTGAGGATTTAAAATACAAGCTCTTGACATTCCAAAATTTGTTTTTTTCTTCAAAATTTTTGTATCTTACCTATTTTGCAGCACTATATAGTCACATACAACCATATTTTGATGTGAAATGAATTCCATGCCATGAAGACATGTTTTAGATTTTATTTTAATCTTATTTGAGGGCTTAAGGCATTGATTTGAGTTAGAAAGCTTCATTTCTTTGCATACAACCCGGTTACCCTGTTTTTGAGGGTTTTGTAGACAAAACATGATATAAAGGGGCTCTTACACTTTTTGTGATTACTGTAGCTTGTGTAAGAGACCCCATAGATATTGTTGTAAGTGTAAGATGCATGAATAGGGAGTAGGATGAGAAATAAAGAAGGTATAGTTGCTTTCCTCAAGAGTTTTGTGAAGAAAAGCATGTGAAATGAGAGGTTCAAGCCTAGGTTTCAACAAAATATGTATGGGTGATCTAATTTTATGATTTTTTACCCATGTATAGACCTAATGGTTTGTGTGAGAGTTTAACTTGAGGTCTAGGAGGTTGTGGAAGTAGGAGATTCAATAAAACCTCATGATTTTGGTATAAAAGAAGGGTTTTTGGGTTTGGTAAGAATTTGGCCATACAAGTGGAATATTTTTGTGGATTTGGAGGTTTGGAGGCTGTTATCTCTCAAAAATGCAGGTAAGAATACCTCAAGAGGTTTCCAATATCTTGATACGTTTTAGGGTAACAAACAAGGTCAAATGATTTGAACCTTCTTCTCTTCAAGTGCTGCCAAACTTAGGTGGGTCTACCTTTGTGAACTGAGCAGAATTAAGTGATGTGATTTTGTTTACAACAATCTATTCACAATGGCAATCTTACAGTGAACAAATATAATCCTAATAAAGTGTATGTGTAATATTAGAATATGTTCAGTTAACTGATGTAAAAAATAAAATGGACAAACAACTTTGCCAATTTAACTATATGTATATATAACTTTAAGTTATTTTTATTTTAACTAAAAGTACTGAAGTTACAACATACAAATTAAATGATATTTATGATTGTAAAATTTATGATTAAATATATCTCTCATAATCTTTTTTGTCCCAATTTGAAAATAATTCTATATTATAGAATACATTTATTTAAATTTTAAGATGAAAATAGCAAGGAAAAATCAAACAAATATCTTTATGAAAGAAGTATATTGGCGTGAAATTAAATGTGATTTGTATTCCAATGTAAAAACTACAAAGAATGGAAAAAATTCTTTCAAAACATAAAATATTAAGTAGTACTCAATTAAAATGATCTAAATAGTCTAATAATTTGACCATTAGCATATAACAATTTCTATAGAGTTGTAGATCTCTTCCATTTCAAAAACACAAAACAATATTAGGTAGATAATCAAACATCTTTCATTTCTACAATGACTTATTTATCTAGAGGAGCTAGTATATAGTATACAAAGAAAACCAACAAACCCAAAACTACCCCTATTTTGAAGGATTTCAGTTTTCTCCCCTTCCTGATCTCCCTAATATTGTCTAATTATTTTAAAGAGAGAAAGGGTCATAACAAAACTTTATTCATCCCACTAAATAGCTTGGTTAATGAAACTTAACAAAAGAAACAAAAAAATTGCTACATTTGGCATTGAAACTGGATTTTGTTTACAACAATCTATTCACAATGGCAATCTTATAGTGAACAAATATAATCCAAATAAAGTGTATGTGTAATAATAGAATATGTTCAGTTATCAGATGTAAAAAGTAAAATGGATAAGCTAAAAGATGAAAGCGTGAGACTAGTGCTTTGTTGGGTGAATGATGCAGATTTGAACTATGTTTCCTACTTGACCAATCTATCCACAATGGCAATTTGACAATGGAGAGATGTGATCTTAATTTGGTATAAATTGTATAAGCAATATCAAGGTGAAATCTAATATGTTCAGTTAATAGATGTCAAATAAAGTGGATGAAACTAAATGATGAAATAGGGAAAATCTAATATGTTTAGTTAACAGATGTTAAATAAAATGGATAAAACTAAATAATGAAATAGGGAAGACCAGTGCCTTGTTGGGTAAAATGAAGTCAAATGAAAGTCTTAGATGAATGGCTTATATCTAGCAAAATATCTAATTGTTTTTCATACAAGTATGAGTTTATAAATGGTATAAAAATGCAAGAATGTGATTGATAAACCCTATTGGAGGCAAAATATCAATCCTAATTATCTGATTCTTCTTACTAATCCAAATAACATCCCTAGATTACTGTAATTGACTGAAAGGAATTTAATTCTTCTTTAAAGAACCCACTTAATCATACCACATAGATACAACAAATGTGCACTGATAAATTGAACACATACTTGATATTTCAACTTAAATAATCAAGAAACATTAGGTTGGAGACAATCAAACAATTGCAGAAATTCAACAAACAACTAATACTAGAATGGAACCACCGAATTAGAAATCTTTCATTATCTCCTTCAAAATCTTATACATGCAACATGGTCCTTTATATCCAAAAGGACCATGTTGCATGTATAAAAGGACACATCAACTGTATGAAAGGACACATCCTTTCATAAATGTCTTGTGCTTGAAACAACAATAAAATTAAAAAAGTAATTAGGCTTTGTTAATCCATAAGTGAAATTTCGATAAGTAATCCAAGTAGTTTTGACGCTCATGCATATCTGCATCTCCCAATGTGTTTTGGATTGTGATCTCCATTTTCACCATCTTCTCATTCCGTTCGCATGCTTCATCTAATATTATATCTTTCTCAATAGTTGTCTTTAGAATCTCCTGCAGTACTGACTCACTTTCATCTTTCCACCTAGTCATTTCTTTTAATCTCCCTCTATCATCAAAGAATGCAGTCAATCCCTTTTTGGTGGCATCGATTAATCCCTGCACATCCCCTCGCAATTCTTCAAATAAGTTTTTATGCTTATTCATAAGATGATTTGCAGCCTCAATTGTAGCTTTATCAGGAGCATCCCTCTGGTTCATTTCTTGAAGCTTCTCTAGGATCCCACCATCCATTCTTTCATGTTCTTGTAATGCATCAAAGTTTTGTGAGTGTATTCCCCAAAGCTTATTCAACCAAGTTGTTAGACTGGCTTGTCTCTTCTTAATCACTGCAACAAGTGTGTCACACTTTCCTTGAGAATATGCACTCGACCCTTCCCAATGATATTTTTTTTGTGAGCTTTCACCATGGGTGAGCAACTTGGTTGACCCCATTGTAACTCCTAATAAATCTTTCAAGCACTCATTTTCTCTCAACATTCTTTCATGGTTAGTTTTGCACATTTACTTTTCCTTGATCAACGTGTGTATTTGAGCTTTGTTTAGTTTTGCTACTTTGATCCCAATCGTTGTTGTCAACACAAGATCACCCTCCCCAACTTTTAGGGTCATAACATGCCCGAATGCCTTCTCAGTATCAATGAAAACTTATTTCTTATGAGGTGGATACAAGGCCCAAATCATTAATGACTCTTCATTTGGATTTTACTTTGATCCTGCATAGACCTTTGTCACCTTTTCCGGGCTGAGCTTGTGTGTAGCATTATTGTTTTTCAGGAAACTATCAAAGACTAGTGCAGAATTGAGATCTAATCCTGGAAAAATCATGACGCCAACACTTTCTAGCATTTCCCTTCCCTTTTCAGGGGTCATACCTACCATCTCTCTTTCCACATCAGTTTTTAAATTACTCAACAACTGTTCTTCATTACCTAGTGTGACATTCTCAACCAGTTCTCTTATCTCTTTTCCCTTTAGTCTATATAGGAATGTCTTAAATTCTGGAGATTTTATAAATTCATCATTTGCTACAAAGGAATTATATTCTACATGCCTTACATCTATATCTACACTTTCTTCAATAGTCAAATCCCTAGCAGGATAGGTGTAATCATGAGTTCTCCACCTTGACATCTTGTTAGGTAGATGTTGTGGTACATTAACCTCAAATGTCTCTTCTCTGGAAGACAATAAATCTATATCTTGCAACTCTTGATTATGTTGTTCAACCACCATTTCTGCTCCCTCTTCTTCCAAGTTCCTAATCATATCATCAAATTGATAGGGCACATGGTGATACCCTCCAAAGTTTATCCTTTGTTTAGCAGAATTGATATACCCTTCTGGATCAAAATTCTTTCTCAGTGGTCCTCTTTTTATGTTATATTGTAGTAACTTATCTAGAATTAGATTATACCCTTCCTTTGCTAATATAGTAAAATCACCAAAGCATAGTGTATTGGGCATAAAATCATGTTTTCCAAAAGAACTTAAATTAATAACACTAGAAAAATCCATTTGCCTAACAATTTACAAGTATGCAATCTTGTCGGGAACCGTTTTAGGAAAAATGAATGGGCCATCTTCAAATTCATATACCCTAATCATGGTAGCATTCTCCAAACAATACCAATCCCCCCAATTGGGGCTAATTGGTCCATTAAAATCTCTAGGCCTAAGAAACCTATTTATCTCATTAGACAAAGAATAAGCACATGGATGATTATAAAAATTGTACAATGGTTTCACAAAATTTTCTTCAAAGCATACAAAACTAGAGTTAGCAAAACTTTTGTGCCAAACAACAGTCCATGATTGAATAGGTAATGACATGCCTTCCTTATCAAACTGTGAAATTCTCATCTCCTAAGGCCACAACCCTAGTTCCTATCCGAAGTACAACACTATGTGCATCAATAGTGAGTAATTCCTGAGGTGTAAGATAGAGGCTCCACCTTTTATTGCCATCAACCCAAAATTGAGCTCTTTAAAAATATATGAGGCATAATCAAAAGGTCTAGAGTTGCGATACTATATATCTGCTGAAATTACCATGGGCACAATTGCCATATACTTAGGGACTTCCATTCCCAATACTTGACCCATCGATAAATAAGTGTATTTCATATAGGGCTCAAAATATCTACATGGTATGGGGGTCCTTCACTATCTTCTTGCGGAATTGGTTTACCATCATGGCTAATTCTATGCAAGGGAAATCTCCAACCCTTGTAAACGGTGTCCATCCTTCCGAATTATTTTTCCAGTTCTTCACATATAATCTTTTCATTGCATACCCCTTCCAATTTTAATACTTCGCCTATTTCATCCTCTGATATGTGTATCAATAGTTTCCCAGACGGGTCACAAATAGCTTTAAGTCTTGAATTATAATGAGTGGCCAACAATTTCACCAGTTTAACATCGATAAAAACATTAGGGAAAACTAAATTTCCCAGATTAAGCTTCCATGAGTTACATACTGGTTCAAAGTGATTCCTCTGATAGTAATGAAAGCTAAACAATTCATAACCTCTTATTGGAGTCCAAATATCTCCTATGAGATTACATTTATCATCTAGTTTATCCACTTCTACCCTAAGTTGTGCAGAGTGTCTGGCTTTGGGTCTAGAGCCAGGTAGTTGGTCGATAAGATCTTGATTCATCTTATGCTCAATACCCTCTGGCTGAATTTTATTTTTCTGCTTTTTCCCTTTCGGCTGACCACTTTCCCCATGCTTTCTACCCTTTGATTTTCCTGAACTAGTGGCTTCCATTCTTCAAAATTGCAAATTTAAGGTATGAAGAACTTACTATTTTTTGCCTGAGATTTTGAACTAAGAGAATACCCTAGTCCTTCGCTCGCTCCTCTGCTTCTTCTGCTATCAATTATACAATGATGTTTTCAATTGAATTCGTCTTGATTCCTGAAATTACTTATGCTTTGTGGCGCCATTAATGTTTTAGCTAAAACACGAGCGTAGTTGGTTTTTTTGAAACTCTCACTATCACATCATGTAATTTGTCGGCCAGACATTTTCAAATCTTGGGCGATCCTTTTGTTCGAGCCTTCACCAATGTTCATTAAACACCCGCTAGGACATCTCGTAGTTTCCCCGACACCTTAAGTCTTCCTGACAGTTACCCTTTCGATCTTAAGTATATCGCTACAACTCCCACCGAAGCAACCTATCGCTGTGACTTTAGCAAGTTGGGTAGACAATCCTCATCTTACTCAAAAGATGTTTATCTCACCGAGATATTTCCTTCATAAATTTTGATCGCTAAGACATAACGATTTTCTTGCCGATGGATCTGCAATCGTTGTGACCTTATCTCTCCCCGCTGAAGTTTGTCTCACCGATGAATTTCTTCATCAACGAAACCATGAACCATGTCCTTCCAATAATCATTCTCTCCAGACATGTTGCCAAGTCCAATCCTATCAGTGTATCATGGAAGGTCGGCATGACTCCTCAAATTCTTCCCAGTAACATTCTCCCATCGACAAAATCCTCCTTTGTTTTATCAGCAAGACTGGATGAATGTCTCGGGTTGACTTCGGGAACCTTACTCTGATGACTCTATTCTAGCCCATATATTTCCTTGTGCTCTGAGTGATAAGACATATGTAAGCTTGATATGACTTCATACCATCACGCCGATGCTCATTATTTTTCCAATAGAGACTATGAACTGTATTTTCCCGATATATATCCTCAAATGAGATTTCATTGGTATGACATTCCTGACCTCTTTTCGATATTAGTATGTAAGCTATCATTTGTCATCGACCTAGGCAGTGTCCCATTGTCCATTTAATAAATGTTTTATTTTTGTAGGGAACAATTTTAAATGACTATTGATCAACTGTCGGTTGATCTCAGCCGCTCCCCACAATCCCATGATGACCCCACCACAGAGTCTCAACTGATTGTGATATCACAAGTGAGCACCACATGTCTCAGGTGGTGATGCTGAAAAGATAATCAAATTGCTTTAATATATCTGCCGAATTTTAATGTGTTATACAACAAGTTACTAAAGTGGCTATGAGATGCACATACTCAAAATGAATGGAGATGTTATAATCTTGATGAAAAATATGCTCGACAGTTATGTTCAACACTAGTGACTGTCTTGAGAAAACACGATTGCCAATGGTGGAGATCAATGGTTGCCTACCATTGTGTGATCAAAATATGGAAGGTGTTTAGTGATCACGATATCACGAGCATGTTCCACGTGTATTTATTTGGTGATGCATAATGTGGTGGGCCCTTGCTGCTGAGATGGAGATTATATCAGCCTTTTTGAAGGCAGTCGTTTGATGATATGACAAAAGTGAATGATTAACGGTTCAAATTTGAATTCGCATCAAATGCGATTGGAGTCGTTGGCATGGCATGCAAGTAAGCTTTAATGGCAGACGAGATGTCTACTGGCTCAATTTGATCGACATTATAAAGTGATTTTCTTTCACTCTATTTTCTCACAAAGTATTCAAGCACCTTTGCGAAAGAATTTTCAAAGCCAAGGATGAAGTTACGAGCTGTCACAACAAGGATTTGGTCTTCTACAAAGCATAAATGCCATGAGTTGTTTTTTGTGCTTCCTGGTAAATTTAATTGATATTTTGAGAATAATTGTTGTGTGCTTGTCGGAAAGCTTGTTGATAGTTGTTTTAGGGCTATTGGTTAGTTGAATTGTAATAAATTGCAAGGTTTTACTATAATTTCGTTTTCTTTATAGCCCTATTCTATTCGAAAGATTTGATATTTTAAGGAAGCCCTAGTTTACTTGGAATGGCACCACCAAAGTAGCATTCTGGCCATGTTGATTATTTTAAGAGGAATTTGTATGATGATTTCCTAGATCAACTCCTGTTGTCAACAAATGATAGGAAGAGGGGTTTGGTTTTGATGCATGGAAGAACCCTAGGTGAAGGATTAGTATGATGGAGGGATTTTATTAAGTATAAATAGGGAAGAAATTCAACAAGTTTTTGACCTGAGTGAACCTAATCTGTTCTTGATTTAGATAAATCTTGAGGAGATGAAGTAGGAGTATGCAAAGTCAAATTCACTTTCTAGGTTGAAGTTGCTTCCTCCTCATCTGGCAAGCACATGTAGTTCAAGGATTTATATCAGTCCAAGTGACCAAGAGCCTTTTAGGCTAAGTTGTTTTACAAACCATTTCTTGGCTACCTTTTATTCATTGTGCCAAATTTTTGGTTTTAACCCTAACACAGTAATTCCAATTGCCTATATGTTTATGGGGGTTCAAATACAACACCCTAATTTCTATGTGGTTTATGATTTTGCATCTTTTCTGGCAGAGAAGATACATGAAAGGTTGTTAAATTTGCATGTAGGGGATGTAGGTACTCCATTCTTTTGTCATTCCCTGTTGAGGTACATGTTCTTGTACAAGAATGTTAACTTCTTCTCAGAGAAGATGGAGTTGAGGCAGGAGGTAAATGGAGTCTAAATATTACCGGTGCAGGCTTGGACTGCAGATTTATCATACAACAGGGAGAGTGTTAGTTTTGTGCAATTTTACAATTGCTTTGCTTCTAGACCCAAGGCTCGATTGATAGTTAATGTACCTAGGATCCCTGAGGATTTACATGAATTTCTCAAACCGAAGGGGAGGAAGCCAGATTTAAAATTTTGTCACAACTGGTGTGGAATTATCTTGTACCCAATCAACACTGTTTTAAGGGTGTATGGCTTCCAAGGAACTCCACATATCCTCCCATTCAATGTGCTAGCAAGAGTGGGATTTACTGAGGTTATGTGGAAAATAGGTTGTATTCATGAAGACAACCTAACAAGGAAGGGAAAAGGGACTCTTTTCCCTGATTATGCCGTTCTGTCTAATTTTGTGTTCTCAAAGGGAGGATGGGTCCACTTTGGGAGGATTTTTGATAATTTTCATTTAAGGTGTGGTCCCAGGTGACAACATGACCCTGAGGGCTTCTTTTCCCTTTTTAGACAACAGATAAAAGGTGGTAGGTTTGCACATGAGTTCAATTTTCTTGAGGATCTGATCAGGAAGGAATTTGATTTGAACAAGCAGGAATTGAAAAAGGAAAAATGGATAGCATATGAGAAGTTATTGGCCATTGTGCATAAAATGGATCCCAAATATGATCCATTAATGGAATTCACTCCATTCCACAAGAAAATTGATTTATTGATGGACAAATTCAAGGAGATCATGGGTGTTTTGATGAAAAAGAAGGTCAACTTGGAGTTGTACTTTGGCATACAAAAGCCAAATGTGAGGCCTATTGAAACAAGGCCAACATATCAACCCATGGTTAATTGGCCTCTTTATAAGAGAAAGAGGAGTGACAATAGTGATGAGGATGAGGAATATAAGAAAGGAAAACAAATCATGAAGGAATCAACACAACCAGGTCCGAAGATCAGAGCACCTGGAGGAATAAAGATCATTGATTTGGACTCATCACCACAAGATAATCATGCACTACCACCATCAAAGCCAAGCCCTAAGAGGCAAAGAGTTGAAGAGGCACAAGAGACTCTGATGGATGAAATCATTGTCATAGATCAGGACATGCATGTTGGTATTCCTTCCCCTCCCATGTCAACTCAATTGGTTCTATCTGATATGGATGTGAAGGGACAATATGTGCAAGATGCCAGGATGGAGGCATGCAAGGAATTTTTAGATGATGATACATTTGTTAAAACTCCATTTTTCATACAACTAGTATGGAGAATGAGACTAGAAGAATATCAAGACAAATGCAAAAGGAGAAGAGAGTTGAAACCTGATATGTCTAACCAGGAGTATGATGATGAAGTAAAGGCTGAATTGATGGAAGAATTCAAGAGCATCACTTCTGAGGAGGGGAGGAAATTAGTAACTGAGGCTGGTGTGCTAATTTTTCCTAAATGGGATATAGCAGATGTATAGCATTTAATGTTATTTTAAAATCCAAGCATCCCATGAAAAATTCTGAGGAAGAGGTCAAGGCAGCACTGCAATATTTTTCCTTTAGTGAGGAGTATGAGAACCTAGGAATTTGGGCATTGGCACCTCAGGGTAGAAAGCCTAATGTTACTGGCATTAGCCCAAACCTAAGGGGACGGTTAATAATAAAGAGAGCCTCTGAAACTTCAACTACAGAGGCTACAAACCTAACTCTAAATGTGGGCAAATTGGCTTAGAAGACTGCTGAGAGGGAAGAAGCTAAAAAGCAAAGCTTAATGGAGAAATACAATATTATAATTGGAGAATACAATAGGGTGCAACAAAGGAATTTTGAGCTGCAAATTGCGGTGGATAGGTTAAAGTATAGGCAAGTTGGGGAGTCCTCAAGTGCTCTTGGTATCATGAAACTGCCTTCCACATCAGGATCAGTACCTCCTACTTCTCCAATTGTTTCTACTTTGGGGTCCCCCATCCAAACTCCTCTCAGTCCTACATTAGAGCCAGTTGAAGAAGAGATTGAATACTTTGTGGATCCTACTAAGAAGCAGTTGCTAAATAAGATTACAGAGTTATAAAAGAAGATTTAAAGGCAAGTGAGGAGGGAGCACTTGTAAAGCATAGTGAAGTTGTTGACACAATTTTGAGACACTTAAATGAAAAGGTTGATGGCAGATTGCCATCAATATATTCTTTGTATTCTTTATTTTTTGATGCAATAAAGAACATTACTAGGGATCAGGAAGTATTTTTTCCCTTAGTTGAGAAGTGGATCCTTAGGGCCAATGATTTAGATATCATGTATAAAGCCTCTAGTTTTGATACAGATAATAAGCCCCAATCATTAAGGCCTACTCATTTTTTTGTAAAGTCACTGCAGGGTTTTCAAGCCTTACCAGATGATTTGTGTAGGAAAATAAGAGAATTGGTAAAGAGTTTTGATGATTGGAGTGATATATCTTTACCTGATATAATTGATGCACAAGGAAATGTTAAATCACTACAACATTGGCAAGATAAAGTAGATGTGGTCATCAATGCACAAATCAAATTGATTTGTGATGCCTCAGACTATGATCTGTTGGTGAGTTCTATGGACAAGATCATTAGCACCAGCACATTTTTGGAGTCTTTTGAGAGATTGGAAAATCAGGTAACGGTGAAATACACACCTTATAGTGCTAAGGTGAATGAAGTGGTTAATTTTGATTGGCCGATAGATGAAGAATATTAGAGATGGGTGGATAAATACTTAACTGAGGAAGAGTGAGATAGAGTTGACTACTGACGGATAACAACTCAGCCGTTGCAGTTATAACAGATTCTGGTTATGTTTTGATGGCAGTTTTGGCACAGGTTTCTTGAATTTTGGCCGATGCATCAACCACTTTCAGCGAATGGGATAAACAAGAAAATTCTCCAGGGACTCAGCTGTTGTAACAAATTTTTGAAATGTCACAGGGTTGTCCAAGTGACTGATGACATGTGTATTTATGGCACGATGCTTGTTTTCTCCTTCATTCTCTATAAGAAGGATTTCAAGGCCAAAAATACAGGTTAGCAAGTTAGATAATTTTGGGTTGAGTCTAAGTAAAGTTGCAGAGCAAATTGTTGGTTAAGTGAAAATGCAAGCTAGGTTTTGTGTCATTTTGTAGTAGGTTTTGAATTCATGGGAGTTTGATGTTTCATGACAGTACTAGCATTTGAATGGGAATGATTCATTTTGAACTCATGTCTCTCCATTGCATAAGCATAGCAAAATATTGAATAAAATAATCAAGGGTTATTTCGTTCATCTCACTATTGTGGTGTGTATGATTCTCATTTTAGCTTTAATTCAAGGAATTAATTAAAATGCTTGAATGGGGTCATAGGTGGATATGTTTATATAAGGATTTGATAATTATTATTGGGTTAGAATACAAATTGATGGTATTGTAAGGCAATATTGTCAGAGATCTTATATGTTATGTGTTAAATCTATCATGAATCCTTAGATGCTTATGAATTTGACTCCTCCAATGGCATATGGCACTGGTCTAAGTTTTGCTTATTTGTGGGGTATAATATTTTTTTGTCTTTGCTTAGAGCTTGCTATAAATTGCAAATCAATGACTATCTTAAGCTGTGAAGTATTGTTGTAGTTATCTCATGCTCCAAATAGTTGATATTATTGATGAACAACCAATTCATTTTGGTATTATCCTGTTATGTTGAGCTATTAAATGAGATTATCTATTGTTGTTAATATTGTTTATAATATTGGTGTAGAGGTTGTAACACATTAAGGGATCACCCTCCTAGGTCTTGCAGAGCCCAAAGTGTAGGAGGCTTTGTTAAAGTCCTCGTCAATTGGTCTAGGTCCTTCGAGCTGCCCCTGATTGGAATTGGCAATTCCATTGGTAGATTAGAAGATAAATCTAGTTATAGTAAAAACAACCAACACTATCCCTTGGTCCTCTCTTTTTCCTGCTCTTGTATGTTCCCTTCTCTCTTTTTTCTCTTGTTAATTTTGATTTGTTCCTGCTTATTGCTTTGGCTTGATTCGTTTTTTCTTCTAGTTTGTTATTTTGTCATTTTTTGTCAAGTTTTTCTTTCGTGTGTCTCTTATCTTTGGGTATGTCCTTTTCTATTTATTGTTCCTTCTTTTTATAATTCTTATTTCTCATTATTTTATGACTATTCCTTACATTTTACAAATGATAGGTTTTCTCTAATTACGCCGAAGGCGTATCCTATTTGAGATGAACGAGTTAAAATGGACCATCAATGGTTAATATCGATTGCGTATAGTGCAATACGATTGTAGTGATTTCATTCGTTTATCGCCACATTTTTTCCCCTTCATTTTTTTGTTTTGTTTTACTTCTTAATATTTTACTTGCAGAGTCTGCCCTTTTTTTCTCATTCGGTGACACCACAATATTTACTGAATGAAGGTTTCAACAAATGAAAACAAATATCTACTTCTATAAATTTAATTTTAAAATTTGTCCATATTTTTCAAGACTCGGACTGAATTGGTTAATTTGAATGTATGAAATAATTGATATAGTTTGGTTTAATATATATATTTTAACTTTTTTTAAAATATGTTCATAATTTAAATATCTAATTTTGTTAATTAAATAGGTGTTAAAAGGTGAAAAGTTAAATTATAAAAATGTCTTTTTTTTTTGTTAATTAGAAAGAGATTAAAAGTGAAAATTTAAATTATTTTTAATATTTATATATTGAATGGTTTTACTTGTTTTATATATATTAGTTATATATTTTTTAATTACAAAAATTAAATTTACAATTTGTTTTTTCTCTTTTTTTTGTTAATTAGAAATATGTTAAAAGTGGAAATTTAAATTATTTTGAATATTTTCATTTTATAAAATTCATATATTAAATGGTTTTTACTTATTTTATAATTTGAAAAATATAAAAAAGTAAATTAGAAAAATAATTAAAATTGTTTTAAATTTTTTTAAATTTAAATTTTATTTTTTGTATCCATAAGAGACAAGTGCCACGTAGTGGCTAGTACTTGCCTTTATAGTATTTTAGATTCAATAAAAATAAATGTAAGTTTTGTTAATGGAATAAAACATAGTTACATGCATTTATATTAATATTAATAATTAATAATTATATTATGTAAAAATCAAGTATCTTATATAAAAACAATTATATATTAAAATTTTATATATTATAAAGATATTATAAATATCAAACAAAATCAAATGATAGTATAATATAATTAGAAGAAAAAAGTGATAATTATATAAATATAAAATTTATCTAATAATTATGTTACATAAAAATATGTATAATATGAAATAAATTTATTATATTATATTAAATAATATTTATTGATTAGTTTAAATTTAAATAATAATTTTTAAAAATAATTTTATATAAAATAAAATATAATTAAAATGAAACGATTATGTAAAATAATTATAAGAAAGAATTGTGGGAGGTAGGGAGGGCACACTCCAAGGTGGTGGATGATAATGGCATGAACGACCATGTTGGAGCTGTATGGGGGAGAGAGTGATGGGTGGAAAGCCACGGGCAATACGAGAGAGTTGGCTTGTACTATCAATCAACCAAATGCACAGGGAAGAAAACTCATCTATCTTCTCAAGGAGCAGGAAATATTAAAATCCATTCATTCATTCACTTGCATTCAGACAACTCGCACGTAGGAGAAGGAGGTTGGCGAGGCTGGCAGCGGTGGGTAGAAGTACTCATTCATAGCTTACATAGAATGTCATGGGCATTTGTTCTAGTTCAGTGTTGTGGTTGAAGTCTGGATATCATTTTGTCAAGCGCTTATTGTTGGGAGCCGAATGGCTGGGTCCTCAAAATTTATGATAGAGGTTTCAGTTGCGGGTGTAGCTAGGTTTGGGGCAGACACCCCCATTTCACTCAAGTCTAACGATAGGCTGAGAAACTTTCATTTCATAACGGATCAATGCCTTAAAATAATTTTGCTTGACTATGAGCCTCTGGTGTTAGTTGAGTCAAAATGGTCTTGGGTCCTCATTTTCTAGAGGAAACAGAGTATGGGTGTGATAATTTGTAGATATCTTCTCATTTTTTGGCTTCCCTGCTGGATAATATGGTCTCGAAGATTGAAGTGAGGAATTTAATGAGGAAATTGTTCATACCCGGACTACTGGGTGGTGGTGGAAGGGTGAGGATTTCCGTGTGCATTGGAGGTGGCGAAGGTGAAGGATGAAGATACGGTGAAGATTTTTTCGTTTCTCTTGGACCTTTAGGGTACTGAGTTGATGAACCATCGAGCCATAGTAGTGGTTGTGGTCATCTTCTTGAAGAAATGGTTCGGGCTAATGGTGACTAATAGCATGAATGGAGGGAGGAGTTTGAAGGCTTCACGTTTTTGAATAAGTTTTTGTGAAGGGCAGTGTATGGTATTAGTATTTTAGCAGCTAGTTTTTCCTTTGTTAATGCAAGCACGAATTGGTTAGATTGGTTTAAATGTAGATTGTTTAAAGTATTGAATGTTTGAAACTATGGCCTGTATTTTGGAGGATACGTACAAACAATATATGGTTTTTTGGTTCTTGGTGGAATTGGTGAAATTAGCTTAATCGGTTGTACTTTGGATCTATAAGTATAAATACAATATAATCCTTACGTATCAAAAAACAATTATAAGAAAGAATTAAATAATTATGATTTAAACATAAAATTTATATAATACTTAATATGTATATAATTTATGTTAATATATATATTATTAATGCATTACACATAATTTTTTAGAAAGTTAATCAAGGCGGAAAATTATATTTAAACAAATGCTTATATTATTATTTTACTTTCAGCTTCCTTTGCCCCTGGTTTTACTTGAAAACCTTGCTCTACTTTGTATAGCATGTCACGTGAAAAGAGAGATGCAATGGATTGCTAACAATAATAGACGGTTAAATGTATCGTAATTTTTTTTATGGGGAAGAAAATTGTTTGGATTTCACTCCAAGAGGATTGTGAAATTTGGAAGGAAGGCGTCCTTTTCGATTTCTTATTTTCATTAGCAGTCACTGCTCTTTTTTTTTAGGAGAAATTTGTGGAGCTGGTGTCCCCATGTATATTTGATTTTGTTGCTTATTTTTAAACAGTCATTTTAAATTGTATTTTTTAAAATGTATATTTTTTAAATTATTTTTTCCTCTATTAAAATAAGAACATAATTCAACTGTATATTCTTATATTTAATTATCAATCCTTGCCATTAATTTTTATGAACTATATATTTTTATATTTAATTACCATTTGTTGCTCTATTAGTTTTGACAAAGAATTATTGACAGGGAATTCAAATATGTTATTATTGACTAAGAATTAACAAATGAAGACATTCAGATTTGTTATAATTCTCTCAATCTGTACAGACAAGAAAGGATGCTGGCAAAATTTGCATTCAATTTTACACTAATTATCTATGTTGCACAGTTATAAATAAAGATAAAAAAATAGTTCAAACAGTTATAAAGTTCAAACAATTATAAATAAAGTTTTAAAAAAAATCTATGTTGCAATTAAATTCTTTTAAAATGGGTAGATTCAGGGCAAGATCTATATTTCAAAGAACTATAATAAAATGTATACTTTCAATAAGATTGAAAATTTAATTTTCTATATGAAAATATGTATCTTGTTTGCACTGTATCACTGTAGGAAAAAAATAGAGGGAAAATTCAGAGGGAGGAATTGGAGGTAAATAAAAAGGAAGGAAATTTGTAAATCCATATGGAAATTTTCACAATAACTAGTTGCTGCTTATTTTTAGCCCCCCCTATTTTTTGACAGCTTATTTTTATTTCTTAAACAGTATCTTTTGGATTCAATATGTATCTTGTTGTTGCACTGTATCTTGTTGCAGTCGGTTGATCGAGGAAAGGCACCAACAGTACAAGAGAGCATCCATATGGAGGTGCAGTCACTATTATGTGATGATGACATCACATTTTTTGCAAACCCTGTGGATATGATGAGGAAGGCCCAAAAAAAATGCAATGAAGAAATCCTTCGGTTGGTATTCATAGTGTCTCAAATAGATGAGATAAGAGAAAGGGTTAAAATATTGTCTGAGAGAGCACAAAACTTACAAGTAAGTTGTCATGAGATCTATTGGTGTAATTAAATGTGTTGTACTTTGTCCTAGGTCATAATTACACCTTAGTTAAGTTTACTTAGGGACCACATAGGAGTTGTTGGAGAATTTCCACCTTTGGTGGACTTATCTTCTTATTACTTTATCACCTCCACCTTTCATGGACATATCATGTGATTAGGGTTCCACCTTTTGTGGTAGATCCACTATTTGTGGTGGTTATCACATTATCACCTTTCCACTTTAGGTGGAGTGATATTTTTTCATTGTTGTCTCATGTCATAATCTTATGCACTCTTATGTACTCACCTTGGCTATATAACCAAGGGGTCTCTATTACATTTGTACACACATTGAAGCAATTCCATTATCATTAACATTGAATACAATTTATTCTTGTCATATTATTTCTCTCTTTTTTGTGCTTTTCATTTAGTCCTCGATCTTGGCATCCATAGCCAATTCTAACATGGTATCAGAGCATGTTTGATTCTAACAAGATCTTTAATTATAACATACATTCATTCATGGTTTTATATTTTGTACTCTTTTATGTCATGAACTAAAATATGTGTTGTTTTTACAGGATTATTTGTGTCCTCATCATATTGCTAGCCATGATCAGGGTACTAGAAGTGTTGCCCAGGAAGTAGGGGTTGGTACAAGTGTCAATCCTGATCTTCCTACGCATACATCACATCATCCAACCCCATCATCCGTGCCTATATTTCTGACTGAAGTGTTGGCAACACATACCATGCAGACATTCGGCAGTGCACCCTCTGGCAATGAACACATGCCACTACATGTGTCAGTACATGTACCTGGGGATGTAGAGGCCACTAGTACTGGTGATTTTTTAGCATAATTTCTTGGATCTTCCTATATTACTAGTATGGGAACATTTCTAGTCACATTTGTGGTGATCGAGGATTTCGTTCCCATAAAGATAGAGAAAGTCCCAGGTACTTCAAAATGTTTTAGTTATTATTATATATAATCCAATTTTAATTTACTTATTGATTACTCTTTATAGACTAATGATCCCATGATCATTTTGCAGGAAATGATGTTTTTTATAAATATCTAATTGATGTTACATTGGATATCTTCAGGCCCACCATACGTACATAGTGGAATGCCCAAAATCAAGATTTAAAAGATAAGCTCATTAATCGTTTAGTTGTGTTGTTCGGTGATAAAACATTCAACCGAACCAAGGTCCTTAAGAAATCTGGTACCTATCTAAAGTATGTGAGGGACCAATATAGGTCACAATTAGAGAAGAACATAAAGTATGAGCATCCCCCCATGATTCTAGAGAGGGAGTGGAAGGACTTGGTGTCAGATGGAAAGGAGAAGGCTGAAAAGATAAAAGGAAAGATGCCATCGGGCCAAGGAAGGTATGTGATACTATCAAAAATGTAATTATATACTGATTACTCTTTCTTTTTACATAATCTACCGTATTTCAATTTTTTCATAGGTTTCTCGACACATCAAAGGCAACAAAGGCAAGACTAGAAATACACAGGTAGCACAAACTTGGCTCTGGTGGTTATATGAAATTAGCTGCATGATTTGTAAGTATCAATAAATGAAATATTGCATCCAAATAATAAATTGTAAATAATTTTGGTTTTATCACACCATAGAAGAAAAATTCATGATTTTATGCAAAAATGTAGGGCTCTGATTTCAACAGAGCGCCCACAGAAGAGGACCTGAAGATTGTCTTCCAGCAAGGCTATGGAGCCTTGGTTGAATAGCTAAGAGTCTCGACTAGGCAAACATAATCTTCCACTGCATCCAACATGTAAGTAAATAAACTCAATAAAGTTTATTTAAATTTGAATACTTGTGCAATCTATTCAATATTAATTTCCACCATAATAATGTGCCTATTTGTTTTAAACAGATAAGCAATGATAATAATGCACATGACATTGGAATGCAACCTGGTGAGGGTGGAGCACAACTTGTAGATGAAGGCCATGGTGTACATCTCGGTACTAGATGTATTCATGTGCTATACAAAACACAGTATGAATTAATACAATTAAACATTTTTAATTGCATTTGGTGTATTAATCAATGTAACCTTTCATGTTTCAATTTTAGAGCATGTAGAGCATGATCAACATGTTGAGCATGATCAGGCTAGACAAGATCAGGAACATGATGTGGCTCCATCAAGTAAAAATGACCACTCTAATGTTCTTTTAAACATATTTAATTGCAATTGGTGTATTAATTAATGTAACCTTTCATGTTTCAACTCTAGATCAGGATTTAGAGGATGTTCAACATGTTGAGCACGAGGCTATAAGACAATATCAGGAACATGATGTGGCCCCATCAAGTAAAGAGCACCAGTCTAATGTTCTTTTAATTAATGAAATACTTGTAACAATAATAATAAAACATATCAATTTAACATTTCTTTGCTATTGTAGCAGACCCCCCCTTGCAGCGGCATCCACGTTGTGAGTACACGACTAGGCATACATTAAGATCATGAGAAGAGCCCAAAACAACTGAAAGGGGGACAGATGATTTTGAAAATGATACTCCACTTCAACTTTTTTTAGCTGCAAAAAAGAAACAAAAAAAAAGTGATTGTAATCATATTATGACAACCATATTTTTGATAATATGTAAGAACTAAAAAAATGAATGTTATATGTTAATGAATGAATGTGAATATGTTAATGAATAAATGTTATATGTTAATGAATGAATGTTATATGTTATTAATGGATGAATGAATGTATTTTATATGTTATTAATGGATGAATTAATGAATGTGAATATGTTAATGAATGAATTTTATATGTTAATGAATAAATGTTATATGTTATTAATGCGGGATGAATGAATGAATGTTATATGTTATTAATGGATGAATGAAAGATTAATATTATATGATCGGGTATGGGGAATTGAGAGTGATGTGAGGGGGAGGGGGGGGAGAGGCCAAGAGTTTCCACCTTCACGTGGTTGGCCCTGTTAAGTAGAGAATATCAAATTATTCTCAAAACAAAGAGAAGATCAATAAGGTAATGCACTTTTCAATATAAGAAATGCATCGTTTGAAGCATAAAACCAATATGCAAAGATGAAAGAAAGTGCTAAATTTTCACTATGAACATTGTGTTGTGTGTGGATTTGGTTTCAAAGCTCTTTTTTAATTTTATTTTAGTGGTCTCTAAAATTTGACTTTTGTGCATAACAGGTTAGTAGAAAATTTGACAGTTCTGAAGGGTTTAGAGGCTCGATTGAGATAGATACATGGATATTTGGATCTTTTTGTTGATGGGAGGCTTCTACTTAACCATGAAATTTTGTACCATCTACAAGTATGAAGAAATTTCTCTACTTACATTCATTCAACTTATTGTAATCTAATATTTGACAAAAATCTCCTTTTCATTATACTTAGATGGATTTTCATGCCTTGTTCCAAAGCACATTTTTTAGAACAGGCAAGAAGGATGCTGGAAAGGGCTAAGGAATTTGGCTTTACACCTACCAATTGCATAGTTTACTTCATTCATCCAGCATATTTCCAATGCATTTCACAATTGTTGGAATCATATCCTATAATTACAGAACTAGTAAAATTAAAATATGTAAGTTTCAAATATGGCATTACATATCTTTCTATGAATTTTTGAAAGAAAAAATCAAAATGGAGAAGTATTAACAAAATAATCTACATAATTTCTAAGAAATCAGGGAATTTTTTTGCAGATTTATCTTGAATATATTTAAGACAAAAGTAACTTATAAAGATTGAAGCAGAATACCGATAGTCTAAAATCACCAGTCATCACATCTTAGTAGTATCTCAATTCAAGAGAACTAGGTCCACTATCCATTAGCCATTAAAACAAATAAAATCAATTCATAAGATTATTATGTTCTAATAGGGTTGACTGGTTGCTTGTTTCTTTTTGATTGTCAAGAAGTTGTCAATATACACTTGGTTTTCCCGCCTTCTCTTCCCTCGCGGCCATAGAGTTTCTGCAAAAGGCATCAAAGTAACTTTCAAGATTGGAAATGGCAATGAGTATAAGGTCAGTCTAACTTAATGCTAATTGAGTATGATTTTATTTGTCAATACCAATTTAGATTCATTTTCTGCTCACACTAGGGTAAAAGCACAAAGTTGTGTCACACTTTCAGCCTGCATATCAACACAACTGAATTTAAGTATTTCTAACTAAAAATAAAATTTGGTCAAACATATGACCTAGTAAGATTCATTCTAGCTAGTTAGATACTTCCACAATTTATTCAGCTAAAATTGTTGGCTAAAAATCTATGGAGCACCACTTTGAGTCAAATTTACCATTTTTTATTTTTTTTTGAAAAACTTGAAGTTTTAATAACTCCCCCTCATGTAAATAACATTTTTAAAAAAATATAAAAATACCCTTTTGTAGATCCATAAGTGTAGTTTTCAAAAATATATTTATTTTAATAGTTTAATTATAATTTATATTTATATTTTGATTTATACTAAAAGTAGTTTATCAACAAAAAATATTAGGTTGATTACCATGCCAAGGAAAAATACTTAAACTTATTAAAAATAATATTAGGTTATGATGCACTAGATAGAAGAATCTATTTCAAGATGGTATAAATTTTTTTTCCATTTTAGATAAATATTTAATATGAATGTTGACGTCCGATGGAAACAGTTGTTTTTTATTCACACACATTTTAATATTTATATAAAAATATATATTTATCAAAATTGGAAAAAAATATATCTATGCACTAAAGTTTCAAGTTATAAATACACACAAACAATTTGAAAGAAAAAAAAAAATTACTATAAAAAGTTTGACGTCCCGTGCAACTTCATTTTTCAGCATTTTATCAGCAACTAAATTCTAGTGTTAATTTATGAAAAACTAGTTTAAAATAATTTTTTAATTTAATATAAAAAATACAAACATAAAATATACTAATAAACACATATTTTACTAGTTCACATCATTTCAAAATTCAAAACATATATGCTACTTTTTAGTGATTCAAGTTTAAAAGTTGGATCAGCATTAGTTGTTTGCTTTATAAAGTGTGACACAACTTTGTGCTTTTACCCACTACTTTTATTTACATTTATGTTTTGCTAATATCCATTTTCATTTACATTTATATTCTTCTATACATATTGTGTTTACAATAATGTTTTCCTTAGATCAATTCATAAGATTATTTTGTTCTAATAGGGTTGACTAGTTTCTTGGTTTTTTTTATTGTGAGGAAGTTGTCAATATACACTTGGTTTTCCCGCCTTCTCTTGCCTCGTGGCTAGAGATTTTTTGCAGAAGCCATCAAAGTAACCTTCAAGATTGGAAATGGAAATGAGTAGAAGGTCAATATAACTTAATTCTAATTGGATATGATTTTATTTATTCAAGACCAATTTAGATTCATTTTTTGCTCACACTACTTTTATTTACATTTATTTTTTGCTAATATCCATTTTCATTTACATTCATATTATTCTATACATATTGTGTTTACAATAATGTTTTCCTTATATCAATTCATAATATTATTATGTTCTAATAGGGTCGACTGGTTGTTTTTTTCTTTTTGATTGTCAAGAAGTCATCAATATACACTTGGTTTTCCCGCCTTCTCTTGCCTCGTGGCTAGAGAGTTTTTGCAGAAGACATCAAAGTAACCTTCAAGATTGGCAATGGAAATGAGTACAAGGTCAGTTTAATGCTAATTGAGTATGATTTTATTTGTTCAAGACCAATTTAGATTCATTTTCTGCTCACACTACTTTTATTTAGATTTATGTTTTGCTAATATCCATTCTCGTTTACATTCATATTCTTCTATACATATTGTGTTTACAATAATGTTTTCCTTAGATCAATTCATAAGATGATTATGTTCTAATAGGGTTGATTGGTTGCTTGTTTCTTTTTTATTATGAAGAAATCATCAATATACACTTGGTTTTCTCGCCTTCTCTTGCCTTGCGGCTAGAGAGTTTCTGCATAAGGCATCAAAAAACCTTCAAGATTGGAAATGGCAATGAGTGTTAGTATAAATTAATGCTAATTGGTTATGATTTTATTTGTTCAAGACCAATTTAGATTCATTTTCTACTCACATTGCTTTTATTTACATTTATGTTTTGCTAATATCCATTTTCCTTTACATTCATATTCTTCTATACATATTGTGTTTACAATAATGTTTTACTTAGATCAATTCATAAGATTATTCTGTTCTAATAGGGTTGACTGGATGCTTGTTTCTTTTTGATTGTCAGGAAGTCATCAATATACACTTGGATTTCCCGCCTTCTCTTGCCTTGTGGCCAGAGAGTTTCTGCAGAAGGCATCAAAGTAACCTTCAAGATTGACAATGGCAATGAGTACAAGGTTAGTATAACTTAATGCTAATTGGGTATGATTTTATTTGTTCAAGACCAATTTAGATTCATTTTCTTCTCACACTACTTTTATTTACATTTATGTTTTGTTAATATCCATTTTCCTTTACATTCATATTCTTCTATACATATTGTGTTTACAATAATATTTTCCTTAGTCAATTCATAAGATTATTTTGTTCTAATAGGATTGACTAGTTGCTTTTTCTCACCAAATTGCTCATTTTTCACAAAATTAGATTCTAGTGTGTAGTTTAATATTCACTAGTTTGATTTTTTCTTTTTTAACAAAATTAGAATCCAGTTCGTAGGTTGTGCTTGTTGTCCATGATAGTCCCCTTGATCTCATGACTCATCATAGGTTTTATATTTTGCTCCAATTTTTGATCAACATCAAATGTGACCATCATAATCATCCATAGCCTCCATATTCTACAATTATTCATTTCTCATTTCTCATACATAGTAACCAAATAATGTAGACCTAGAGCTTGGACTGCAGATGTATGCAAAAAATGATAAATCCCTACCTCTGTAAGCCTAATTAAACACAACAACTGACATGTTGTTTGATATTTTAAAGAGTCATATGATTGTCCTTTTTCTACCTTGTAAACACTTACTCAATGCATACAATAATTTATTGAAATGCAAAGTTGAATGGCCTCTTAACTCTTGACACTGATGTCATTGCATTTGTCAAAATAGGGTTAATCATATTATGATCTAAATTTTCATAATGAAGTCTTTCAATCTGTCCTTTATATCTGACCATTGATGACAATCCATCTTGTATTTTACTACCCCTTTTAAATGCTCATGGTCTTGGCACATCAACCTTCTCTCTTTGATTGACCCATCCTTATGTCCTGTCATTATCCCTATGGATGCACTTTGGAGCCTCCTACTAATTTTAAATATCGTGTAATGCCCCACTTCACAACCCTAAAGGAAGTTGCAATTAACAACTCAAACGTACTAATTTATTTTTTTGTTTAAGAACAGTTAATATGCAAGTTCACTACCCATTGCCAACAACCTCTAAGATTATGAGACTGAGATTACTTATAAACCCACAAAAAATTTAAAAGAATCCATAACATTTATCTACTTAATAAATTAAGAATGCATACATTCCATACAAGATAAATTACATCATCACAATAAGGAATACAAAAGATTACAATAACAATAATTTGATAAGAAGATTACATCACTCATTCCACGAATGAGGTAAATCCAATAAGCATGGTTACATATTACATCCTCCACCTCGATTACAAAGAGGGGTAATAAATTACAAGAATAAATTGAAATGAATAAAAACATGAAAAGTAACTAGATACCATGAGCTCTCCATCCGAAAATCTCGTCAACATGAACAAGAAGAAAACCCAATGAAGGTGCACGTTCCACCCAACCAAGTGGTACCCGAAGGCCCACCCCCATGCTAGGATATAGTAACAAGGATTCTTATACAAGACCATCTATCTCTAGACATGGGCTAGTACATAACTGAACCAAACTGATACAACCAATCACATGTACAACACAAGTACAACTCTCACATGGTCACATTGCTTCTAGATATAAAACATATTAGGTATGCTAAGAAAACCATACACACAAAATCAAATACCAACTATTGTCCTAAACAAAGTGTCATTGCACAGCTTGTCATGGGATATCTTCTGGGAATCTTCATAGGCTTCGGCCCCCACTATGGGTTATCCTCGTGGCCTTAACCGAATCTTGGCCCCCATACTCACTCATGCGGAATCAAATAACTTTTGTAAAGACAACATAGATGGCCTTGCCATTCCAGGCCTTCCCACTCATCCCAAGCCTAAACGAGCAATTGTGTCTATGAGTGGGCCACAATTATCTTGATTAGTGTGAAATACTACCTAATCTTCTAAGTACATTGATTTAATTATCACTTGATTAAACCACCTCTGAAGGTTACCCAATTTACCTCTTTGGGCTCTGGCCCCTAACAGAAGCCACTCTTCTACTTGACAACATACCAAACAAAACCAATCACCAAGAGTGCCAAAGTGCATACAAACTAGATAAAACAACCACTCCAACTCAAGGAGGCAACATATGACAAACCCTTTCCAAACATTGGAGGTAACAAATGCAACAAAGCCACTCCTTACAAGGAGTCACAAATCGCATAATCCACTCCTTCCACAGGAGGCACAAAACATCCCCATTCGTGGAAACCAGGTAATAACATGATACATTTAGATGCACTACCCAAGGCAATCCAAAGGTTGACTAACATAATACGACAACCCCAATTAAATGAAAACACCACCTAGAAGACTTACATATTAATGACATTTAATCCAATTCCCCAAACATGAACACAAAGGAAAATAATCACATAAAGCAATTGCGAGAAAATAAACTACTTTTGGATATATTAAATCCATTTCCCTTAATAAAATTCAGTAGTTATTGCTTGAATAAAACTAATTAAATTAAGTCTCTTTCAGATACAAAATAAAATTTAACCAGATATTTAATTCCCTAAATGTTCTTAAATAATACTAAAATAACATTTACTTCTATGAATCAGAACACATCATTTTAAAATAAATAACTACTTCTTCTTTTCAACTTAATTATTTTAAAACAATTAATTCATCTTAATAAACATATTATTTAAAAATCAAATATGCTTTTCCATAATAAATATTCTCTTAAAATAAAATCAATAAATTGACTATGAACCTAATATTTTAAATTTCTCAATTACATTTAAATCAATATTTTAATATATGTATATATCTAAAAATATATATACATATATTAAAATAAAAATAAAACTCAACTATATATATATATATACAGTATATATACATAATATATATATCCTCAAATGATATATATACACCTATGTATATGTAATACCCCTTCCTTTTGATCTATTGTGTGAACTATGTTGTTTCCTCTTTATGTTTTAGTTTTGCATTGTACTTGGACTATGTACTTGATTACAGTGGATCACTGTTTTATCATGATGTATTTTGATGTGATGATACTATATTTTGATGTGATTATTATGGCATATTTGGAATTAACATATGTGGATATCTAATTTATGATGTTTCATGCTTTCTATTATGCTACTATGTTAGATGCGTTAGTTAGAACTATTGTATTGGTGAAGAAGACAGTATCGCATCACTCACTTGCGAGTGCCCTGCGATCTCATGATTTCCTCTTCACGTTGTGCCTTATTTATGACATTTATTGCATGGGGATATATTCTATGTTTGCAGGTTGACAGGTACAGGACATCGATTCCACCTGGTTTCACAGGTTCGAGCGTGTCCATTGCCCAACGACATTCGATTGGGAGATAGTAGTTAGGATTTTTGTGTCGAGTCGTCACCCTAGTTGTAGTGTGTCATCAGTCCTAGTATGGTCCAGTTGTTCTATTTTGTTTAGTTTGACTGGTTTCAGTCTATTTGGGGAGTTAGGATAATGTAGGATTTGTGATTTAATTATTGAGTAATTTAATTTAATTAATTTAATATTTAATCTTATGGTAGATTTATTTATTAATTGATTAAGTTATTCATGTGAAATGATTTAAATTATTCATTTAGGAAAAACATGCATATTTATGTTGGAATTGGAAATTAGAAAAAAATAAAATTAAAAAGTCAAATTTGAAATTCAAAAATTCAAAAATTCAACAAAAAAAGATATTTCCTATTTTCTGTTTTCTGGAATTTATGAGGGTTGTTGTAGGATTTTGGAAGGATTTTTTTTGGTTATCTTGGAATTTTTCTTCACAATATAAAAAATGGAGTTTTAGGAGAAAATTGAAAAGAGAAGAGGAAGATTGCTTGATTTTGTGGGTTTGGAGGAAAAGCTTGTGGAATCTGAAGTGCTCAAGAGGGTTTCAAAGCAGTAGTAGGACCTTTAGCATACTCCAAGAGAATCAGGTTCACACCTTATTTTATTGAAATTTTGTTGGTTCAATGGTGTTGAGTAATGGAAGATTAATTGCTATTGTTATATCAATTTTATTTTGTTTTTTCTTGTGTTCTTCAAGTTAATTGAAATCTCATCTTGATAGATTGAGCATTGAACTATATATTCATATATAGATAAATGATTAGGATTGTGTATTTATTCTATATTTGTTTATATTTTCATTTTGTAAAGTTATGCTGGCAAAATTTTATTAAAATAAAATAAAATTTTGCCAAAATTTTTTTTGTCCAGGCTTGCCATTTAAGGTTTTGGTTTCAAAAATAAAATTAAAATTAAAAAGACAGTCTTAATTATTTTGTTGGGTTTAAAAAATAAAATAAAATAAAAAATAAAAATAACAATTAAAAAAAGTAGGTGAGTGGGGGCTCAGCTCACCGCCGCTCCCATGGGGGCGGAGTGGGGGAGCCACACCCACTCTCCATCGTTCACGGCCTGTGCGAACTACGTAGGTAGCGGTCGCCATAGTGGTCATGACGCTGCCAGCGCCTCCCGCGTGGTAACCATGGTGGCTGCTCCGTCCGGTGGCACCGCCTCCTGCGGCCGCCACAAACTCTACCGAACCCTCGCCAGCAACACCGACTGTGTTTACACAGTTGGTGGGAAAAAAATGACCGGCGACCGGCGACCCTTTGCCCCAACCCTAATCATGCACGTGGATCGAGGTAGGGCGTGGGCCCTTTTAAAAAAATAAAAAATAAAAAATAATAGTATAATAATAATATTTTAAGTCATTTTAATATTATAATTTTGATAATATTTAATATTATCAATATTATAATATTTGATATTAAAATTTATTATTATATTAAATATTAAGAATTATTATAATATACAAAAAAACATTTAATATTGTAATGGTATGATTTATAATATTGAAATGCTTATGAAGGAATAATTTTATTATTCTTTTATGATATTGGGAAATTTTAATCAATAGTGGTAATATTGATGTTAATATTAATATTTTGAAAAGGATTATGTTTTTTTTGATTGCATTATTTAAATGGGAAATATTGTTTTTTTTAATGAGTTTAATTGATTATGGAATAAATATTTATTTAAAATGAGATCTTGTTTTTAATTAAATTATTGGGACACGGGTAATGTTTTATGCATTTAAATGCTGTGTGGGAATGAAATGATTTTTAAATGGCGTAATTAATTTTGTTTATTTAACGCACTGTTTATTGAATGCTAGTGAGGATATGGGTTTAGTGAACCCAAAGTAGATTTGATTATTGTCCTGGTATTGATCTACATGCATTATCATTTGGGAAGTGTGGGTTTTAATATTTAACAAGTCTTCCAGTTGGGATTTCAGTCTGTGGGTTGTCATACTATGTAGTCAACCATAGATGGCCTTGGGTAGTGTGTTAAACCAGTTTGTTCCCCGGTTATCACAAACGGGAGTGTAAGGACTGTATGTCATGGCTAAGTATGTGGTACCTTACGTCGCATTTGTGTACCCTTGTGTTGTGGAGTTGTTCCACATGTCGTCTTAGAGGAGTGGCTTGTAACGAGGGTCTGCACACAAAGTGGTGGCAAGATAACTCGTTGTAAGTTAGTTAATCTAGTGATAACTAAATTAAATGATTAGAGTTTCATGTAGTATCAAACATTTAATAAGATAATTATGTCTCACTCATGATCACAAGGGCTTGTAAAGACTTGGGTTGAGACGGCAAGGCCTGGAATGGCAAGATTGTTATCTTGTCACCATGAAAGATAATTAATTTTGTATTGGTTTACATGAGGGGCCGGAAGTCGTTAGAGGTTACCAGGATAACACGAGACGGGGGTCGGGACCTAGGAAGACTCACTAGGATAACCTATGTAATGATGTGATGACACTTCTCCTAGGTCGACAGTATGTTCACATTAGTGATGCAATTGATTATGTAATTTCTGGAAGCATTGTAACCTTGTGTCAGTGATGTCACTATATTTATTTCAGTATGGTTATGTTAGCCTATGTCTAGAGGTAGACGTCCTTGGTTAGAGATTCTAGTTACTATCTCCTAGCATGAGGGGTGGACCTTTGGGTTCCACTCGGTTGGGTGGAATGTGCACCTTACTCTGTTGGTTTTCTCCTTGTTCATGTGGATGAGACTTCTAGTTGGAGAGCTCGTGGTTGTTTTAGTTGCAGTTCTTTCTTGTTATCCTTTCCTTTATTCTTGTAATCATTACCCCTCTTGTTATTGAGGTGGAATTTGTATTTGTAACCCTATTTTATTGGACTTGCCTCATTTGGGGAATGAGTGATTGTAACCTTATGGTTTAATGAATGGATTAATGAAATCGAAAGTCTTATCTTATGCTTCTTGTTATTTCATCTTATTTGGAATGTATGTGTTAATTTATTGATTAAATAATTGTCATAGTTTATATTCATGTTTTGGTTGAGGTTCTATATAACCTCTGTCTCATAACCTTAGAGGTTGTTGGCATTAGTTAATTAACTTACTTATTATTTATCCTTTTAAAAAAAAATTATTTCGTTTAAATAGTTAAATGCAACTTCCCTGAGGGTTGCGTGGTGGGGCATTACAGTATATATAACATATATATATATATAAAATTATTTACTACATATATATGTTAATACTTTAATATTATATACTATAATATTAAATATTAATATATATATTTTATCACCATATATATATTAATATTTTAATATTATAAAAATATAATATTAAAATATTAAAATATATTTTATATTTTATTTTATTTTTATAAAAAAATGAATTTGAAAAGGCAGGCAGCATTCGTTCTTGGGTAGTGTGTGAATTAGGGTTGGGCGGCCGAGTGTGCTATTCACAACCAACGCCTTTGTGGGCGGCAGTGGTGCTATGCACAACCGTCCACCACTGTCGGTGGCACGACTATGCTTAGCATAGCCGACCACAGTAGTTAGTGGTGCAACTATGCTTAGCATAGCTGACCATCGTAGTCGATGGCGCGGTTGTGCTTAGCACAATCGACCACCACATTTGGTGGCGACGGTGCTAAGCCACCACGTGGGGGTGTGCTGACACAAATCCCCACAACACCTCCCATGGGGGTGGCTATGGGTTGAGCCCCAACAACCCCAAAACAAATTTGGATTTTTTTTTTTCATTATATTTTTTTTATAAAAAAAATGACTATGGATCTTGAAATCCGTGCACCTCCACAGGGCTATTTTTTTAAAAAATTGACAGCATAACCCTCCCTCAAAAACAAAATATAAAAATAATATACCTATGTATACATATATATAAGAATTTAAATACTCCACAAGAGATTGAAAAAATAAATTGAGAAAATAATTATTAAAATATTCATTTATAGCCGAGAACACCATTTTTCTTGAGAAATTTCATTTCCAAACAAAGTTTTCATAGTTTTGAAACAAGATTAAAATGGGTTTATTTTGCACATCAAATAGAGATTCAATATTTTCAAACAGCATAATAAAAAATTGTGAAACCTTTCCAAATGAAAACTAATTTAATAGCAAGAAAACTTGGTTTTCCAAATGCTTGAAAGGTTGTCAATGGAGCTCTAGATTCTTCTTCTCATTCTAGCTCCTCCAAGAAATCCATCTTGTTTCTCCATATCCAAAATCAAACCAGAAATTCCTTTCCTCCCTTGAATTTCAATTTGTTTTCCTCCTCCCAAAAGCTTCATCCAAAAATCCCAATAATAGCCAAAACAAATGAAAATATCTATTCAACTACCATAATAAATTTTCCAAAACAAAACAGAAAATATCTTAATTTCTTTTTGCATTCAAATTTTCAAAAAAATGCAAATTAAAATATTTTTCCAATTTTCCAATTTCAACAAAATATCTATTAATTTCAAATGAATATCTTAATTCAATTCAACACAATTAATTTAATTAATCAATAAAATAAATCTAATCCAAGATTAAATTATTTTATTAATTAAATTAAACTAATTAATAAATTAAATAAAAAATTTGACATTATAACCAGATTAATTTAATCAACAATTTATATACATAAAGCCATTTAATTACCCTTTTCAACTTGCAATTAAATAAAATCCAAGCAAATTAAACAATATTAAAACAACTGAACTAGACTAAAACCGATGACACGCTATAACTAGGGTGATGACTTGACACGAGAAACCTAGCTACTATCTCTCAATGAAATGTCGTTGGGAAATGGACACGCTCAAACCTATGAAGCCAGGTGGAGTCGATGTCCTGTACCTGTTAACCTGCGAACAAAAGAATGTCGCACATGTATATTTGCATCATATAAAACACACTATGAAGAGGAAATCATGGAATCGCAAGGCGCTCGTAAGCAAGTGGTGCAATTTCATCCCCTTCACCAATATAGTGTTACAAACTGACGAATTTGACATCAATAATTTAATCAAAAGCATAAAGCATCATTAATTCAAATATCGACAAAGCTAATCCAAAGCATGCCATAATGATACATCATAATAAAATACCATCTCGTCAAAATATAACATTCATGTCACTTTACAGTTAGCAATCAAATAGTAACCAAGCACCAAAGTCGAAGTACTAATAGAAAATAAGGCATAGAAAAATAGAACACTACTCAATCAGAGGAGCAAAATGGAGGGGTGTTACATATCGCCCAGAGTCACCCTGATAAGTATTTCGATCCATTTGTATCTTCATCGACAAGAGATCATGTATCGCTAGGATATTTTGTAGTTTCCTCGACGTGGTGAGTCTCCCTGATGATTATTCTTTCAATCTCAAGTATATCGCCAAGATTCCTACCAATGTAATCTTATCGGTGTCACATAGTGGGTCGAGTAGACATTCAGAACTTACTCTGATGGTATATGTCTTGCCGATATGCTTCCCTCGTGCTTCATCGGTGAGACACGATGAGTATCTCACTGATGAAACTTCATTGCTGAGACCACAGGCCAGTCTTCCTGATATATCTTCTCAGACAATTCTGATCATTGTAACATTCTTGATCTTTCACTGATATGCCTATATTTGAACAAATAGTTTTTTTTATAAAATTGCATTGTTCTGTCGAATTTTTGACGAACCTCCAAAAGTGTCCGACAAATTTGCAATACATCTGGAAAACTTTTGTCATAATGATTTGCCTATTTCGTTGTGATTTCGACGAACTATTATTGTTATTTTGATTTGAAGTATGTCACCAAGACTCTTGCCGATGTAATCTTATCAGCGTGACATAGTGGGTTGAGTAGATATTCAGAACTTACTCTAATGGTATATGTCTCGCCGATATGCTTCCCTTGTGCTTCATTGATGAGACAAGATGAGTATCTTGCCGATGAAACTTCATCGCTAAAACCACAGACCAGTCCTCCTGATATATCTTCTCAGGCAATTATGATCATTGTAATAGTCTTGATCTTTCATCGAAATGCCTACATTTAAATGAATAGTTTTTTTTTTTTAAAATTGCATTGTTCTGTCAATTTTTCAATGAACCTCCAAAAGTGTCTGAAAAATTTGCAATACATCTGACGAACTTTCGTCATAATGACTTTCCTATTTCATCGTGAGTTTGATTAACTGCTGTCATTATTTTGATCTGAAGTATGTCAAGACTCCAGCCAATGCAATCTTATCGGAGTGACATAGCGGGTCGGGTAGACATTCAGAACTTACTTCGATGGTATATATCTTCATCACTGAGACCACAGGCCAGTCCTCCCGATATATCTTCTCAGGCAATTTTGATCATGGTAACAGTCTTGATCTCTCACCAATATTTGCAATACGTCGAAACTTTTGACATAATGGCAACGAACTTCTATTGTTAATATGACACTTTGGCAAAGGTATGTTGCTTGTGTTCTAGCTATTGTTCATCGCTAGATCAAAAAAATGGCCATCACGGTTCAGACGAACTTCTGTTATTGATCCGACACTTTGGAAAATGTATGCCGCTTGTGTTCCAGCTACTATTTATCGCTATATCGATGAAGTTTCCATCGCTAGTCTGACGAACGTGCATCGTGAATTCGACATTTGAATGTCATCTGAATATCGACAAAAATTGAGCAACGATAATGATTTTTGCGATTCGTCGGTATACCGAAAAAAGATTGTTGAAATTCCAAAAAATTGTCGTCGGAAATTGGAGTCAAATTCAGTAGTGTGGGTATATCAATGGGGCCATAAGAGGATCCAAACATTTTATAACCTGGTAATCCTTCACCTTACGCATATTTTAATAGATTGGAAAATAATTGTTTTTGATCATTTCTTTGGTCATAGCCTCATGTATTTGTTTATAAGAAACCTCACCATGGACTTCTTCCCGCATGCGGGAAAGAATCATAGCTACTCTATTAGGGGAAAAACTTGTAGCCTGTCCAAGTTTATCTCTTAATTGTTCTAAGCTTTGTAAAATGGACATGCAAACATCTGAATATATTCCTACATCTGTACCATTAGTTAATGACTCTCTCAATCTCTTAATCTCACTATTAGTATGTGCAAATATTGTTTCTGGAGGTGGAACAGGTGCATTTTCCATTGTGATATGTATGTACCTAAAGGAGGAATGAGACCTTGGTTTAATATATCTAGATCTAGAGAATAGAAATCTAAAATAGTTCTAAATAAATTTACGCTTGTGTGCACATGATATAGAATGTAAATTAAACATGAACACTATCTATATATCTAGATTTAATAGTTCTCACTTGTGCATGTACATACATTCAATAAATTTAATGTAACTTCTACATACATTTATTACTAAACAAATTTGTGCAACAACTAAATCAATTTGAAATATTAATAAATCTTTAAATTTATATAATGAACAAAGTCACGCATGGACTCATTTCACCAAAATATAGAAACTTATAACTATACATTTAAATATATAAAATGATCTTAAATATATGATCCACATGAATAAATCACAAGGGCCAACAAGTTCTAAATTAGCTTGAGATTTCAAAGCACACACATGTATCTAGATTAGACATGTTTCTTCTCAACTTATTCTCTAACTATGTTGCTACCATAAAGGAAACAAGACAATATGTTTCTTTTCAAATCAAGGGATTTATAGCATGAATGATTTAATAATTGGAAATTATAAGAAAATTTGTCTATATCTTACAATCATGTGGCATGTAACTCCTTAAATGATTTTTCCCCCTTTATTCCATTAATAACCTGAAGTGGGATGAATGAATCACAAATGATTGGATGATAATCAAAGGTTATATAATCGAATTCCTAAGATTTATTCATGCCAAAATATCTAGCTTCTTTGTCTACACTCATTATTTTCCATCTAGGTCCACTCTACCTTTTTTATTTAGATAAAAATTGAACTCCACATATGATTGGTTAAAGAGGAGGAAGAAATATAAGTTTTTTGTTGATGAATGAATTTCTCTAATGCATCCATTCTATAAATGTACACTAAAATTTAGGATGACCAAGTGTGTAACAAAAGCTTTAAAAATAGTCACTTGATTTCTTCTTCATCTTGGAACAAAACTTGAATTAGACTAAGTTGAAGGAACTAAGGGTTACTAGTTTTGTGATTGAAATTATTATTGTTAATTCTAGGTGCCTTATTCTCTATTGATTAACTTATGGATGGTGTAGATTTTATTTTGAAACAAGATTGTCTTATGGAATATTGGATTATATATTATTAGTTTAAAACATCAAATAAATTATATAAGTATGTTTTAGATTAAGAATCAATAAAATGAAAGGCATTCTTGTATTCAATCTTTGATTTTGAATAATATAAAGTAAAAATATTTTGATGGAAAATTTTCTCCCATAAGTGTTCCCATGTAAATATCCAAGTATTATGTAAGATTGTGTATTTTTATTATCCCATTTACTTGAACCAATATAACTAATCACTTGAACAGATTTAATATGATCTATGTACTCAACTTGTGTCTTGATAGGAGTCAATATGGATGAAGAGGATAAGTGTATCCTATTAAATTATTCTTAACCCGGTTCATGAGAAAAATTGATAATATTTATCAATATTAATAATCTCACTAAAATTCGAAAATATCATATGAATTTTGTTAAGAAAGGAAATTAGAAAGAAGTCCATGGATGAAACTTTATTTTGATACCCTAGTTGTTAGAGGTGGATCTAAGGAGAAGAAAGGCATGAGAAAAATAATTAGGATTATAAGGATTATAATTAGGATTAATGATTTTTATAGGTACTTTTGTATTTATTTTATTAATGGGAAGTATGAAATATTTTTGATATTTTAGGAGTTTAAATCTCTTTTTTAGAATCATATTGTTAATAAAATCAAGGTGCTTAGGATAGATAATGTCAACTGTTTTTTCTCTAAGTCGAGTCTAACACAATTTGAAGACACAATATATTTTTTCTCATGAACATGACACCAAAAGATTGAAGTTAAAGAAGGACTAAATACTTGGGATTGAGCTTAAAATGTAGGAGAATATTTTCAATAATGATATAGAATCTCCTCTTTATTTGAAGTATTCATAGAAAATTATTTTCAAGACATCCCATCTTCAAATGATTATAAATTTGACCTAACACATAATGAATCCATCACCCTACCTCTAAAGGAGGTGGAAAATATTTTGAGAGCCATAATTTTATCAATGACACATGGTGTAGTGAGAACCCATTAGTAAGATCCTTGATATATTATTTTGGAGTGACAAATCCTTCCTAATTCAACATTGGAAGTTCCTTCATAGTAGTAGCTAGTAACTCATATCTATTGACAAGTATGATAGGGCCAACATTGTCTTAGGGGATAAAATATTTATTCCTTTTTTAATAGGAGAGCCATGAGTGGATAAAAAGGAAGAACTAAAACCAAAGGTGTTGTATTAAGAGGAGGAAATCATAGATAATTTCTCCCTAGAGGAGGAAGGTCTTCTAGTTCAAAAATACTTAAGAATATTTCTTTGGCTCGAGACTTAATTTATATTTGTCTCATACAAGGCCAAATTACTTTTTGAAGAGTTAGAGAATGCAGGACTGTAATAACCCTCTGTTTTGTTTCTTGTTTGTTTTGCTTTATGCTATGTTTGGGTTGTAGCTACTATGATACTGGACACAGCTTGTTGTTTGTGTTTTGATCGCTACTATTGAGCGACAACTATTATTGTGTGATGAGGTTATCTGATTATTGTTTCACATGCATAATGGATTAATGATGTTAGTAGAGTTAGCATGAGATATTATTATTATGTGATTATTGATTATGATGTAATGTCAATCTTTGATGAGTGGATTGGTGAAGAGGACGGTTTCACATCACTCGCTTGTGAGCACCTTGTGAATCCGTGATTTCTTCTTCACGGTGTGTATTATATGCTGGATATAATGTATTATGTTGTTTACTTGGTTTCAGGTTGTAGGTACATGACATCGACTCCACCAGGTCTCACAGGTTTGAGCATGTCGATCCAACGGTTAAGTTGAAAGGGAGATAGTAGCTAGGTAACATGTGTCAGGTCTATGCCTAGCCTTAGTGTGTCGTTAGTCCTGATTAGTGAGTCATTTTTACTTAATTTAATGTTATTTGATTCTATTAGATGCATTATTGTTAGATTAATGTTTAGAATAATTGCATTGGAAAGAGTAGTGATTATTTTAATATTAAATTAAAATTATGCTTTGATGTTATGTTTAAAAGTTTATAATGAAATTTAATTTAACTAAATTTTAATTTATTTAATTAATTAAATTTTAATCTCAAAAGGGTTGAATTTAGTTATTAAATAATTAAAATTAATAAATTAAGTTTATTGGATTAAATTAAAATTAAATTAAATCAAGAGAAATTGAAAGGAAATTGAAATTGTATTTTAAATTCAATTTGGGTTTTCGAAAATAGAAAAAGAAAATAAATATCTAATTCTCTACTTTGCATGCAAAAGGGAATTAGGGTTGTATTAGATATTTTTGGTTTTATGTGGAATGCATGTTTTTCAATTTTTGGGGGAGAGAAGTTTTGAAAGGCATTCATCTTTCAAGAGCATTGAAGATTTCTGGAGAATTGACACAAGAAGGGTTTGAATTAGTTTTTGGATTTTGGATTGGATTCATTGCATGTTTGGGGAAATTCTTGGAGGAGGCTTGTATCAAAGAAATTCATCTTCTTATGTAGCTTCAGATTCCAGGTTTTGTACTTGTTTGTTCAATTCACTTTCAATTTAATGGTTTGGGAAAAATTTGATAAATTTACTGTAGGATTTATATTCTGTAAAAAAAATTCGTAGATCCATTGTTGAAATTCAATATTTGTTTGTGCTTCAGATATTAAAGTAGTTACATGAAGAAAGTTACCCTTTGAAATCATTCAGATGTGTTTTTCAAACTCAAACCCTCGTAGAAAACCTCCATTGAAAATTAAATAAAATTGAGATCCATTTAATTTTCCTATATTTAATTAGTTGAAAATTAGAAGGAATGGTTTAAAATAAATTGAATTTAAACCTTTCGAATATAGGAAGAAATTTTGGAAAAAATTATTAATTTCTATTATTGGTTATTTTAATTTTTGTTTTCTCGATTTTACCAGTAATTTAATTATGTGTAAATATATATATATATATATATATATATATATATATATATATATATATATATATATCTTGTAAATATATATATATATATATATATTCTTGTAAATATATATATATATATATATATACCAAATATAAATATATATATCATTTTGTATGGTCAAAAAACGCCATCCGTATGACAATATTGGAAAACGAGCTTCAGAAAAAAAAATTCATTGTTTTTCTTTTATGAATTAATCTGTGATTTTCGAAATATGGTAAAGTGTTTTAATTTTTTTTTTTTTAAATATAAGAAAAAATATATATATAGGGGGAAGCTGGAATTAATGGCAGGTGGGGATGTCAAACCCCCACTGCCACCCTTCCCAAGGGAGGACGTACCTGCCATGGGTAGTGCGCCCACCCCTTGGGGGATGCACTCCCCATGGGAGGTGTGGACTCCCCAGTATTGCCGGCCATTGTACTATTAGTATAGACGCTGTAGGCTGCAGGTGTTGGCGGTACCATCTATCGGACATGTACCGTCCGGTCCTGCCTTGTCACTTTTCATTTTGTTTTTTTAATTATTATTTTTTATTTATTTATTTTATGTTTATTTTTGTATTTTTATTAAAAAAATTTATTTTATTTTAATTTTTATTTGTTTAGAAATAGATTTATACATATATTAATTGTTAATAGGTAATAATTAATATTAATATATTGTATTTTAGGAATTAGTATAGTCTATTGAAATTAGAAATAAATTAATTTTCAGACTGGTAATTTATGTAAAACAAAGGTTTATTGTTAGTGTTTAATGCAAGCATGTTTTTTTTAAAAGATAGTGTGTATATTTAAGTTAAATGAATGCATTTAAATATTTAAAGAATGCTACTTATACATATTTAAGCGTGTATATATATATTTGATGTTCAGATTTAGGCATAGTAATGCATGCAAGTAATTAGACAATAAATTAAACTGAAATTCTTATTGAACATTATTAGATAACATTGTGAAAAGTATTTATTTTAAATGAAGGAATTATTGTGTTTTAATGAGAATTCAGAAGGATAGTATTTTAAAACTGTTACGAGAAGCATTAGATAGGAATATGGATTTAGGATATCCAAATATAGTATTTTTCATTATCAATGCATTATTATATAATTTCCCTTTTATTGATTGCTTTGGGAACGGGCGATTAAGATTTAAATTGTAAAGTCTTCCACTGAATGTGGGTCATTCCCTTGTTAAGTTAATGTTCGTTTTTCCCTTGGGTAGTGATTTGTGAGTTTGTTTTCCTCCAAGTGTTGGAGTGGGATTCCTTATTGTCGCCTCCTAGTTTAGGAGAGATTGTGTTGTTCAATTCTATAGCACTTGAGTTACCCTTGGAGTCTAGATTTGAGTAGCATGTTATCCATTAGAAGAGTGGCTTTTGTTAGGGGCCGGAGCCCAAAGTGGTAAACCGGGTAACCTTCAGAAGTGCTTTTAATAAGTGATAATTAAAGTAAAATACTTAGATGATTAGGATGCATTCACATTAATTAAGATAAATTAACCTCACTCACAGACATAAGGGCTTGTTTAGACTTGGGGTGAGTAAGAAGGCCTAGAATGGAAAGGTCAACTATCTTGTCCATACGGAAGGTAGTTGATTCTGCATGAGTGAGTATGAGGGCTGGGATTCGGTTGAGGTCACCAGGATCACTGGAGCCTATGAAGAATGCCCAAAAGAGATCTCATGATGAACCTTGTGATGACACTTTGTCTAGGATAACATTGAGTTTATGTTGTGTGTATAGATTCTTTAGCACACTTGATTATAATATGTCTGGAAGCAATGTAACCATGTTAGTGTTAGACTTATATTGTGCATATGTTTGGTTGAGTCAGTATGTGTCAGTATGAGTCTACCTTTGGTTAAGAGGTAGTATATTTCTTGTCCATGTTGCATTGTTACTATCTCCTAGCATGGGGGGTGGGCCTTCGGGTACCACTAGGTTGGATGGAACATGCACCAAAACCTTTGGGTCCCCCTTGTTCTTTAGTTCGTGGAGGCGAGACATCCAGTTGGACAACTCACGGATCTTGTTATTTTTTTCTAGCATTGTTGTAATTCACATTGTAATGAATTGGTTTTACCCCTCTTGTTATTATGATGTGAATTATGTAATTGTAATACTTATGTATTTTGACTCATTCTAAGAATGAGGGTTGTAATCTTGTAATGGATATATGTTATGGATATTCTATTCCTATCTTGTATTTACTTATGTTGAATGAATGTTATTACTTGAGTTATTTAATGCAGCGTAACCTAGATGATGTATGTTAATGGGGATTTAAGTAATCTCGATTATGTAGCCTTAGGGGAGGCTGTCAATTATAGGTGAACATGTATGTTTAATTCACTTTAATAAAAAAAAATTTAGTATGCTTTTGTAGTTAATTGAAACTTCCTCTAAGGTTGCGTGGTGGGGCATTACACATGGTATCAGAGCCTAGGTTTAAACACTAGGTGCTCTGGGATTATGATGTACCCATTAAGCTTAGTTGCGTAGGTTTTTAAGAGTACCTTGTCTAATACCCTTTTGTGTCTGTGGAGTATGCCTCCTAGACGTGGATGTGGTCGGGTAGGCGGTCGAGGGGAGAGTCATCATGACTCACCACCTCATGTGCCACATATACCAAAGCAGGAGGAGCATCGGGCTTCGCAGAATGGTGCTGGAGGTGGTGGTGGACAGTTAGATCCTCTTAGGGTCGAAGCTGCACGTAGAGCCTTTAAGGAGGCTATGGCATTATTGGGTCCGAGACAGGAAGTACTTGTGGATAATCCTATGGTTGGGACAGTTATAGCTCAATTTGATATGTTAGTAGTAAACTATATGAGGGATTTGATTCATTCGTAGCCACCTTGATTTGATGGAGTAGGTACCGGTCTTGAGGCCGAAACTTGGTTGATAGGTCTAGACCGATGTTTTTCCATGCACCCGTTTGATAGTAACACTAAAGTGCGGTGCGCTGTTATTCATCTCCGAGGATTTTCAGCCACTTGGTAGAAGCTAGAGGAACAGAAGCTCCATATAGACATGAGTACAGTGTCTTGGGAGATCTTTCTTGAGCGGTTTAGAGCCCGCTTTCTCTCTGATCATTGGCGTCAGCGTAGAGGTGATGAGTTCCATGCCATACGATAGTTAGCCATGATGGTTGATCAGTATGAGAGGCGATTCTATGAACTTAAACAGTTCGCAGGAATAGGGGATGATGATGGATTGCTTGTGCAACATTTCATTAGGGGCTTAAACACCTATATCAGTGGTGGTGTTTAGGTCTTTGAACCCAAGTCTATGGATATAGCTGGGAGAAGGCACGGCTGGTGGAGGAGAACCTGACTATGGCACTGGGGGGTCATACAGGTGTTAGTATTGGCAGTGGTACAGGAGTTGGGGCTAGTACTCGAGGGGGACAAACATAGAGAGTTGTGCCTCCTAAGACTCAGCAGGTATCAGTACTGGGCAGTCAGTAGCAATCATTTCAGGGGAAATGGAAAGGTTTCCAGTAAGGACAAGGTAGTAGGAACCGGAGGCGCATGAAGCATTTCAAAGCTGAGCAACCCGCTCAGAGTGCCCAGTCCACTTTTCAAGGTAGTGTACAGTAGTCAAGTGCACCAGCAGGAGGCAGAGGTTATGGTAGAGGCACAGGTTGCTTCTCTTGTGGTCGGCAGGGCCATATTGCTAGGATGTTTCCCAATAAGGGCACATCAGGATTTACATAGAGACCAGCGGTGTTAGAGCCGATAGTGGGAGATGCTAGCAGAGGCCATCGTGTATTCACAGTGGTTGATAAGTGCCAGACAAAGCACCAGGGTACCGTGGTAGAGACTTATGGTATGTTATTGGGTAACCTTGTTACTGTTCTTTTTGATTAAGGAACATCCGACTCCTTCATTTCTTCATTGATAGTGTCACATTGCAGACTGGGAGCCGTAAGGCAAGCTGATAGGTGGAAAGTAGAGTTAGCATCTGGTGTGAAGGTTGCATCGCATTCTGTAGTACCTGACTGTAGGTTGGAGATTGGACCACTTCTTACTACCTTAGATCTTCAGGTTATACCATTGGGGTCCTATGATGTTGTCATAGGTATGGATTGGTTAGAGGCTCACCGAGCAGTTATTGATTGTTGACGTAAGTCAATTCAATTCATTAATGCATCTGGGTGAGAGGTGGATATTATAGGAGTTCAGAGATTGATATCTTTGAGGATCATCTCAACTATGCAGTTGAGGAGATGTGTTTGTTGTGGATGTCAGTTGTTTATAGTTACAGTTGAGGACTTGGGTTTAGGAGATGGAGAGGAGAAGGTAACTCTTGATAGTCATCCTGTTCTTCAGGACTTCACAGATGTCTTTCCTGATGACATTCTAGGGATGCCACCGAGGATAGATATATATTTTAAGATTGATTTAGTACCTGGATCAGAGCCTATTTCATGAGCACCTTACCGCATGACTACTCAAGAGATGAAAGAGCTTCGCTTGTAGTTGGAGGAGTTATTAGAGAAGGGATTTATTCATCCTAGTGTTTCTCCTTGGAGAGCACCTATCATCTTCGTGAAGAAGAAGGACGGTTCACTTCAGTTGTGCATTGATTACCAGTAGTTGAACAAGGTAACGATCAAGAATCGTTATCCACTTCCCAGAATTGATGACTTTTTTGACCAAGTTAAAGGTGCTACCATCTTTTCGAAGATAGACCTTAAGTCAGGATACCATCAGCTTAGTATTTTTGATGTAGATATCCATAAGACGATGTTTCAGATGTGGTATGGTCACTACGAGTTCACTGTGGTACCATTCGGGTTGACGAATGCGCCATCTGTGCTCAAGAGTTTGATGAATGGAATATTCTGCACGTACCTTGATAGGTTTGTTCTTGTGTTCCTTGATGATATATTGATATATTCTAGGACAGTAGAGGAACATGAGGAGCATTTGCAACAGGTTCTGCAGTGTTTGTGAGAAAACCAACTTTATGCCAACTTGTCGAAATGTGAGTTCTTTAAGTCTGAGATCAAGTATCTTGGTCATGTGAACTCAGGAGAGGGAATATCTATGGATCCTTCAAAGATTCAAGCTATTCTAGATTGGCCTATGACCACGAATGTGGCAAAGATCCGTAGTTTTATGGGGCTTGCAGGATATTACAGGAGGTTTGTACAGAGTTTTTCTAGGATAGGTCATCCTATCACTTCTCTTCAGAGGAAAGGGAAGAGGTTTGGATGGTCAAAGTAGTGTAGGTTGGCTTTTCAGATTCTTAAGGATAAGCTAACTAGTGCTCTGATTTTAGCGATACCTGATCCCACAGGAGACTTTGTGGTTTGTACAGATGCATCCTTAGAGGGCTTAGGTGCAGTCCTGATGCAGGAAGGATGAGTGATAGCTTATGATCCACATAAGCTTAAGGATCATGAACTTAATTATCCCACACATGACCTTGAGTTAGCGGCAGTAGTCCATACATTGACTAGATAAAAAAACTTTTTACTCAGGCACAAGTTTGAGGTACATAGCGATCACAGGAGCTTGCAGTACATTTTCATTCAGCCGAACCTTAACGCTAGACAAAGGTGTTGGATGGAGTTTCTCTGTGAGTATAACTTCGAGGTGAAGTATATTCAAGGAAAAGAGAACGTTGTAGCTGATGCACTCAGCAGACGTAGGCATGAGATATTCGAGATGACTCTTATGGTAGATTTACGGAGTCAGATTCTTGCTACTCTTCCAATAGAAATTTGGTACTGGGATGTGAGAGTAGAGATTGAGGCAGGTAGACCTCTTGAGGGAAGATTTACAAGTTATTCACTTGAGTCAGATGGTTTACTTAGGCATTCAAAGCGTATTTACATTCCTTCAGTAGGTGACCTTCATTCTTTGGTTTTGACCAAGGCTCATCATGCACCTTATTCAGCCCATCCTGGGGTGAAGAAGATGCACGCAGATCTACACCAGTTCTATTTCTGGCCAGGGATGAAGCGAGATATTGCAGACTTTGTAGCGAGATGTTTGGAGTGTCAGCGGGTGAAGGATGAACACCGACATCTAGGAGGGCTTCTATAGCCACACCTAGTACCTGAGTGGAAGTGGGATATTATCTCATTGGACTTCATTGTTGGTTTACCCAACTCCTCATGACGACATGATGCTATTATGGTGACATTCGATAGGTTGACGAAGGTAGCTCACTTCTCGCCTATGCGTGCTTCCTATAATGCATCATCAGTTGCTAGAGTGTTCATGGAGGATATTGCGAGGTTGCATGGTATTCTGCGTTGGATTATTTCTGACAGGGATCCAATGTTTACTTCAGCTTTGTGGACATCATTACAGCATGCTATGGGGACACAGATGAAATTCAGTTTAGCGTATCACCCTGAGACAGATGGATAGACTGAGAGGGTTAATCAAATCCTCAAAGATATGTTATGCATGTATGTCATGGATCAGCAGACACGATGGGAGGATTATCTTTATCTGGTGGAGTTTGCTTATAACAATAGTTACCAGAGTTCCATTGGCATGACACCTTTTCAAGCCTTGTATGGGCGTCCTTGTTGTACTCCTCTTAGTTGGGATCGATTGGAGGATGGAGTATTATTGGGACCAGATATGTTGCAGAAATATTCAGATGCGCATAGAGTGGATCATCAGTTTTGTGTCAGCAAAAAAGTATTCTTGTGGGTGCATCTGCGAAAGAGTCCTATCCAATATGGAAAGGGTTCTAAGTTGGCACCTCGCTTTGTCGGACCTTTCGAGATACTCAAAAAGATTGGTCTAGTTGCTTATCGACTTGCTTTTCCACCCAGTCTTGCACGTATACATGACATTTTCCATGTTTCAGTTCTTTAACCTTATCATTCAAATCTTAGTCACATCCTTGATTGGAATTCTTTATAGGTAGAGGACTGGCAGCTGGCTTTGGAGCCCGTGGTTGTAACGGAGCACAGAACACTCACTTTTTGAGGGCGAGATATTGATCAGGTCAGAGTTCAGTGGGATCCCATGGATGATACTTCATCCACCTGGGAGGATGCAGTTAGGATGAGGGAGTTATATCCCTACTTGTTTGCAGGATTCCATGAGTAAGCCTAGTCTTTGGGGGGGAGAATGTAATACCCCTCCATTTTTTTTCTTGTTTGTTTTGCTTTATGCTATGTTTGGGTTGCAACTACTATAATACTGGGCACACCTTGTTGTTTGTGTTTTGATCGCTACTATTGAGCGACAACTATTATTGTGTGATGAGGTTATCTGATTATTGTTTCACATGCATAATGGATTAATGATGTTAGTATAGTTAGCATGAGATATTATTATTATGTGATTATTGATTATGATGTAATGTCATTCTTTGATGAGTGGATTGGTGAAGAGGACGGTTTTGCATCACTCTCTTGCGAGCGCCCTGCGAATCCATGATTTCTTCTTCACGGTGTGTATTATATGTTGGATATACTGTATTATGTTGTTTACTTGGTTTTAGGTTGCAGGTACATGACATCGACTCCACCTGGTCTCACAGGTTTGAGCTTGTCGATCCAAGGGTTAAGTTGAAAGGGATATAGTAGCTAGGTAACATGTGTCAGGTCTACGCCCTAGCCTTAGTGTGTCGTTAATCCTGATTAGTGAGTCATGTTTACTTAATTTAATGTTATTTGATTCTATTAGATGCATTACTGTTAGATTAATGTTTAGAATAATTGCATTGGAAAGAGTAGTGATTATTTTAATATTAATTTAAAATTATGCTTTGATGTTATGTTTAAAAGTTTATAATGAAATTTAATTTAATTAAATTTCAATCTCAAAAGGGTTGAATTTAGTTATTAAATAATTATAATTAATTAATTAAGTTTATTGGATTAAATTAAATTAAATTAAATCAAGAGAAATTGAAAGGAAATTGAAATTGTATTTTAAATTCAATTTGGGTTTTCAAAAATAGAAAAAGAAAATAAATATCTAATTCTCTACTTTGCATGCAAAAGGGAATTAGGGTTGTATTAGATATTTTTGGTTTTATGTGGAATGCATTTTTTTCAATTTTTGGGGGAGAGAAGTTTTGAAAGGAATTCATCTTTCAAGAGCATTGAAGATTTTTGGAGAATTGGCACAAAAAGGGTTTGAATCAGTTTTTGGAGTTTGGATTGGATTCGTTGCACGTTTGAAGAAATTCTTGGAGGAGGCTTGTATCAAAGAAATTCATCTTCTTCTGTAGCTTCAGATTCCAGGTTTTTTACTTGTTTGTTCAATTCAATTTCAATTTAATGTTTTAGGGAAAATTTGATAAATTTACTGTAGGATTTACATTCTGTAAACAAAATTCGTAGATCCATTGTTGAAATTCAATATTTGTTTGTGCTTCAGACATTAAGGTAGTTACATGAAGAATTTTACCCTTTGAAATCATTCAAATTTGTTTCTCAAACTCAAACCCTCGTAGAAAACCTCCTTTGAAAATTAAATAAAATCGATATCCATTTAATTTTCCTATATTTAATTAGTTGAAAATCAGAAGGAATGGTTTAAAATAAATTGAATTTAAACCTTTCGAATATAGGAAGAAATTCTGGAAAAATTTATTAATTTCTGTTACTGGTTATTTTAAATATTTTTTTCTCGATTTTACCAGTAATTTAATTGTGTAAATATATATATTTATATTTATATATAATATATATATATATATTCTTGTAAATATATATATATACCACATACAAATATATATATCATTTTGTATGGTCAAAGACTTAATTGATTCTCCTTTTAAAAATAAAAAAACGTCGTTCGTACGACAATATTGGAAAACGAGCTTCAGAAAAAAAATTCATTGTTTTTCTTTTATGAATTAATCTGTGATTTTCGAAATATGGTAAAGTGTTTTAATTTTAATTTTTTTTAAATATAGGAAAAAATATATATAAAGGGGGAAGCTGGAATTAATGGCAGGTGGGGAGGTCAAACTCCCACTGCCACCCTTCCCAAGGGAGGACGTACCTGTCATGGGCAGTGCACCCACCCCTTGGGGGACGCACTCCCCATGGGAGGTGTGGACTCCACAGTACTGTCGGTCGTTGTACTGTTAGTACAGACGGTACAGGCTGCAGGTGCCAACAGTACCATTCGCCGAACATGTATCGTCTGGTCCTGCCTTGTCACTTTTCGTTTTGTTTTATTTATTTATTTTATTTTATTTTATGTTTATTTTTGTATTTTTATTTTTATTTTTATTTGTTTATAAATAGATTTATACATATATTAATTGTTAATAGGTAATAATTAATATTAATATATTGTATTTTAGGAATTAGTATAGTCTATTGAAATTAGAAATAAATTATTTTTCAGACTGGTAATTTATGTAAAACAGAGGTTTATTGTAACTAGTGTTTAATGCAAGCATGTTTTTTTTAAAAGATAGTGTGTATATTTAAGTTAAATGAATGCATTTAAATATTTAAAGAATGCTACTTATATATATATTTGATGTTCAGATTTAGGCATAGTAATGCATGCAAGTAATTAGACAATAAATTAAACTGAAATTCTTATTGAACATTATTAGATAACGTTGTGAAAAGTATTTATTTTAAATGAAGGAATTATTGCATTTTAATGAGAATTCAGAAGGATAGTATTTTAAAATTGCTGTGAGAAGCATTAGATAGGAATATGGATTTAGGATATCCAAATATAGTATTTTTTATTATCAATGCATTATTATATAATTTCCTTTTTATTGATTGCTTTGGGAACGGGTGATTAAGATTTAAATTGTAAAGTCTTCCACTGAATGTGGGTCATTCCCTTGTTAAGTTAATGTTCGTTTTTCCTTTGGGTAGTGATTTGTGAGTTTGTTTTCCTCCAAGTGTTGGAGTGGGATTCCTTATTGTCGCCTCCTAGTTTAAGAGAGATTGTATTGTTCAATTCTATAGCGCTTGAGTTACCCTTGGAGTCTAGATTTGAGTAGCATGTTATCCATTAGAAGAGTGGCTTTTGTTAGGGGTCGAACCCTAAAGTGGTAAACCGGGTAACCTTCAGAAGTGTTTTTAATAAGTGATAATTAAAGTAAAGTACTTATATGATTATGATGCATTCACATTAATCAGGATAAATTAATCTCACTCACAGACACAAGGGATTTTTTAGACTTGGGGTGAGTGAGAAGGCCTGGAATGGAAAGGTCAACTATCTTGTCCATACGAAGGGTAGTTGATTTCGCATAAGTGAGTATGAGGGTCGGGATTCAGTTGAGGTCACCAAGATCATCGGAGCTTATGAAGAATGCCCAAAGGAGATCTCATGATGAACCTTGTGATGACATTTTATCTAGGATAACATTGATTTTATGTTGTGTGTATAGATTCTTTAGCACACTTGATTATAATATGTCTGGAAGCAATGTAACCATGTTAGTGTTAGAATTATATTGTGCATATGTTTGGTTGAGTCAGTATGTGTCAGTATGAGTCTGACTTTAGTTAAGAGGTAGTAGATTTCTTGTCCATGTTTCATTGTTACTATCTCTTAGCATGGGGGGTGGGCCTTCGGGTACCACTAGGTTGGGTGGAACATGCACCAAAACCTTTGGGTCCCCCTTGTTCTTCAGTTCGTGGAGGCGAGACATCCAGTTGGATAACTCACGGATCTTGTTATTCTTTTCTAGCATTGTTGTAATTCACATTGTAATGAATTGGTTTTACCCCTCTTGTTATTATGAGGTGGATTATGTAATTGTAATACTTATGTATTTTGACTCATTCTGAGAATGAGGGTTGTAATATTGTAATGGATATATGTTATGGATATTCTATTCCTATCTTGTATTTACTTATGTTGAATGAATGTTATTACTTGAGTTATTTAATGCAATGTAATCTAGATGATGTATGTTAATGGGGATTTAAGTAATCTTGGTTACGTAGCCTTAGGGGAGGTTGTCAATTATAGGTGAACATGTATGTTTGATTCACTTTAATAAAAAAAAAAAATTAGTACGCTTTTGTAGTGAATTGAAACCTCCTCTAAGGTTGCGTGGTAGAGCATTACAAGGACCATCAAGTGAATATACACTTCCTGAAAAAGGATAAGCTCTCTTAATCTTCACCAAGATTGAAGAGAGTGGATAGTAAAATCATAAAATTGGTATTTAAAATAATTATGAACTTGAGTATTAGAGAGCTAGTGGGATGACTAAGTTGATTCCAACTTGGTGTGATAGTATGTTGAATTTTGGCTATGGATTTTCAACTATAGATGTTTGGAAAAACCTCTCTATGGGAAGAGGATGAGGATGCCTCATGCTCATAGAAAAGTGGTGACATTAAATTTCCTAGGAATTCAAGCCATTTACAACCACAACCACCATTTATCTAATACAAATAAAATATGAATTTGTTGCACCACTAATTTTGTTAGTACTTGATACTTGATCTAAAATATAAGGAACTTGCATATCCATAATTACTTTTGAATAACTTCATGTGATACTCCATACAAAAGATAGATTCATCTTTTATTTAATACCTAAGACCAAACTATTTAAACACACATTACCACTATATCTATGACATGCATACCATAAAACTACTTTAGCAACAACCCACCATAATCTAGAAGTTAGTTACATAGAGATACATGCACATGTACTATTTTTGGGTTTATTAGGTAAGAGGAATCACCAAGTTATAAGAAAATAAATAGTTTCAATAGGGGCCTACAAGTGTGTGTATTCCCAAGTAATGTACATGTGATAAGTTAAAATAAAAGAGAGATGAGTATAGGTCACAAATAAAAAGGGTATAGAGAAAAATAAATCTATTTGAATGTGTGGTGATGATGTACATGTGTATAAAACAATAACACATAGGATTTGATGCCAAGTGTCAAATGTAGTGACAATAGGAAAGCCTAAATTGTTAGCATAAATAGCTTAATGAAAATATAAAATAGTATGGATTGAAGTTCTAAGTTAATATATTTTATTTTCCTTTAGGTTTTGGATCCTTCTTTTAGTTCTATCTGCATGGTTCCTACCACTTCTTTTATACCTTTTAGGTTAGCAAATATTCTAGGAATTTAAGTTTTTCATATTTTTTTAAATTTTCCACTTGCATCACTTATCTTTCATCCCATTAATCTCCAATTTTTTCCATCTTAGGGTTCCTTCTAAAATTATATTTTGTTCTCTAGTCCTCAATGGTTCATGTTGAAATATTTATTTTTTAGTGCATTATTAGTGGCTAAATTCATAATTTAATCCCCTTCTTCTACTTATATTTTTTTAAGTTTTGAGGATTTTCTTCTCCTTTGGATTCTATAATTTATTCTTAGAGGCATCACTTAACTTCTATTGTGGTGTTTCAACCTTATCCATCCACTTTAAATCAATAACTTTCCAAACACTTGTCTCCTTTGGAAATACACTCTAATGTTCTTTGTGAAGGACTAAATTTCTACTATATGTAGAGACGGATAATGTGTTTCATTTTAGTACATTTTGGATTAGCTTGTCAATATCATGGAATTTAATTTTTTTGTAACAAATTATTTTGTCGGGCATCATCCAATTATTGACCTTCTTCCTCTCTTTTCTTAGTTAATATATACCTTTTTTTGCAATAGGTGATCTAATGTTGAGGAGAAGACAAATACATGAGAAATACATAAGAGATAGGGTATTAGATACCACATATTTTATGAATGTTATAAATCCATGTGGACAATGAAGGACACATGATAATATATTACATGCTAGCATAATCAATTGATAGATAAGATGTTAATCTCTCTATTATGTGTATATAAATTAATTTGTATGTGTATATTACTATTGTTGCTTATTGTAATCTATCATACATTTTATTTTTTCCTTATTCACCACAAAAGGGTAATCACTACAACACATAAAGAAACTTAGACTGTTGGTCTACATTTTCTTGTCAAAAGTTATGCTCAAGTCAAAAGCTCCAAGGGGGGTTGTTACAATAATTATGAAATTCCTTAGTGTTATTAATAAAATTAGTTGCAAAGCCTTGTTTTCTATAGCCTTTGAATCTTTGAGAGTGTGGAAAGGGATTAGGAAATGTGTGAAGTGCTAGAAAATTGTATGGGTAGGACATCACTATTTTAGGAAATAAGAAGTCTTTGAAAACCTTGTTTTACAAAGAACCTATAATTTTTGTAATTATTGAGATGGTGATTTGAGCAGGAACAAACCTTAGCCTCATAGATTTTTTCATGTTTTAACTTTCTCCAAGTCGTATCATTATTATTGTTGATATTGTTATGCTTTTTTATTGTTGTATTAATGGCCTGTTCTATTTTCTTAGATTAAAAATAAAATAAAAACTCCTAAAGTCCATATTAGAAACAACTTACACATTCAAGTTACAATAAGAAAAAATAAAATTACTAAATTCATATCAATATTCTTATGGTTTGTATATTTTTATTGTTGCTCTTATTATTCATATTTTATGATTTAATATATTATTCAAATTTGATCACTATGGTTAACAATCTCATTATGTTGTTTACTTAATTTCTCAATAATTATAGCATTGGTTAAGTCAAATTGAATAAACACCTATCTGTAAATTCCTTCCTTATTTCAAAATAAATTTTCCAAATATATATTCAATTTAAAAATTGGTACTTATTGATATCATAATTTGATATTAAGAACTCTATTTTAGCAATAATGAAGGTGATAATATATTGATGTGTTTGAACTAAAGTTTGTGATGTTGAGAAACTTGCCTACAATTGTGTGAAAAAGTCATGGTACTAAGTGTATTCTTCAACAAACTAATCCTTACAATTATGTTTTTCTTGTCTAAAAATTCATGTATTCACCCTCAAAATGCTTATCAAGGTAAAATTCATCACTATAAAGGAAATTTTATTATCATTAGTGATTTTTTTATAGAGAAGTTAGCTTCAAGTTGTTAGCTCTAGATATCTAACACTAAGGTGTCAATTTTTCCTTTGACCATAGAAATATTTAGATTTTACAATAGAAAATTTGGTTACACTTATAAATCCTTTCATCATATTCTCTTCTATTTGTCCATTCCGTTTAATGCAAATTTGAAGGTTTATCTCAAGTTGAACATCTTGTCACAATATTTTACATTAGGTTTATAACTTAAACGAATTAATATAAAAAATGTGGAAGCATAGACAAGGCACATGAACTAATTGACAAGAAGAAATGCAGGATATTCACAAAATAGATTTTTTGATAATATTTTACAAACTTTAAAGAAAATGCAGTTGCAGGTGTAATTGGATTTTTTGAAAAGGCTTTAGAAACTTTCAAGCAAATGCAATTGGTGGGTGTAAAGCCAAATTCCACTACCAAAAATGGGAGCACTGGAATAGGGTATGGACGACCAGGGCGTCGAATTTGTTGAAAAGGATTTCAAAAATTTCAATCAAATGCAATTGGTGGTTGTAAAGCTAGACTCTACAACCTTTGCCACCATCCTCCCATCTTGTGTCGAATGGGAGCATTGGAACAGGGTATTGACATGCATCAAAACATAAAGGATAGAGGAATTTTTTCAGATGTTGTAGTTGCAGGTAGACATGTATGCATATTGTGGAAACATAGACAAGGCAGACAAATTGTTTGACAACTCGTATTCACAAAATGGGTTTGTTGAAAAGGCTTTAGAAATTTTCAAGCAAATGCAATCGGCAGTTGTAAATCCTAATTCTACAACCATTGAATATTTTTTAAAAACTTTCAAGAAAAAGCAACCAACCTGTGCTTGACGTGAGAGTTGAGGGTGTTGAGGGTGGTGGACCATGGAGGGTGATGCAGTCTTCACTGAGATTGTGCTCGCTCCGTTCGCCGTCCACAATTTGCTTGAGCACTGACTGAAAATGATGATGATGCTGTTTTTTTTTTTTTTTAATCCTAATTTCGGGGGTTCGAGTGAACCTAGGTTTGCTCGAACCTCATTTTTTTATTATGTCTCTACCAACGTAAAAGGGTTCGATCAAACCATGGGGTTCGCTCGAACCATTAGGTTCACTCGAACCCCTTGAATTTGTGGGAGGGTGGAAAATTGATTTTTCCTTCCTCCCTCAAAGTTTTAACCACTTATGTGAGATCACCCCCCACATTGAAAAGTAACAAAATCTTCCATAATAATTTTACATAAAATTATTCATACAAGAAACAAGAGAAAGAAATACCACAATTATCAATGATCCCAACAATGGATGACTCTTCTTTCCTCTTCCAAGATCGAGCCTCCTCTCAAAAATCTCCTCAAAACAAAGAATCCCAAAATGCAAAGAGAGAAAATGGCATGGTAACCCACTCCTTTCCATAAGGAGGGAGTTATAAATGGAAGGAAGAAGTTACTTCCTCCCAACTAACTCAACCCCCAAAACCATTTCCCCATTTTCACCACCTTTACAAAGGGGGCATAAAATGGGTCCTAAACACTTTTTAAAAGGACACAAATGATTAAAAAAAAATTATAACCCTTATACCTTAGGCATATGATATTTCCCAAACATAAAATATACCTTAATTCTTAAAAGTATCCTAAAATTCTATTTTAAATTATAAGGCCAAAATTTACACAAGACACAACCAAAAGTCAAACACCACATAAACCCAACATGAAATCCTTCTAACTTAACATCAAGGCCTATGGACCAAGAACTAAGACAAACATAATATAAACAAGATGAAAGGTGGCTAAGTGGATTCCCCCAATCTATCAATATTATAATTATTGTATGTACTCAAAGAACTGTGTCAGTATGACATCCATATATAAAAATCAAAATAAACACATCACATATGTGTATCATCTCAAATAAACTGAGAAACATAAAATATCATATACGATTCATCATGCCAAAATGCATTAATCAACCCACCATGACAAATATATTTACATGCACAATATAAACATGACATCCATCAATATCACCCCTCTTTACTAGATGCTTCAATCAAAAGATCTCATTAGACGACATGATCATATTAATTAATCATAACTAGCTAACATGCATAACTCATTATTCTTTATTATCCATAGCCAATAAATAAAAATCGTGATTATCCATCCAACTAATAAAAACCAAGCACCAACCGGTACCTACTAATCACCATAAAATCAACAATCATATGGAAATCAAAAAGAATTTAGGAATATAAAATTACTTTCATATTCACATAAGATTAATCATTGGATAATTATAAGAAAAATATAATGGGTTTTAATTTTCTAGGTTCCAACACCTATTCCACCTCCCTGATATTATTATGAACATAAAAGGCATACCTATGCAACCAAGTTGTCACTCATAATACTTTAGAAATAAACTATCATCCTCAAACTCTTAGTTAGTCAATTCATATACCGAGAACATCAAACAGGAGATGACACAAAAGGGATCTCACACTTTCATAGATTAGCTCTCAACTCTCCTCTATATATATGAGGGAGTTTCTTTTGTAATGGACCTTTTAATATTTTGAAGCAAAACACTGCCATTTTGAAGAGCATACTTGCAATCTTTGTGGTGAATGTCCAAATTGAAATTTAATCAATAAAAGAAGTAGATTTCCTCCAACCTTTTCTTTGGAGAATTTTTGTTGTATGCCTGTCTCTCTTGTCATATTATCTTGAAATTTATTTATAAGTGGCATATTATTTCTTTATTAAAGGGGAATTCAGATTTTATACTGATAGAATTTGTGCTATCATTGTGTATTTAGAGATATATGTTTTGTGTATGAATTTGGTTCAGAACTCATAGTCTTTGTGCTATGATTGTTAGCTACATTCTTGTGGAAATTTGGTGTTGTTAGTTGTCAGTCTTTGAGCTACAACTTGCTGCATGGATTACTCTTTGGAATCATCTTTGGGAATAACTTGGAGTCTTTGAGTTGTAATTTTTTGTCGTTGTTATGTTTAAACCATTATGGAAAGTGATAGAAGACTTTGGGTTTCCGTGGATTTTCTAAGTTACGATCATTTAGTGGTAATTGTCCTTGTTCTTCTTACGTCTAACAAAATTGGGTATTGGTTATTATTGCTCCAACTAGCGTTATTTAGTTTATTACTTATTGTGAACATCAAGGTCATTATTGTAATTCATTTCCCTTATTTTGAAAAAGGAGAATAGGTTGATGGAGACATCCCCATGGATATTTGTAGTGTACATAATCTTAGTTTAATTTCTAGTTGATTTAGTGAGTAATAATAAGGGAGCCTCCCCTTTATGAGAGGAGAGATTAATTTCTCATCATAGTTGTAGCTGAAACTACCATTTTGTAATTGTTAAAGGAATTACAAAATATTCACCCAAAAAATGCATGTTGCATGCTTGAGGAGGCGTTAAAACTTTCAACACCCCACAAAATACCCTATTGGATGTTGGGTCTCAATCCCAATGCATGCCTTTCATTATATTTCCTTGCATCAAGGGTTGGGCCTTAGGCCTATTGCATACTCTCTATCTTCACTTCACTTGTCAAAAATTAGAGGGAAATAAGAACTTGTTGGAGGTTCCATGGGAATTGGAAACCACTGGTTCCTAGTTCCTATGGAAGCTTCAACCACTCTCTTAACTTACCCATTTTTTGGATTTTGACTTTTGATGAATTAGCTAAGGGAAAGGGAGAGGAAACACACAAACAAAGGAAAAATCTAGCTTGGTGTCCCAAATGAACTATCTTAGTTTGATTATTATGAAGGGCCATGAACTAGAGATACAAAAGGGGAAAGGATTGAATCCAAAATGAGCATTGATTAATTTAATCCCAATTGAGTAATTGAATCCCAATAGGGTACACCATCTAAGAGTATAAATATACATATATACACATGTATCATACATATGTCTATATATATATGGGTGTATGTATACACACATGTATATACAATATAGATGTGACATAAATACCCATACACACACATATGTCTCAAGTTGTGGGTACACCATCTAAGATAAATCTCTCAATTATACACAATCAATGGCTTAGAACACCATTGTGATCTCAAGGGAAAATAACACATGAGGACAAGTTCTTGTGCACAATCCATTATGTCCATTACATACATAGAGACATGTACATAGGTACATGTAACACACACACATACATACATACATATCTATATTGTTGTACCTTGTAATGTTAAAATGAGTGCAAAAATTAAGGTGGAGAGCAAAGTAGGAAATTTTTGACCTTACAAGGGATAAATAAAAACAAAGACAAGGTCATTATATACACATTATATATGAGAGATAATATGTGTTTATACTAGATATGTGTGTGTGTTCCTTCTCTTCTTTACTTGTAAATATTCCTTGTAAGGTTGGAAATTCCCAACTTTTATATCTCCACCTTACATTTTCACATTCATTTTAATGCTTATTCCCATAGGTGAGTTATAGGATGCATTTGTCATCTTTGTAGTTGTCTACCTATCATAAGAGATATTTACAACTATCTTTGAGCCTTTTTAGATACTTAAAACTTACCTAACAAATTTCAAACCCAAATTTTAAAATAGGCATCAAGGCAAAAACACTAATGCACAAGGGTTCCACTCATGTCTTATTATTGCTACTAAGTTTTATGTTATTCTCTATCACTTTAGGGTTTTTGAAGCTCTACTATTAAATATTTTTTACAAATATCTCCCTTGTTACTTTCTCTCTATCACTATTGATATCCATAGTGAAATATTCCTCATAGATAGATCATCCTTGTAACTCCCTCTCCATTGTTTTCCTTACAATTTCCCAATTGATATCCTAATTTCCTCTCCAATGGCTCCCAAAATCCCCTAATATATTTCATTTATATTCTACATTACCTTATCCTATAGATTTGATCCCTAACTTTTTCTCCTAAATTAATCTAGTGTTATCTAATGAGCCATAATAATGTCCTATTTCCTTGTTGAAGTTACATACTTTTATCTTAGTTTTTGCTAAAATTTGAAAGACATTACCAAACCTTTTATATACTTTAAAACTTTTAAAGCATTTGAAGTTGATATATGCTATATTAATAAGTGTATGTATGAGCTATGAATGTTTGTGAGTTTAGTAGGATTTCATGTTTAATTATAGTTGTTAGCAATGAGAATTCCTTGAAGAATAAGGACTAACCCTTGTACCAAGGAACCTATCAACCCACAACAAAATCTTCTTAACCTCTAGTAGAAGAATGACAGTTTGATGCAAAGGAGTTAATCTACTACAACATGATCACTTTCAGAAGAATATGGAGGTAGTCATTTAAGGAAAAGATCATGTATGACTAAGTGTCACTCTTATCTTTTAATAAGTCATGAAGGAGAAGAAGATTGTTCTAAATATGAATAAGATTTATAATAGAATTTTCTCTGGTTGGGCATGTTTTCGATTATGACGGATAATCTTGGTTAAGTACAGAGTCCTTGTTCAACTTTTATAATTTTATTTTGATAATTATTATTATTATTTGAGAAACTTAGTCCTCTTCTTATTCCTATGGGAGAGTTTAAATCAGCCCCTATATATTGGGGTACCCTTTCAAGGACATCTAGACCTTGCATGTATTATATTGAATAAGATTTCTTGTTAGATTCTATTCAACAAGTTTTGTGTATGATTGAAATGTAATAAAGAGAAGATATTTTGGTAGAATTTTTTCCTGAGTGAGTGATTGAAGAAGATTTCGTGGATGTGAAAACTCAAGCAAAGATCACTTGAGGTATTGCCTAACCATATTATCTTAGTTGATAAATTAGATCGTGCATTGTAAGTTTAATTAGTAGTTTTCAATTTATGCAGTTATGAATGATGTATTGCAAATTTTGAATTGGGAATCTTTAGTTGATACTTTGTTCAATACTCTAGAGGTTAGTTGGATTAGGACATACTACAATATAATAGCTATTTAGTTATAGTCATAAGCATCAAGTACCTATAGCAATTGGGAAGTTTGTATTTGTTTCCTCTATTTCGGAAAATAGAAGTTAATTTTGGTTAAAACCTTTTAATGCATTTATTTGTGTTAAATTTACTTATACTCAACCAATGTAAGATATTTAGAATTCATGAATGCATATATGTTACAAAAATCATCTAAAGTTTACGCCTCCTTGGTTGATAATCCAATGAATCCCTATCTTGAATGATGATTTGCTTAGTTTAGGGATCTTTCGGTCCATTAAGCCATGTGCATGATTGTTTGCACCAATTAATTAGGCATTAAGGGAGCTCTATATTTTTGGCACTGTTGTTGGGAATGGTGCAAGTTTAGAATTATTATCTATGTTTTAAATTCTTTTCAAGCTTTCATAGATTAGTAAGTTTTGTTTCAGCATTAGGACCAATAGATATTTAAGAATTAAAAAAGAACTATTGACTAACAGTGTGTAGGAATCACCACTTAAAGATCAAAGAACCATTGTAAGCAGAGGAAAAGAGACACTCTGGAAAGACTTATCCCCTCAATTCACAAATAATTTGAAGGCATTGATGCAAATAGAGAACATATTGGGGGAATTAATGAAGGAGAACCATCCCTCACACTAGTAGCTACTCCATACATAAAGAAGACTTCCAAAAGAAATTTTAACACCATGGATAAGGAAGCAATGCAAAATCCAGCAGAGCATGTGACATTTGAGTTTCCAATACCAAACCAAGAAATTGTTGTTGCTCTTAAGAACATACCCCCTTCAGCATTACCCATTTTCTATGGATTGGTTATTGAAGACCCAAACACTTTCTTGTTGAAGTTGATGTGTTGTGTCAAAGATATGATTATACTATAGATGCTCAGAGGCTCAAACTCTTTCCATTCACATTAAAGGATATTGTTTTGCGATGGTTTATGAGGTTGGGAAGAAATGTTGTACACAGTTGGGAAACATTGAAGGACATTTTTTTTTATAGAAATATCAAGATTATTTCAGAGGGATAGATAGGAAGAGGGACACCATATTTATGATGTCACATAAAGAAGATGAACCACTTGAGGATTATGTGGAAATATTTTAATTTTAGTTGAAGAAATTGCATCAGAACAGGCTCTCTCCCAAGTCATTAAAACTGGTATTTTTGTGAGTATATGAAGATTGTATGGATGTTGTAAACCTCATAGGGGTAGAAGATATATCTCAACTTCCTTTTGAGGATATTTTCAAGGTATGTAGAAACTAGTCCAAATCATCCATAAAAAAGACTTGGGTTGATAGAACCTCTTCTTTCAATAAAATATCTACTAGGGTCTCAAGGGTGGAACTCTGTAACCTCATGTTCAATATGAAGGACATAATCAACAACCTAGCTACCCAACTGGATACCTTACATATCAAAGAGAAGCAGGAAGAAGTAGAGGCAACCCTAACTGAATTTCATCCACATTGTCACTAGAAGAGGATCAACTACAAATGCAAGAAGTTGGATATCATTTTTGAAGAAAAGAAGGGGCAGTTTGAATTTCAAGCCCTAGAGGATGAAGGTCAATTATTTTATATTTCCCAATGCAAACCTTGACAAAAAAGACAAGGTATGCCTCTAGATCCATTATATTATAATATGTCATTTCCAGGTGGTAATTCAAACTTCTCACATTGGAACATTCAACCTTGGAATAATACACAAAATCCATCATGGCCAATGGCCCAAGCACCCAATTGGACTTAATAATAGTGGATATGGAAACCACAACCTTACCAAACCTCAAATTACAATTCCCAATGGCCACCCCAGAAACCATTGGCCATCATTGTGGTGTGGGAGTTAACAATGACAAAACCAAAATATATACTACCTACAACCACAACAACCTTTGTAGTTGCAACAACCTTATATCATGTCAAATCCAACCATGGCCACACCATCACAGCCAAGAGCACCTCAGTTGCTATCCAAACTTGAACCTAACCCTAACAAGAAGCCTATTCAATGGACTTGTACTAATGCCACCATCCAATACCCAGCCTATGGGGTTGAGGTGAGTGATGTCCACCTCTATTCAAGGAAGATGCTAGTTGGGCCTTCATCTCCTCACATTACAAAGCTTATTGATGAGGAGACCCTAGTAGAAATTATAGATAAACAACCAACAAAACTTGGATAAAGTAGGACTCAACAAATTATCACAAGTTCGGAACCACCATTCCCTAAAAGACTAACTACACAAAAACCCCATTCTGAAACTAAATCTGACCTATTGGGAGAACTTATAAATGCTTGCATAAAATACCCCTCATTCAAGAAATCAAGGAAGTACCATTATACACAAAAACTATGAGAGAGTTATTCCTTAAAAATCCAAGCAAAAATTAAAAAGACTCCCAGATTGTTCATGTCTTAGGACAACTTGTTGAAATCATGTTAGGAAATATAGTTGTTCCTAAATATGTAGACCCTAGGAGCCATGTAGTAGATGTCCAAATTAATGTAAATCTCATTTAAAACACCTTAATTGACCTAGGAGTAGCCATAAATGTTATGAAAAAAAAAACTATAAAACAACTTCAACTAATGGAACTCCAACTTGTGCCTACTATTTTACAACTAGAAAATAGGTCAATTGTTAAACCCTAGAGGGTATTATAGAAGATTTATTCATCACACTTTATTCATAGGAATGCCATGCAGATTTTATGGTCTTAAAACCTAAAGAAAACCTTGCAGGATATACCTTAATCTTAGGGAGGTCTTGGTTGGCTACTACAGATGCATTCATTGGTTGTAGATTTGGCAATATGATCATTTCCAATGGAAATGTGACAAAAAATTGATCCTTTACCCACCTGCACAACCACACACAGATTTGGATCAAGCTATATGGCATTCCCTTTATGAGGATGATCAATATTCTTTACAAACACTCATGACCATTAAACACAACCCAATGTTGGAAATCTAGGAGGAAGATGAAGTCCTTGCAAACATTATTCAAAACTCTTATGGTAGGGACCCACAAAAACACAACTACCTCACATTCTTACATTGTCCTTTGTATAACACAATACTTGCAAATACCTTTGAGTCTACTTCTCATCTTTTTCATACACTACTACCCCACAATTGCAATCTCAAATTGGCAGGTCTTGAAATTTATTTTATCAAGTCATCAACCTTAACCATAGAGTTTACACTAGGGAAAACATTAAATGTCAATAACCAATTGAAAACTACACAATAGTCTTCATTATTAACCATGTTGCAAGCTCACACAACAAAATTCGCATGGGACTATCATGACATGAAGGGTATAGATCCTCACCTATTCATGCATAGAATTTATATTAACAAAAGTTACAAGCCCATGAGATAGCCTCATATGAGAATGAACCTAGTTTTACGTGGCATAGTCAAAACAAAATTACAGAAGTTGCTTGATGCAGGGTTTGTTTATCCCATATTTGAAAACCAATGGGTATCCCCATTGGTTATTGTGCCAAATAAAGGAGGAAAATGGAGGTTATGTTTAGATTACAAAGAATTGAATGCAGCAATAAGGAGAGACCATTTTCCCCCTTTTATTGATCAGGTGTTGGATTCATTAACAAATAAGCAATATCTTTCCTTCTTAGATAGATTTATTGGGTATAATCAAATAAAAATAGCTCTGGAGGATGAATACAAGATAAATTTTACTTGTCCATGGGGTACATATGCCTATTTTGTCTTACCGTTTGGGTTATGTAATACTCCAACAATATTTCAGGGATCAGTCTACATTATATTCTCAAACTTTGCACATGATTCCATGGAAATTTATATGGATGATTCTACCACTTATGGGAATTCTTATGAAGAGGCATTGACTAATTTAGAGAAATTCCTAGAAAGTTGTCAAGATCACAACATTTCCTTGAGTGATGAAAAATGTTTCATGATGATGATTGAAGGAGTGGTCTTGGGACACTTTGTTTCCAATAAGGGAATATAGCTAGACCCTAACAAGATAGAAGTGATCTCCACTCCACCTATTACTCAAATCCAAAGGATGTAATAATTTTTCTTGGTTATGTTGGTTACTATAGGAGGTTTATCCAAGATTTTATTAAGATAACAGCCTCGCTATTTGTTCTCCTTTCTAAAGATGTGGAATTTAATCAGACACTTGCATGCCAAGATGCCTTTGAATCCCTCAAAGAAACCCTCATGAATACCCCTTCTTAGGAGGATCTAATTGGAAAATTCCTTTTCACATACATACAGATGCATCTGATTTTGCAATATGTGTTGTTCTAGGACAAAAAGAAGAGAATTTGGAATATTACATCTATTATATAAGCAAGAATTTTCAAGGCGTAGAGCTTAATTAAATAGTCACTGAAAAGGAAATGTTGGCAGTAGTATATGCCATTAATAAGTTCATACATTACATAATAGGATACTCTATCTTTATTGACACAAACCATACAACCACAAGATATATGATGAATAAACCAATGGTTGGAGGAAGACTTGTCAGATGGTTATTACTCATGCAAGAATTTGATATCACAATTATGGATAAACTAGAGCAGGCCAATCTAGTAGCCAATTTTCTCTCAAGATTACCAATAAAATTAACAAAGGACATTGTTGATGACTCCTTTCTTGATGAAAATTTATTTTCCCTCTTTGTGCAAACACCTTGGCATGTAGACATATCTAATTATCTGGCTGCACGGAAGACACCACCACATCTCTCACCAAGAGAAAGGAGACATTTGGTTGAGAGAAGTTTTCCTTATTCATGGGTAGCTATTTATCTCTTTTATGCAAGGCCTAATAACATAATGAGAAGATGCATCAGGGAGGATGGAGTCTATGATATTCTAAAGGCATGTCATGATGAAACTTGTGGAGGGAACTTTATAGCTAAAAGGAAAACTTTGAAAATATTTGGATACTGGTTACTATTGGCCTACACTTCACAAGAATGCAGTCAAGCATACAAGAAGGTGTGATAGATTCCAAAGGATGGGAATACCTACCAAGAGTGATGAAATGCCACTCTAGCCACAATTGGTCATTGCACCCTTTGGCAAGTGGGGGTTGGATTCAATTGGTCCCAAAGCCCCAACATCCATAACAAAGAATATATTTTGGTCTACAAAAATTACCTCACAAAATGGGAGGAGGTAAAAGAATTATAATTTGCAAGGGATAGAAATGTTGCTAAATTTCTTTATGAAGATATCTTCACAAGATATTGCATGTTCCTAGGTAAATAGTAACAGACCAAGGGCCTCAATTCAATTTTGATCTAATAAAAAAAATAGTAAAGGAGTATGAGATTGGACACAGTAAATTCAAACCCTACTATCCCTGGGCTAATGGTCAAGTGGAAGTTACAAATAGGAAAATACAATGTATTCTTACCAAAATAGTTCAACTACATAGAAAGGACTAGGCAACAAGGCTCCATGAAGTAGTCTAGGCATACAAGACAACTTGGAAGGATGGAATAGGGTTTATACCATATGAATTGGTGTATGGAAAGAAATTTGTACTACCAATTGGGTTTGAATACAAAGCACTTCGCAAATAAATAGCACTCAACATGGATATATTTGCAACTTAGAAGGAAAGACTGCACACCTTGAATGCTTTGTATGAAATCAGAATAGAGGTCATTCATCATACAAAAATTGTACAAAAGAAAAAAATGAAATGGCATGCCTAATTCAGTAAGACAAAGGAATTCAATATAGGTGATTGGGCATTTCTATATGATTCTAGGTTCAAATACCACAAGGGTAAATTACAGACACGTTGTCTTGAACCATATGAAATCAAAAAAAAAATTCAAAATAGAGTGGTTCAACTTAGCACTATTGATTTAGTAAGATTCTCCCTCTCATTAAATGACCATAAACTCAAACTTTTAAGAAGACATTGCAAAAGGAAGACTTCTTACATAATTTGCAAGCAATAATTTAAGCGAAAATTGTATGTTCCACCTACAAACAAAGATGACACATCAAATGATATATCATTAGATGATCCAACCAGCTCTCCTACTAATGTTCACCAGGTATAATTACTCACCAACACCTCTCACATGCAAACACATGCACAAGTTACAATCTCCGATATTTATTTTTCTTGACATGTAACAGAAGTTCATGGGACATGTAGTAACATGCCTTGAGGCATAACAATAACATAGGACCTAGTGTTCAACTATTCATAGCACTTGCATACATTCTAATTCATTCATACCTATAGCTAATACCACTAACATTTCCTACTACCATGCAACATATTCACTCTTACACACATTTCATCTAGCAATAAATTCCACCATTCACAATTCATACTATTTGGAACTTTTCATTCATGACTAGCAATTCTTGGACATGAGTCATAATAACACTATGTTACTTTTTCACACATGTCTACCCACAGTACTTCACATTAAATTACCATCATTTCAAATATTTTCCAACAAGATCCATGGTAGCATTCAGGTCCATTCACATGCACCATATTTCCATCACTCCATAATAACGGGTACTCTTCTTGTTAATTATCTATAATTGACTTTTAAAATTATTGATTTTCATATGCATTCAAAATCATCTGCACATTTAAATTTCATGTAACATATCATTCAAATTCTGTACAATTATCCTTCCCATCCTTTTTGTACATGATATTTGAGGATAAATAGCACACCTAATTTGGGGGGGAAGCAAAAGGTTTTAATTGTTATCTCCAAAAACTTTTAGGAAACCATATACAATTCTCAATTCCCTCAATTTTCCTCCATTGTTCACAAAGAAACAAGAATAACAAGTGTAGAGCATAAAATAAATGGAGGTAAGAAGGGAACATCTAAGAAGAGTTGAGTACAGTAACAGTAACAGAGGTTGAAAAAGGTGTTCAAAGTTGTAGCAAAGGAAGGAGATATCATACGAAGAGAACCTATAGCACATAATTTATTATTGGAAGATCGACAATGTCTTTCAATCTTCCAAAACGCTAGGTGGTTGGATTATTTCCCCTGGCTTACTGAATATAATGAACTTATGACTCAAAAATTTGCAAGTACCTTGCAAAATGATGAAGCCATTATTAGAGGAATAAGGGTGGATGCTTCAGAGGCAATAGTGGAAAAATTATCAAGATTACCAAGAATATGGGAGTAATTTCTAGTAAGAGAAGATGCAATTGCAGGTAGAAATGATTTTTCAATGCCAAGGGAGAATTTAGATTCTACATCTCAAGGTACAAAACCACTCTCTTTACCCTGGATTTGGGTTTTTTGTTGCTTCCTACATTGTTAAATATTTAACTTGTGATGGCATAAAATCACTCTTAATACACTGTGCACTTTAAACTCCTTAGTCATTTACACCATTAGAGGATTGTGAAATATCCCTAATTTCTTGTACAATATTTTGAGAAGAATGTTCATTGAATATAAGAAGAAAAGAAACTAGTCTGTCTTATCACATTTTTTTTGGTCACTTTGTTAATTAAATGAAGTCTCGAAACTCAATTTACTAATGTATCTTGGGAAGATTTCTTAGCCTATAATAATATCAATGATGTTTTCATAAGGAAAAATGCAGAGGAATTGAACAAATAACAAGAAATGGGAGAACCTTCTATAGCTACAAAAGAGGTAAATATACCCTTTGTTTTCCCTATTGCCTCACCTACTCATATAATTGGGTAGCATGCAGAGTAGAAAGTGTAGGAAACTCAACCTAGAACTTTTGAGGAACAATCCATAGTAGAAGGAGTCACATAAACCCTTGCATGCATCAAGAGACCTTTCAGGCCCAAGAAAAGAAAAATTGTGGCATCTACTTTTGAACCCAAGAAGAAGAAGAGGCCAACATAGTTAATGAGATGATCCTACTACCTTAGAAGGAAAGGTCATTTAAAGGGAAAGGCTAAAAATTAAAAAGAAAATATTGTTGTGGTTGAGATTGAAACAAATTTTGATGAAGAAATTTTTTATGACAGTGACAAACAACCTAGAATTTTACTACCTATGTATCTAAGCAATAGTTCAAGTTCAAATTCAAAGGACTTATTTATAGCTAAATGAAGAATAGACCTCCAAGAAACCCTATTTTTGAACAAGGGTTTGTGTCATCTAAGGAGGTTGAAGAAGAAATATTTTTGGAAAAATAAGAGTTACTTCTGAAGGGAAAGAGTGAGAGCAAGGAGTTATAGGAAGCCCTACAGAGAATTAAAGACTTAGAAGAACAACTTGAGGGATACCAATAGAGGGGGGAAGGATTAGACAATATAATCCAAGAGTTGGAGAAAAGGTTGCATGCCTTTGATCAACAAGGATCAGGATTGGAGAAGTTGGCATGGTTGGTTGCTTTTGAAGTTAACAACGAGACTCCACATCTTATAAATCAGATTGTAACCCCAAGAATTACTAAAATCCCTTCAGTGACAACCCTTGGAATTTAGTTGTGAAATAAGATGAGGGAATTCTCCTAGAAACAAAAATATTGGGAGAAAGAAAAATATGAATTGATAATAACACATATTAGGGAAATATAAAAGAAAGATGCAAAGATTAAGAAACTAAAGGTCAAAATAGAAGAATTAGCTGACAAGACAATACAACTTTTAAAGTGCAGACATCCTACTAGGGTTTATACCCTATACTGGCAATAAAATTTTTAAATTTTTTAGTTCAGTCAAATAATTATTGATTTTTTTAATCTCTTTATCCTTACCTACTCTGTTCTTGGAAAAATATAAACAATCAACCTCAGATATGCATGATTAGTTATGTGAATTTTATTTGCATAACCTAGCTATTCCTCATGACTCTATATGGAATCCACTCATGTTTTTCAGAGATTTTAGATTAAAGAATTGGCTTCATTTATAAGGAATGAGCATCAAAGAGGATAGATACAAAGGGATTATTAGGAAAGGGAAAATTCATATCCCCTCCTAATCAAAGCAGAAGTTGAAAATCCTCATGAGGTGGTTGATGAATGGATCAAATTAATAGAACGAAGAAGGTCAAGAGAGGAGATTTTGGAGTGTAGATAAAATGATTACAAAAGGTTTCAGGAGCTTACAATAGGAATTGGAAAAGAGGCACCTTAATTCTCTCAGGAAAGATGGAGAGGATTGACACCGGAGCTGCAAATAAAAGAACCTCACTTATTCTTTAACTATCTTGCATCAATAAAAAGAGCACATAAGTATATATTAGGAACCCTTGAAAATAATATCACCTGAATCCCCTTGAATTTCCATATTCCTCTTCTCCTATTCCCAAAACCACATTGGACTAGATGAAGGCAAGAAATCAATGCAGTAGAAGACACTAAATGGAAGAAGATGTTAGAGAAGGAGGTGGGGTTACTCGTACAATGAACTACAGGGAAGTTTCACTTCAATATAATCTAAGGCCCTAAGTTGCTTGAGGACAAGCAAGAAGCTAAGTTGTGGGGGATGATGAGCCATAATAATTTCCTATTTACTTGCTAAAGTTACATACTTTAATCTTAACTTTTTCTAATCTCTTAAAGACCTTATTATATACTTTAAGCATTTTAAGGCATTTGAAGTTGATATATGTTATATTTATAAGTGTGTGTATGAGATATGAATATTTGTGAGTTTGGTAGGATTTCATGTTTAATTATAGTTGTTAGTAATGAATATTCCTTGAAGAATAAGGACTAACCCTTGCAACAAGGAACCTATCAACCCACACCAAAAGACTTCTCAACTTGTACCAAAAGGATGACATTTCGATGCAAAGGAGTTAATCTTCTACAACATGATCACTTTTAGAAGAATATGGAGATGCTCATTTAAGGAAAAAATCATGGATGACTAAGTGCCACTCTTATCTTTTAATAAGTCATGAAGGAGAAGAAGTCTATTCTAAATAGGAATAATATTTATAATAGAAACTACTCTATCTAGGTACATTTTTTGTTATAACGGTTAATCTTGATTAAGTATAGAGTCCTTATTCAACTTCTAAATTATTTTTTTGATAATAATTATTTTCTTTTTAGAAACTTAGTCATCTTTATATTCCTATAGGAGAGTTGGAATCTACCTTTAAGTTTGTTTATATTTAACAAATAAATAGACTCTCGCGAACCCTATATAATGGGTACCTTATTGAGAATGACATCTAGATCTTGCATGTATTATACTAAATAAGATTTCTTGTTAGATTATATTCAATAAGTACTATGTATGATTGGAATGTAATAAAGAGAAGATATTCTGATAACATGTTTTTTTAAGTGAGTGATTGAAGAAGATTTTGTGGATGTAGCAATTCAAGAAACCACATTAGCTTAGTTGATAAATTAGAATGTGCATTGCAAGTCTAATTAGTATTATTTAGTTTATGTAGTTATAAATGATGTATTATAAATTTTGAATAGGTAATCTTTAGTTGATACTTTGTTTAGTAATTTGAGGGTTAGTTAGATTAGGACATACTATAGTATAACTATTATTTAGTTACAGTTCTAAGCATTAAGTGTGTGTAGCAATTAGGTAGTTTTTTTGTATTTGTTTACTCTATTTTGGGAAATAGAAGTTAATTTCGGTTAAAATATTTTAATACATTTATGTGTTGAATTTATATATATTCAATCAATGTAAGACATTTAGAATTCATGAATGCATATATGTTGTCAGCATCATCTAAAGTTTACAACTCCCTAGTTGATAATTCAATGAAGCCCTCACTTGAATGATGAACTGCTTAGTTTAAGGATCTTCAGGTCCATTAATTCATGTGCATGATCATCTACACCAGTTGATTAGGAATTAGAGGAAGCTCTACATTATCCATCTTGTTGTTCTTCCCATCACGTGCACACAACATTGTAGCTAGCGTTTCTCTATAGAGTTTTTACTCTCCATAGGTACAAAATCTCTCCACACACCACACTCACATTAGGATAACTCAACCAATATTTTTGGAAGGTATAGTTGAAGGTTTAAAATATGACCCAAGAGACTTACTAAGGTAGTCTCCTAAATGTCTAACCCCATTTTTTTTTATATAACTTTGAAAACATATAACAAGTTACCAAGGACATATTATGCACAAAATAGAAATGGAACATAGATTAGGATATAGAGGTGAGCAATTCCTAAATGCCTTAGAACTCCAATAGACAAACACTAACACCTAGATCTAATGCTAGTGACTTGCAAGAGATTTTTTTTGCATAGGTAATTTGTAGGAGTGCCCATCTTTAAAACTAGTGACCTATAGGGGTGATTAATTCCAACATTAGTTTCATATAGGAGCATCCAAGACCAATGATGGTCCCTATTAATGTCTAAAAGCTGAAATTTTATAGGTGTTAGGTTCTAGTCTTACTTAAGCCCATTCTTCAATCAAATGAAAATTTTAGGGACTTCAAGGTCACACATTCTTAATCTTATTCTATTTTCTTTACTATTTATTGTCCCAACTTATACATTAGTTTAGTTTAATTGTTAAGTTTGAATATATTTAAGCTCTTGGTGATAATATCATAGCACATATTAGTTTTGAATTAAATTAGGTTAGTGTATTGAAAGGAAATAATGTAGGTTAATAGTTATTTCATTTACAAATTAATTATGCCTAGGGTTTCCCAAAATATTTATTTTAATTAAAAAAGAAAGTATATTTAACATAATATATTTTTTTATATAAGTGGTGTTTCACAAGAGTATTAAGTTATTTTATTATTTCATAGGATTCAACCACATAGTTTTGAGTCAATCTTCATATATGTAATAAGAAATCATTCACAATAAACTCTCATGACCATGAATGATGCACTTGGCACCCAACATTGAATCTAGGTAATTCCCATAGGGTTGAAGAGCCAAAATTATATGGGAGGTCACCCATCCAAATACTACTCTAGATTAATCATGCTTAACCATAGGCTTTCCTCCACAACAAGACCATTGGGCTTGCTACCCCATTTTTAAAAACCTTTCACAAATATTGTGCATTATGAAAGCTCCTTAGCTCATTTATTTCAATATAAATGGTCTTTTCACTATAGTCTATATTTCCTTTGGTCCAAAATAGTTATTAGTACATCACTTAATGTTTGGTTCAAAATGGTTATTTGCTTGGTTTTAAGGATCCTAGGACTCTAGATGTTTCCAAAAGGTTATTCAATAATATGTATTTTGTTGTGATTTTTTTCAAATCTTCTAAAACATCTCAAATTTTGTTCAAGTTCGCGTTCACCAAAAAGGAGGGAATTTTTTCTTTGTATAAGGTTGAATATTTTAGAAATTTTAGGTTTTCTTTGAGGGTGTCGAAGGAGTCTCCCTCCATTCAAGGCATGAAAACAATATGTTGCTATCATTTTGAAGGCACATTGCAAAGCCAAGGAAAAGATCATGGCATGTTGCATTAGAGTTTTTAGAGGTTTTTTGAACATTTGGAACACCTTTTATTTGCTACGGAAAGGTGTGGAAACAATATGTTGCTGCCATGAGAAGGACCCACATTGCAGATATTTGATCAGAGAGCTTGGCAAATTGCTAGGAATAAAGTGAAGGTTCTAGGTACTCCTTCACACTTGCCTTACATTTTCAAAAGTTCCCTATATTTTTGGCTCTACATAGTATGCATATATACTTCATAAAGACCCTATTGTGATTCTTAAAACCTTGTAGGAGTTTTTCAAGGTTTATTAAAAACTTTCAAAATTTTAAAAACTTGTTCAAGGGCAATGATAAAAGAATATTTTGGTTTCTATCTCGTAACCTTTCTTGACAAAATGCATGTGCAATGTTCTTAGTATAACAACAAGCCCTTATAATAACCTTATGTGATTATTTATGAAGATTATACATCCCATTGAATCCTCATTTGGTGTGATGATAGTTAATGTTTGAAGAGACCTCATATAAATTATGTGGAATAAAAGACCATATGCATGTTTGTGCCCTACCTTTTCTATTGATCACTATGCTAATCCACCTATTTGATCAATGGAAGACATGTTAAATTTTATGTGATAGTCACCATGGAGCATATTCACAATTTTTTATAGTCAATAAGATATACATTATTTTATATTTGTCTAGGCATGTCCTTACTATTAGATTTCAAGCATCAAGTTCCATATATCCACTATTTTTTTGTCTTATCCACCAATGTCAAGATGAAAACATGTATTGATGGGCTCTTTTGTTTAGTGTCATTTGTTGATAATCAAAATTAATTTCCAAGTATGTTCACAAACTAATGGATGATATTTTAGAAGTTATTTATAACCCATTGAGTGGTCAAAGTCATGCAAATACGATACAAGAAAAGTATTGAAAGTTTTGGGTCATGATGAGTAGCTCCCTGATGTTCTCTTTCCAAACAATAGATGATAGTGTGGAAATTTTTCCATCTAAGGATAGTCTTGGTTCTTCATGATAGTAAGAGAATAGAGAGACAAGACATTTAGATTCATTAATAAATTATCATAAAGAGGATAGGGGACCGTTGAAACAAAGTTTGAATAAAACCATCCATCAAAGCCTTGTTAAAAGACCTTTGAGATGTCAAAAAATCTATTATAATAGGTTTCTATACAAAGGAAAGTGTCAAAATATATATAAATTTAATAGTGTCTCAAGTACACATGAGAAAAAAATGTAATCCTTATGAGACATGGCAATGTTGAATGAAGTTTTATGCAAAAAAATCTTATGTACAATTCAGTGATATTCAAAAGTTTGAAGGAAATTTAGGAAATATGTGAAAATAACAATCTTATGCATGATGATGAGTGATATATTAGTTCAAGAATTCAAATTTAAAATGCACAGAGATTGAAAATTATTTAGAGGCTTGAGGTTTTAGTTTAGGTCTTTGTCAGGATGTATTGATACTCTCAATGCAAAAAGTCACTGAATACATAAACACAAAGACAATGACAATTAAGGTAGAGGTTCATTAGCACAATGAACAAAATGATACTAAGCAATAGTGCATGATAAGAGGTTTCGGTGGATAAACAAAGTAGAGATGGCATATAAACCTTGAAATCCTAATGAATTATAATAAACTATGGAGGATAGTAAACCTTAAAGGGCAGTCAACAATGATAAATATAGGCATTTCACCCGTCCATAGTAGAGGGTTTTATAGGAGGTTTGATAACAGTGAGCAAGCTAGTATGACATTACTAAGGAAAAGTTAAATGCATATTTTAGTCCATAAGCAAGAGGGCTTAGAATTATTATAATTCTCAATGAGTTATAGGAACGGTGTAATCTTGTAAAGTATAGTATGCTAGAGAGGAAGTGTTGCAAGGTATGGAAAGGTCATATAAGATTGTCAAATGGTTAGAAGCAAGCTCTAATGTGCCCATATTGAACCTTTTTTTTTAACTTGAAGCTTATAATATATGCTTTTGTGTATGCAAGACCATTTAAAATGTTGTAGACCCTTTGTCTAAATCTTGTCTTAGAAGACCAAACCCCTTGTCCAAACAGTGGACTTGTCAAAAACTAGATACTATCAAAGTTATCAAACCTTGTCAAAGCTTATGAACTATCAAGAATAAAATTCTTTTATAATTTCCTCGTGATAAATGGTATATGCATTGTATTTTTTTCTTTATTTTTTTCTTCATTGACAATCCAAGGGGTTAGTTTACATCCTTAGAGATGAAGGGACAAAAGATGATGTTTGATGAAGATATGAGAAATACATGTTACAAAGTGACAAAGGAGAGAGGCATTAAGAATGAAAAATCTGCAGTGGACAAAAGAAATAATAACAAGCCACTATACAGATGAAAGAATGATAATTTTCTACTATATAGTTGAAATAATTACAAGATAAAGTGGATAGAAGAAAGAATGAAAAGCTACAGTGGACAAAAGAAAGAATGACAATCTGCTAGGAAGTTTACTTTAGAAGACAAAATAAGTGTGATAGAGACAAGAAATGAGAAGTAAACTGGCAGTCATAGACACTATGTCAAAATTATGTATATAGTAAAAGTGTTGAATAAGATGAGGATGCTTCTTTAAGAATTATTTTGCACATGAAAATGTGTCATTTGCAAGGATAAGTGATGAAGAAAAGGGTTTTGAAGATGGAAAATAAGTGTGACAACAAGGGACACTTATAAATATCTAAAGACTAGCTTGCAAGCATAAATATAAGTCATGATGAGATAATCACAATCATGTAAGATTGAACAAGACAATTGAGACTAAGAAGGAATAAACAACAATGAAAATAGCAATTGCATAGTATCCTCAAAATTAAGATACTAAAAGGGAAATCATGCTAAACAAAAGATTGGCATGCAAAGACATTGAACTTTAAATGAGCCTTAAATAAGCATGACAATAAAAATATGCTAGAGACAATCACTAACCTTGGATGGTGATATGAAGGAAAGATACATTATTTTGATAGAGATAAGCTATTTATAATAAAAATTAGGAGTTTGATACAACATATAAGGAAAAAATACAAGTAGGGTAGTCCAAGATCATGACAATCATGTGTGGAAAGGTATGTGGCCAATTTATTATAACAGAGGTAAATGACATAATTTTACAGAGAATTTAATGATAGAGTGAGCAACTATTAAAGTGAAATTGAGATCTGGTATGAAACAAAGACCAACCAAGAAGCATGTGTAGAGTATAGTGATCTCTATAAGGCATTTAGTGTGTGGTAAATTTTTTTCAAGAGACATAAAAAAGGAAAGTACAAGAGGACTCTCAAGGAATACAACAAGTGGCAACTACTACTCCTAAGAAATCTCCCACACCCCTTAAAAAATTTAATCAAATTTAAGTCACCTCACACATACCCTAAAAACATGGATATGGAGGTTGTAAAAATTGAAAGAGATTTATGGGCTAGTTGAGAGAAATTCTGGATATTTAGGGTCACAATTCAAATAATATTGGACAACTGCAAGCATCTAAAGGGTTTGACAGCAGATTCAGGAGATTTTCCAGTAATCAAACAAGGACATGACCTTTTTCTAGCACTCAAGATGAATTCAAATAGTCAACAAAATCAAGTGGATGTCATTTAATTTTATTTAGGTCATGTCCTAGATTCTCGCCCATATTAGGATAGAGAAATGGTATTGTTGTCAACTAAGGTTTGTACCCTTGCTAAGCTTTTAACTGTAGCAACCTATTGACACATGGGAACACTTCAAGGTTGTGGGTGACCAGGGGATGAAGTGGACCTCCAGATTATGGGGTGGTTCCCCTTAGATCTTCTAGTAAAAACTAAAATATGAGAAGGAAAAAGGTAGAAGGATATGCCTGAACTAAAAAATATCATTAACAAGTGGTACACCAGAAGTAAGAATTCTGACCAAAAGCCATTGAAACTCACAAAAAGGCTCAATAGAACAAAGCAATCTCACAAAACAGCAATATATGTTTGCAAAAATGATTCTATGAAAGGTTCTAACTATTTTAATGTTTAAACACAAGGAAAACAATAATGTTTCCACAAATATAAAAGCATAAAAAGAGATCACTAGCATAGACCTGCACTATGACATAAGACTTTTTGCATTCAACATGGAAGGAATCTGACAAAATAGAGGATTACACAAGATTGTATCATGCAATTCACAACCAATACCAAACAACAAAGAGACAATGTGAAGGAAAAAGACTTCTATTAAGGAAAAATGAGAATCTATATTATTTCTGCTCAAAATATCATGACTTACAAAAATGTGAAGTATCTACCTCAGCAAAAACTCCAAATCAAGAACTAACTCCTATACTGAAAGAAGAGAAAGATTTATAGATACTGTCTCCAAAATTCGGAATTGAATTTTGGCTCCAAATTCATATGAGTTGTCAATATTTCCTCCCAAAAAGGCATGCAATGCCAACCAACTCCAAGAAGAGTTGTCCCAGTTTCACCAACTTGGTGAGCTGTATGCAAACAAAAACCCCTACAAATCAGGTTCAAAACTGAAAGATAACTCCATGTTAGAGCCTCAAATGGAATCAAAAGGAATTGAAAACTAAAGTCACTCCCTAATTTTGTGCTCCAAACTCTTGATTTCTTGCTCCAAAATTTTAGGCACAAGACTCTCAATTTGAATAAGTCATATAATAGTATCTTATTTTTGCATTTCAAAAAATCTTTAATTGAAATGATTTATAACTCATCACTTCAATAAAGAATCACAATTTGAAAAATAATGCAAAAGAAATAAAAGAAAATAAAGTCTGAATTAAACACAAAAGAATTATTTACTAAGTCTTAAGAGATAACTAAAGACTTTATTTTAAAAAAAAGAAGCATATGAAAACCACGTACAAAAATAAAAGAGTAAAGGTTTTAATAAAAACCTAAGGCAAAAATGCCTCTACCCTTATCGACCCTCTTTAGGGTTCAAACCATAAAAATTATATTCATTCTTCATTTCGCACTTTACACCTATTGTTTGAGAGAGCGTCGCCACCTGAGAACCCTAGTTGCACCATAGTTGGGAGCTGAAATTTGTGCCTTTTTCTTGGATGCGACTATTGCAGATCTAGAAGCTTTAGCCGCGATTGTGGCATACTTTTTGATGATCTTTCATTGCCATGATCCTGTGTCTTTGTTTCATTTTTTGGTATATGCACATGAAAAAAACAAGTTAGTAAAAACAACAATGCATCCATGGTTTCCTTTTGGTTTGTTTCTTGTACCTGCACATAACACAAACAAGTTAGTAAAAACAGTAGTGAATAGCTCTTTTTGGTGCTCTTCTTTTCCTTTTATTTGGTGAACAATTGATAGAGTATCCATTTCATTTTTGTTGGTAATGTAGGAATAGGGTAGAATGTGATCCCTCATTGCTCTAACACCACTCATCTTGCAGGTAAACTTGGACCTGGAGTCGACATCGATACTGAAGGTGGATACGAAGGTCAACACAGTTGGATGCAATGTCGATTCATCATTCCAGGCAATGAAAAATCACCTTCTCCCCTTACTCTTACATTATTTTCAGTTATGTAATGCATTTGCTTCTTTCCTTCAGCATTTTAAAAGAAACAAATCAGGCTACTCCCACGGCTTGTGTGGGATTACAGGACATTTTCTCAATAAAATGATTTTTTTATATATATGCAATGGCCTTCCACTATCTTATGAATTTATGCACTTATTTTGATTGCACAATGAAACAATGCAATTGCAATTACTTTAAAACATAATATGTAATCAGATGATTGATTTCTTGTATTCCGGCTCTTAAAACTACAATTCTTTATATAACAACAATTGTTGCAACTAAAGTTAAGCTTGAACATTATTTTCCCCAATGAAACTCTGTTTGATCTGTGCTTTGCTGAATTGTTCAACCAGTTTGGTCTAAACTATTGAATGATTTTTGCAAATCATTCCTCAACATAATTTCATTTTGGGAACAAAACCTTGGGTTGTATGAGTTGCAATAAAAGTTTGTACCTCAGCAAGTAATTGCCCCTATGAATACTAATTTTAAGCGGAACGCTAAAAATTGGTAACAAGTACACCTAGGATTACTCAGAAGTTAGTTCTTGCATATTTTGAAAGAAACATTATAACTATAATAAGTTATTTCTATCAAATATAAAATTATAAATTAGAAACCAATCACTCCATGAGTGAAAATCAATGTAATACTATAGTTTTCAAGTAATTTTTAAAGCATTTGTAGTATTTTACTATTGGAAGACACCATTTTATCAATAAAATTCAATGATTTTTCCTTCTCAATAACTATTTTATTGTGTGAACATGAATGTTTGATGCATATATTTGTGGTTTAATGTGTAATTCCTCAATATTTATCTCATTCAAGCACCTTTAGGTAGAAATTACATGTATTATATAGGTCATAAGTTATGTTATTGATGTTACCAGTCTTTAGTTGTGAAAGTATACCTAATTTTCCTTTTAAGCTATAAACATTCCAACTTATCATGTATTGATGTATGAACATATGAAACATTTGAGTCATGTAAAAAATAGTTGATTAATTTAGAATTTGTGTGTCAAAATAGTGGCATATATCTCAAAAAATATTTGGTGCATCACCCTACTAAATCTTAGATTTCATTTCATGTCTTTCTCTACCCTTTTCTCAAAAACAAAAATAGTTTAGTTCAATTTAGGTGATTGAAACAAGAAAACCAACCCTCTTTGGAGATTCACTCCAAGTTATGGGCTACCCACGTGCCCTAAAGTGTTTCCATGTTTCATTGGATTGCTAAGTCAAGTACCTAGTAAAGGTGCAAATCCACTTGACAATATTTTTTGGCACGCCCGATGGGATAGTTTAAAATAAAACAATCCATTATAAAAATTTATTTCTTGTTGGTATTGGTATGTTTACTATAATATTTGTTCTCTTGGAAGAATTTTGAACATACGTGGTGAATCTAGAGCTTTGGTTTTGAAGAAATCAGTACAAAAGTGAATGAGAAGGATACAAACAAGAGGGATTTTAGATCCATTTTCTTACTTGCATCTCTCACCACCTAGGAGAAGAGGGAGAATAATCAAAAGGAGTGCAAGTCTAGAAGTAAGATAAATTTACACACCCCCTCCTCATAGGCCCTTTTAACAAAATTTAATAAATCAGAGTCCTTTGATTACAATGGTTGCACCTAGGAATCAACCATTTGTACTTTTGAATGAGGGTAGCCCACTCAATTTTTAGCAACATGATGAAATTCCAATGGTCGCACTTTAAATTCATCCATTTTTTAATAGAGAGGATCAAAATACCCCCACTAAATACATTAGAGATGTAAATTCATTATGTGTAGTTCATAATATAACAATAGAGAATGTTGTTATTAGAATTTCGGTTGCCTCATTGAGGGGCAAATCATTGTAATGGTTTAGGGGCTTGGCGGATAACTCTATCACCACTTGGGATTAGTTGGGTGGTGTTTTGTGCAAACAATTTGAGGATAAATTAGGCCACCTCTCATTGGTAGAGCAACTCACCACCATCAAAAGAGCTCCACTTGTGCATATGACGAATTTCAACTTCTATTTCCAAAAGACATGGGATAGGATTCCCCAAATGGTAAGTTCTTTTGTTGATTATGTATTCTTGTACTATTTAAGGGCTTTAAATAGTGATATATCAGTTATAATTCAATCTATGGGTGGAAGAACTCTCCCAAATGCATATGAAATTGTAATAAGGGCATAAAATAGCCTTATTGAAGTTAGGAAAATTTCACCAAGATCCCTTATGCCCATTTTCCCTAAAATTCAACCAACCATGCCTATGCAAATACCCCCATCACTATTGTACCTACTATACCAAAAAAAAAACAATCATTAGCTCTATAAAAGATTGTCTCGACAACATATTTTAAAATTTAAGAGATATAAGGCCTTTTCCAAATATTTGGAAATGAAATTGTGAACCTTAGAGATAGAAAAATCAAAATTACAGGCCTTATCAAGCCCCTTACCAAGCTCAATATTAGTCAAATCAGTCAAATAGGCCTCCATATTAGTTAAATAATCAAGGTCAAAGGCAAGCTCTTAATCTAAGCCCTTACCAAGCATATAATCTAAATTTTTCCAGCTCTTCAAGAGAGCTTCTACCTATTCAAAATTAAATGGCACAAGATTATGAGTGGTGTTTTCCATGTAACCAACCTCATAATCAAAACACATTCTCGAATGGAGTGATAAACCAAGATCTAATGGTGCAAAACACTCCAAATGCACACTCAAATGCAATAGTAGAAGTACCATTATAGCAAGGTGAACCCTAAGAACAAACAAAAAATGATGAATTGACAAGGAGAGGAGTTATGTGGTATGAATCAACCTTATTCATGAATTTCAGCCAACACAAGGGGTAAGAAAAGGGTTGTAGAATTAGGATAACAAGCTAATAAGGGGCCAATTCAAACTATGCAAGTGAACCATGGAGTTGTTGGTCCATCTAGTGGATCAAATGTACAAATTTTTCCAAGAAATCAGACTATGGCAAGCAAGGAGCAGCCTATAACCTAATCACCACCAATTCAAGAACAAGGAGACACTCTTGTTCATAAAGAGTAGCAAAAGGTTAGTGAAATTTCTTTCAATATTCTAGATCATATGAAGAAGGAAAACACTAGTATGTCAATGTGGGATTCATTGTCCATGCCTAATAAAAAAGATATCCTACAAGATGATTTATCAAATCTGAGTGTTTTAATGAAACTTCTAAGGACCAACACAAGGTTGTACTTACCAATAAATCCCAAGAAAAATGTGAAAAATCCAAAGAGGTAAAGCCACCACTTTTATATATTTATTTGATCATTGACAAGAATTTAGTCTGTAATTGTATGATAGACTCAAGTGCTAGTATTTAACTTATTCCAAAACATATTGTGGATAGGTTGATTCTTTAATATGAGCCACTTACAAAAGGGGTTGTATGGTTAGATGGGACAGCCATAAATGTTGTAGGGGTTATCAAAGGTTTGATTCTTACTTTACAAGCTTTTCCAAACTTTGTTATTCCTCAAGTTGTTTATGTAATAGACCTACCATTGTAATTTTCCTTGTTCCTTTATAGAGACTTTATTATAAATATAGGTGGTTATTTGTCCTTAGATTGGTCCCACATGTTTTTTAGGACAAGATATGGTACCAAAGCAACCATAAAATAAAAACCTATATTCAAATACCACATAGAACCATATGTCTCTAAGTTTGTTAATGCAAATATAATATTCATATATCAAGAACACTGAATATAATACACAAATGAAAAGAACTCTAGACATACTACTTGATGAGTGAGAAGCTAAAAACAATGTGGTTGATTCAAACCAAAAAATGGAAGAGATTGATTTGGGTGTTTATTTAATGTATGATGTGAATTCAATGATGCATGTGTGTCAGATGAAAACAACATTATAATGATATGTGTAAGATGTATTGTGATGGATCAAGGATAAAAAATGGTTTTTATGGAGGTTCAATGCTTGTATCTCCTAAAGGTGAGAAGTAATACTCCTTCCACTTTAGTTTCATATGCACAAACAATACAATTGAGTATGAGGCCTTGATTCATGGTCTAAAATGGGTAAGGAAGAGGAAAATTATTTGTATACAAGTATTTGGATATTGAACTCATTGTTGACTAGGTAATGGTTCTTCATATTACTAAAAATGATATTTTAAAGTCCTAAAAACATAGAGTATGGGATATGATTGAATATTTTGATGTCTTCAATGTGTTGTTTATGCCTATACTAAAGAAAAAATATTTTGATAGGTTGGATGAAATAGGAGCACAATATGACATACCAAGTGATATCAATGTACAACATTATGTACAATTAGTGGTAAGACCTTCTATACCTGACAATAAAATTCATTGGCACGTGTTTGAAAATGATAAGTAAATTATGAATTTTTTGCAAGAGGAGGCCAAGTTTTCAACTTGTAATAGCAATGAAACAAAGAAAAAATAGGTTGGGAGGATCCAAGATGGATTAACCAAATGGATGTAACCTAATTTCAATCTATTTCATTCAATTATGAGGGTTATAATGCATAAATGAGCTACAAAAATCAATCCTAACCAAAATACCAATAAAAAGGAAAGATTTAAGAAGGTTAAATGTTGTGTACCTGTTGCAAAAAGTGCTTTTTCGAGGTATCCAGACATAATAACCCAGCCAAAATAACCCTGGATACAATAACCCCATCATAATAACCTAAGCAAAAAATAACCCAAGGTCATAATAACCCAGGGACAAAATAACACGTGGACAGAATAACCCATGGTCATTTTTAGACCATATATCTATTATATACCCCTAAAATAGCCTTAAAACACCTTTAATATACTTAAATAACCTATAAAATGGTAAATAATTATAAAAATAAAGGCAACTTCGTGGGAGTAAGCCGATTAAGAGTTATTATGAAAAGATATAACTGAAAAGGCATTATGAAGAGGCAATAAGAAGATTATATAAGAGGCATCACTCATAATTTGACACTTTAATTGAAAATTTGAATAATAATGTTTTTAGCAACATATATGTAATTTATTAAAAAAAAATTCCTTTCTCTATATTCTCACAGGGATATTCTATCCATGGGTTATTGTGACCATGGGTTATTTTGACTTGGGTTATTATGACCCTGGGTTATTTTGTCCTTGGGTTATTGTGACTGGGTTATTTTGTCTAGGGTTATTTTGGTCGAGTTATTATGTCCTATAACCCTTTTTCAGGCCTCATTGAGGACTCATTCACCCTATGGCGAATGGGTTGTGGATAGGGTTCTGGAAGATCAATTTTTGGATATTTTTCTTCAATGTCTGCACTCCTAGATCCTAGTCAGAGACTATTGAAAACTCAAAAATAAATCCTATAGCTCAATTCTTGTGATTTTACAACTTTCTTAGCAACTTTGACAACTTTTTCATTTTTTCTTTCCAAATGATCTTCAACCTAAAACCTGCAATCACACATCAAATATGAGAAAAAATTTGTTTGTTAGGGAATAGGGGTTCACCTTGGTCAAACCTCGTTTTGGTAATTAAACCTTGTAATGAGACAATGCATAAAGGATGCATAAAGGAATGATGAATGAACAAACAATATGTAACAACTCACCAAACCTTAATTGAAACCTTGGATTATAGATATGCAAACTAACATGAAGTGGCATCAACGAATGTAGATCTTGATCACAACACTCGATTAGAAACAATGCCTTGAATATGCTTGAATTAATATTTAATGCTACATCGCAACATTAGCTCAACAACATGGATGATGCACTATGCCTTTGACATGATGAAATGACCCTTGATTGCTACAATAATCCTTCATTAATCTTCCTTTGAATGCCTTAGAAATTTCTCTTGAATTCTCTTGAATTGTATAGGTTGATCTCATGAAGTTTCACAAAATTTCTAGGTGAAAACATAGTGAAATAACCTTGTATTTATACATAAGTTAAGATTAATTCCTGAAATAAAAATATGGCAAGCTGACATCAGATCTTGAATTCAAATAATTAAAATACCACCAAAAACATATCCCAAGGGGGGATCCTAGGTCTAATTGAGGACCCATTCACCATGTGGCCAATGGGTCCTAGCTCACTTAACTAGGACACACTTTGGAAAATGTGTAATGTTATGTAAAAATAGGTTCCTAGGACCTAGTGAGGACCCATTCGTTAAGTGGCATATGGGTCCTAGGACACACACCTTCAAAAATTAAGTGTTATGTAATATCATTTATGAATGCCAGGCTTTATCCCTTGGAATATGCAATTAATTAGGCTTGGATTTGAATTAAAGGGGCTAATTAAGGAAAAATTGATCTTGATTAATTAATGAAGCCCTAGATTAGTGTGAAAGTGTAAAGATACACTATAAAACACCCTAAATAAGGCACCATTAAGTCCATTTAGTTAAATTGGGCCCTAAACTTAATGTGAATGTGTAAAACACATTACAACACTAAATCAAGTCAACATTAATCTCATTTTAATATTAATTATTCCCAAATTAAGTGTGAAAAGGGGATACTTTTTCGACACTACATTTTGCCCCCACTTTAATGGCAGTATGACCCCACGTCAAACTCACACTAAAGTAGACATTCAAGACTCTTATGTATGTAGAAATGAAAAATATATAGAATCATACAACATCAAAGACCAAGAAGAAAAGGGAGGCGGATCAAGCCTCAATTTTCCAACATGATGTGGAACACATCTTAGTTGTTTGTCCAAGAAAAAGAGGGAGGATCAAGCCTTAACTATCCAACGCGGTTTGGAACATATCTCAACTGTTTTCCAAAGAATATTTATAAGAGAACTCTATGTCCACTATGGAAATGGCATGCACTCACTCTATGGTAGTGGAACCTTAGGCAATCCACTAGGTGAGTATCCCTCCAAGAAGGTGGCTTAGTGAGAAATTCATGTCTATGTGTTAGCTCTCACTATACTTACCATACCGAAGTTATCCCTCTGATAAATTTGATAGGGTGTCACTCACATTATTGTCTCATGCTTAACAAGGTGTGTTATGCTAAGCATCCATGCACATGGCAAGGCTCCATAGGCAAGTAAGGTGTGTTGTGCTAGGTGGCCTTGAATTAGGGTTTTGAGCTTCATAAGGTCAGCAAGTTGTATTATACCAAACACTTATGAACATTATGTCTAGGTTTTTGTTCAAAGGGATCTTGCTTCATTCGTCTGAGTTCTTCTTCTTAGGGATCATTATGCCTAATGTCTCCAAGAGAGGACAAGTCAAGAGTAAAAGATTCATAACTTAGGGAATGCAGTGTGTTGTATTACCAATAAGAGGAAATTCATATGCTAAGAAATATTGCACTCTTGGAGGACATCAAACCCAATGACACCACCAAGAAAATGACACATCACAAGAGAAGAAAAATTGCACCATGAAATATGCAAAAATTTCGAAAGAGATTATCGATGTATTCCCCCACTTTAAAGCAATTTCTAACACCATTGATGTGAGAAATTTCTTTAAATTAGCCAATGTTTACTCCTAAGACATGAGAGTTTCCCCAGAAATCCCTATGCCAAGTCATATGTGATCGAAATAAAGCTACACCATGAAAAGGAGGGAGGGGTTTCCCCCAAAAATACATAAGGGATCTATGGATTTAGTGTCAATATATATTTTCTACAATGTTGTCATAGAGCTCATAAATGTTATCATTCCCCAAATACTCATAGAACTGGAAAAATGACACATAAATATTGAAAACAAAGAAAAAGGGCCTTTTGGGTCAACATGGAAGAGACCTAAATGTCTCAATGCCTTTTTCCATCCCCAAAAGGAAAACACAAGACAAGTGAAAAGATAAAATGTTTACGACATAGAGAAAAATGTAGATACATATAGAGGAATGCACAAAAAGAGAGAGATACATCAAATGAAATAGTATGGGGATTGCATTACGTACATGCAATCACATAAAGAACATGAAAAAGAAAACAATGCAAATTACTAGTAAGGCACATGCATGCAGACCTATAGCAGGTCATTCACATCCTAATCTTGATCAGTATAAGTAGAAGGCAGACAACTAGCCAAAGGGACAACATCAAGTGTTGAACTAGGACACATACCAAGTTCAACACTCTTTTTAGGAGAATTGTCGTTTAAGCTCATTAAAGAGGAAAATAATGAATTCAACTCATTATGCACTTTTTCATCAATCTTTGCAATATCAATGTCATCATCTCGATTAATCACAATAATAGTTTGAATGATAATGTTTCTAGAAGGTTCTTGTTTACATTACAACGAGGGTGTAGAGTCATCATGCATTGCTTCAAGCAAGTTCAGATTTTTGTTTTCTATTTTTCTATTTTTCTCTTTTCTTCTTGTTTTTGTAACTTACAAGTAGTAGGATGACATCTACGCCTACGCTCTCTAGCATTTCGATTTCACTTCAATCTATTATCAATTTGTGTTTCTATAAGAGTGGGTTTGTCAATCATGGGTTTCTTCTCTTCCCTTAGCGGAGGAACGGAAGGAACCATAGGAGGCTGTTCAACCACTTTCTCTTTAGCTTTGTAAACTTGTTTAATTTTAGCAAGCACAATGGGATTGTTTTGGTTATCTCGTGGTTGCTTACAAGAAATGGTAGGATAATTTTTCATAGATTTATCTTGTTAGATGTTGTGGTTGTGTTGCTAATATGTGGTTGTCATTGATGTCAACACTATTAGCATTGATGATTCTAAAGGTTGTATATGTCGAGGATATTGAGAAAATTGGAATAAATATGTTGCAGGCAGTCTATGAAGCTGTGATGATAAGAATGGTGGAAAGTTGTGTACATTGATATTCAGAAGTTGTGCATTAAAGGGTTTTTTTTTTAGCCTATCTAGTATGTTCTCTAGAAGTTTCAGAGTTGCACATCAAGATTTGTGTGAGTTATGAGTTTTTGAGTTCCTATAGTTATTTTGTTATTGTAGCAGATATTTCTGGAAGAAGAGAATGCAATTCTGGTGAATTAAGTTGTTGTGTATGCTACTATGATATTCAGTGATGGTTCTAGATCGTACTCTATCATTGTGGTATGCCTGTGTTGATCGGTGTACTCATGATCAAAGATTTTTCCTTTGTGGGCTCAAGTTTTTGTGTTCTTGGCCGACATGATGGTGGTAGCGTATTGCGGATCCTTATGGATTAATTTTTAGTGTTTGGAATGTTCGAGGATGTTGATTTAGGTCTTCATTATGTTGTGACTAACTTAGGTTGGTATGCATTGATATTTGTTCATGAATTGGGCTGACAGTTTGTAATTCATTTATTCTTTATTTGTGGCTGATAGAGTTGTTGATAAAATTCCATGTAGTGGATATATAAGAGAGACTATTTTCTTCATTTGTAATATATGAATATGAAGTTTGAATGTGAAATGTGTGAATAAAGATTAGATCATTCGATTTTAGAGTAGAGTGTGAAGAAGATTGAGTGAAGAGTGAAGAATTATTTTTGTGCCTAACCAGAACTGTCATCAGGCTTTTGTAGAAGCTAATTTCTCAGTTCAACCTCGTCAGATGGATATAATTTAATTATTTTATGTAAGGCAGTGAGCCTTCCCTTTGAGCTGTGAGCTCTAGGCAGTGCACTTGAATGCATGGATTATTCATTTTTCATTATACTTCTAACAGGGTATAATCTTGTGGATTAACCTCCACCGTGGTTTTTCCCCTAACAAGGTTTTCACGTATAAAATCTTGGTGTTGTGTGTTTCTGATGTGTTGTTGATTCATGTTTTTACTATTAATTATCAGATCTGAGTTTAAAGGTTGATTAAGGTTAAATAATTTTAAATTCTGTGACAATTGATTCACCCCCCTCTCAGTTGTCTATCCTTGTTTTTCCAACAATTGGTATAAGAGCAGGTTCCTCAAAAGAATTTTAATAACTTGAGGTGATCTGCGATGGAATCATACAAGAAGGATAGTCCCATATTCGATGCTACAAATTACTCTCTATGGAAGTTTAGAATGGAGTGTCATTTGAAGTGCATTGGTGAACCTTTTTGGAAGATTACAAAGAACAAATATAATATTCCTCAGAATGGTCCCTCTACTCCTGATGAGATCAAAGAAGCTAAAACTAATATCATGGCTATAGAAACATTACTAAGTGCTTTGACAGATTCAAAGATGAAAAATGTGATAGGTTTGAAGACAACACATGAGATCTAGAAGAAATTGGAAACATTGTATGAAAGAGATGCACAAGTGAAGATTGCTAAGCTAACAAGTTTGAAAGGCAAGTGGGAGAACTTGAAGATGAGTGAAGATGAAAATATTGTTGCTTTCATGTAGAAGGTAGATGAACTAGTGATGGGTATTAAATGTGTCGGTGGAATTATGGAAGAAGATGAGATTGTGGCTAAAGTGCTCAAATCAGTGCCTAATTCTTACAAAATGAAAGCTCATGCTAATGAAGAACTCAAAACAGTAAAAAATGTGACAAGAGACATGTTGATTGGTAAACTTGCTACCTTTGAATTGAGTGAATTTGGTGAATCTACTCCTAAAATAGAATCTGCATTTAAAGCTATTGTATCCAAAAAAATCCAACAGAGATATGATTTGGGAGAAAGTTCTAGAAAAACATTCAAAGATGAAGATGAGATGAAACAGATTGAAGATGAAGAAAGAGAGCTAGAAGAGTGGGAAGCATTGATTGTGAAAAGAGAAGCCAGAGGACATGGTAAGTATAAAGGAAAGTTGCCTATTAAATGTTTCTCTTGTTGTAAGATAGGTCATTTTGCATCAAGGTGTCCTAAAAGAGTTTCTAAGTACAAATCTCACAAGTCTAGGTTCCAAAAGAAGTGTTATTATGCTGAAGAAGGTGTTACTAATGATGAATCTGATAAAGAAAATGGAAATGAAGATGGATGGGTATTCATTGCTACCAAGGAAAATGGTGCGATGTCCACTGAATCTGCTAGTGATAAAAATATTGAGAAAGCTCTTGCAGCCAAAATTGATGAAAAGGATGAGTGGGTGATTGATAGAGGATGCTCACATCATATGAATGGTGACAAAATAAATTTTCTAAGATTTGAAAAATATGACGGTGTTGTAAGATTTGGAGATAACAATGCTGGTGTGATTTTTGGTAGAGGCACTATTTCTCTTGGTGGTAAATATAACACTGATGATGTCCTTTATGTTGAAGGATTGAAGCATAATTTTTTGAGTGTTGGATAGATGGTAGATAAGGGATACAATCTTGAGTTCAAAGATGGTAAGTGTAGAATATTGGGAAGTTTTGTAAATGTAATTGCTTCAGGTACAAAGACAAGAGGTAATATTTTTCACTTAAGTGCTACTAGTGAAATTTTTTTAATTGCTCAATTTGATGTAAGTTGGTTATGGCATAGGAGGTTGTGTCATGTGAATTTTAATAACATTATCAAAGTAAGCTCCACTCAAGTAGTCAGAGATCTACCTAAGTTAGTGAAGCCTAATAACACTATATGAAAGGAATGTCAGATGGGAAAGCAAACAAGAATTTTTTTTCAAAGAAAATGTCATTCTAATGGAGTACTGGAGTTGGTTCATACTGATCTATGTGGTCCATCCAGAATCAGAAGTCTATAAGGAGAAAGGTAATTTATGTTGATTATTAATGATTACTCTAGGATGATATGGGTTGCTTTCTTGAGACAAAAACATGAAGCACTAGAAAATTTCAAATGTTTCAAAGCTATGGCAGAAAATGAGACAGGTTTGAAGTTCAAATGCTTAAGATCAGACAGAGGTAGTGAATTCACTTCTCAAGAGTTCAATTCATTTTGTGAAGAGAATGGAATCAAAAGATAGTTATCTACTCCCTGGAACCCTCAATAGAACGGAGTTGTTGAGAGAAAGAACATAACAATTTTTGATGCTCCTAGAACTATGATGTTGGAAGGTAATATTCCTCATATCTACTGGAGAGAATTTGTAAGCATTGTTGTATACACTATCAATCGGGTAAATGTTAATGGTAATTTTGGTAAGACTCCTTTTGAGTTGTGGTTTGGTTATAAGCCTACTATTAAACATTTCAAAATCTTTGGAAGTAGATGCTATATCAAGAGAGATGAAGATATTGGCAAGTTTGATGCTAGAAGTGATGAAGGAATCTTTTTTGGTTACTCTACTAAGAGAAAGGCCTACTGGTGCTAGAATAGAGGATTGAAGAAAATGGTTGAAAGTGCAAATGTCAGAGTTGATGAGGATACTGATAGGTCATCCAGATATTGTGGATATGACTCAGATGACCAACAAGATAGTACAGATAATAGAAAGAATGTGCAGACACATAATCAAGTTCAAATTGTTTTGGTGAATCAAGAGAATCATGAAGGAAAATCTAGTGGAAGTGTAGAAGAGAGAACATAAGAATTAGAAGTCGGAGAGAAACCCAAAGTCCCAAGGTATGTTAAGCTAAATCATTCTGAAAATCAGATTATAGGAGACATGAACAAAGGTGTGCAAACTAGAAGAAGAATTGCAGAAGAATATTGCCTGATTTCCAAAACTAATCCCAACAATGTCATTGAAGCATGTAAAGATGAATATTGGATGAAAGAAATGAAGGAAGAACTAATGCAAATAAAGAAAAATGATACATGGATTCTTGTTCCCAAACCTTGGGATAAAAATTTGATTGGAACCAAATGGGTCTTTCAGAATAAGTTGAATGAACAAGGTGAAGTGGTCAGAAATAAAGCAAGATTGGTATGTAAAGGGCACTCACAGATGGAAGGTATTGATTTTGAAGAAACCTTTTCCCTTGTTGCTAGAATTGAATCTGTAAGGTTGTTTCTTGCTTATGCTACTTTCAAGAATTACAAAGTCTATCAAATTGATGTGAAGTCAGCATTCCTGAATGGTGAATTAGAAGAAGAAGTTTATGTTGAGAAACCAGATGGATTTCAACTAACTGATGAAAAATACATGGTTTTTCAATTGAAGAAAGACTCAAACAAGCCCCTAGAACCTGGTATGCTATATTGGATAAATACTTGTTGAAGCTTGGATTCAATAAAGGTACTGCTGACAACAATATGTATTTCAAGGTGGATCAGGATAAAGAGTTGATTATTGAATTCTTTGTTGATGAAATTATTTTTGAAGGTGATGATGACTTATGTATGAAGTTTGTTGATGAAATGAAAAGTGAGTTCGAGATGTCAATGATTGGAGAGCTGAAAATTTTTTTAGGATTAAAAATTACTTAGTTAGATGATGGAATCTTTATATCTCAATCCAAATATGTAAAAGAGTTACTGAATTTTTTTGGCATGGAAGACTCAAATCCTGTAGGTACACCCATGGTAACCGGATGCAAGTTAACACATAATGATGATTCTCCTAAGGATAATCAAACAAGGTACAAGTCAATGATTGTTGGATTACTCTATTTGACTCAGACCAGATTAGACATTATGAATGTTGTATGTATGGTTGCTAGATATCAAGATGATCCAAAGGAATCACATGTGACTGCAATAAAGAGAATTCTTTGATATTTGAAAGGGACAGTTGATTTTGGTCTTTGGTATCCTAAGGATGATGATCTTACTGATATGAATGCCTTTACAGATGTAGATTGGGCAGGAGATGTGGATGATAGGAAAAGTACACGTGGTGGTGCATTCTTCTCGGGAAAGAAGTTGGTGTCTTGGTTAAGTAAAAATAAGAATTCCATTTCCTTATCTTTTGCTAAGGCAAAATATATTGTTGCTGCAATCAATTGTACTCAAGTAATGTGGATGAAACAGATGTTGAGATATATCAGAATTGAGTATGATGAGCCTATTGCTATATTTTGTGACAATTCAAGTGCTATAAACATTTCCAAGAATCTAGTGCTACAATCAAAGACAAAACATATATCTATCAAGTGTCACTTTTTGAGAGACAAAGTGAGTGATAAAGAAGTCAGACTGGAGTATGTGCCTACAAAGGAACAAATTGTAGATATATTCACTAAACCATTGCCTAAGGATACTTTTGAGTATCTCAAAGGAAAGTTAGGGGTGATTTCCCCTCCTAATCTAAACTAAGATGCAAGTCTTTGCATCAATCTATGCACTTACAGTCATCTCTTGTTTCGAATTGATGTTATGGTGGTTTCTACTTAGGGGGAGTAATCAAATGGTTTAGATATGTGGTTCAGAGCTTGTGTACCTTTTCCATTGACGTTAAAGGGGTAGAAGAGTAATGTGAAAAACCTTTAAGGAAGAAAAGGGGAGAAGAACAATATGAGAAGGAGACTATTGGAGAAGAGCTAGTTGTATTGATGGTATTTTTCACATCATGTGTTGCCATCAATGCCAAAGGGGGAGATTGTTGGATGTTGTGGTTGTGTTGCTAATATGTGGTTGTCATTGATGATTCTAAAGGTTGTATATGTCGAGGATATTGAGAAAATTAGAATAAATATGTTGCAGACAGTTTGTGAAGTTGTGATTATCAGAATGGTGGAAAGTTGTGTACATTGATATTCAGAAGTCGCACATTAAAGGGTTTGTTTCTGAGCTTATCTAGTATGTTCTTTGGAAGTTTCAGAGGTGCACATCAATATTTGTGTGAGCTATGAGTTTTTGAGTTCCTATAGTTGTTTTGTTACTGTAGCAAGTGTTTTTGGAAGAAGAGAATGCAATTCTAGTAAATTAAGTTGTTGTGTATGCTTTTGTGATATTAAGTGATGGTTCTAGATCATACTCTATCATTTTGGTATGCCCACATTGATCGGTGTGCTCGTGATCAAATATTTTTCCTTTGTGTGTTCAACTTTTTATGTTCTTGGCCGACATGATGGTGGTAGTGTATTGTGGATCCTTATGGATTATTTTTTTAATGTTTGGAATGTTCAAGGATGTTGATTTAGGTCTTCATCATGATGTGACCAACTTAGGTTGGTACACATTGATATTTTTTCATGCATGGGGTCAATAGTTTATAATTCATTTATTCTTTATTTGTGGCCAATAGAATTGTTGACAAAATTCCATGTAGCGGATATATAAGAAATATTGTTTTCTTCATTTGTAATATATGAATATGAATTATGAATGTAAAATGTGTGAATAAAGATTAGATCATTTGATTTCAAATCAGAGTGTGAAGAAGATTGAGCGAAGAGTGAAGAATTATTTATGTTCCTAATTGAAACTGTCATCAGGGTTTTGTAGAAGCTAATATCTCAATTCAACCTCATCAGATGGATATAATCTAATTATTTTATGTAAGGTAATGAGCCTTCCCTTTGATAAGTGAGCTCTATGCAGTGCGCCTGAATGCATGTGTATTCCTTATTCATTTTTCATTATACTTCTAATAGGGTATAATCTTCTGGATTAACCTCCACCGTGGTTTTTCCCCTAACAGGGTTTCCACGTATAAAATCTTGGTGTTGTTTGTTTCTAATGTGTTGTTGCTTCATGCTTTCACTGTTAATTATCAGATCTGGTTTTAAAGGTTGATTAAGGTTAAATAATTTTATATTTTGTGACAACTGATTCACCCCCTCTCAGTTGTCTATCTATATTTTTCCAACAACTCTTGGATATTTAGAAGGGATTTTGGTTTGATCATAGTTTCGTCAAGAATGGGTGGCTCAATCACGGGTTGAGGCATGTTTCTAAGGGATATTTTTTCTATACGCTTTTCCTTAAACTTTCGATATGATTTGAAAAAGTAGTCCTCACGAGGTCTAATAGGTTCAATAGGCTTAGGCCAAGAGAAATCCAATGAAAATTTTCCTTGACAAGAAGCAAGATTAAAGCCACTATGATGCATAGTAGAGATCTCATTGCCAAAGGGAAACTTTAGACATTTATGCACAACCGACAAAACAAAATTCATGGAGTGAAGCCATGGGTTGCCTAACTTCACACAAAATTGGTCTGATGATAGCATGATGGTGAATGAGACATTTAATGTTTTTGGTTCAACTTTTAAAGGGATATTTATCGAGCCCATCACATGACAAGAAAAACCATTATGCATTTTGATCTACGCTTTTTGTTTCTCATATGTATCTTGATAGAGCTCATGCACAAATAGGAATTCTTCAGTCATCACGTTCTCTACACAAATGGGATCAATTAATATACCATTAGTAGGCTTATCATTGATTCTTCCAGCTATGTAAAGAGGACCATCAGGTGCATGTTTAAGTATGTGTTTTTTTGAGAAAGCAATATCAAGAGGCATCTTGTTTGAGCCATTATGAGGTTTAGCTTCAATAAATTTTATGAGTTTAACCATTTTGTTTACATATTCATCTTTTATGTTTTCATCATTTGTGTCAACATTCATCACATCATTCTTTATTTCACTAGCTTTGAGAAATTAAATAGTATGTTTCTGCATGGGATTTGTAAAGATCTGTAAATTTTGTTAGGAAGGACTACAAACTTATTACATTGATTGTTCACACCTCCAATTAGAAGATGATTAGAATCAATGAGGTCTTTCATAAGATGTTTAAGACACTTACAATATTCTATATCATTTCCATTTTTTGGTGATAGTGGCAATAAGAGTTTGTTCTATACCCTATAGGTAATGGTGTTTTAGGTTCAAGAGCTCTGATAGGAGGTAGGGAAATCATGTTCTTTTCTATGAGTTGCAACATGATATTATGAAGGGTATTAGGGTAGAGGGGTAAATTTTCTCTTCCTATCTACAAAGGCATATGAATTTTTCATCTTTATGGAAACCATTGTTGGAACCTAGGAACACTAAGAGGGGGGTGAATCAATTTTCAGATAAATTTTACTTTATCAATTTGATCATTAAACCAATTACAAAATTGAACTGAAATAAAGATGCAAACATATAAATAAATCATCCACAACACCATAACACAAGAATTTTTATGTGGAAACCCTATTAGGGGAAAAACCATGGTGGAGGTCAATCCACAATTTGAGTACTCAAATATAAGTTTTACAAAATGAGAATGCACTTGCATTCAGGCACACTACCTAGAGCTCACTGCTCAAAAACAAAAAGGCTCATTTCCTTAAAATTAGTGTCAAAAGACAATAAAAGTGGTGAACTATGAATTAGCATCTGCAAATGCCTGAGAATAGTTCTAGTTAAGCACATTAGTCGCTTTCATGACCTTTTGTCTGATTCTACTCTTCTGCTCTACTCTGCTACAATTTGCATCACAAATCTTATATGAGCAAGTGAAATCGCTTGACTATCCTTCTGAATTTCATATCATACACCAACATAATTTGCATCTATGTCAAAATGATTTAATAGATCACTTATATATATCTGTAGCTAAATATTTGATAGCTACCTGTCATAGCTACCTGTCGGCTTCAATAAGACAAAGCATTTTCCAACGGTCAGCTAAATCCATAAATGATTTTCAATGCACATCACCCAAAGTCAGACATAGCATAGTGATGACCCAAATCAACATGATAGAACATAAAAATACTTAAACAATTTCTCCTCAAATCTCTGCAACATATTATATTCACCAAGTTAGCTCTCTGTATTCTTAAATTAAAAATCAATCATCTAGATCTCCTAACTCGTACACCACTTGATGCAATGACACAAAAATTGAGAGTAAGATATTCCAGATGCTTAACGACCTTCCCTGAGATCCACAACATGAACTGATAAACTGGTAATGCAAGTAGGTTCAACTTCAATTGGATACCATGTTCTTCATTTTGTCTCTCGGTATGAACAAATATAGAGATGCGCACTAGATCACGGACTTAGGTTGCCATCAATGAAAACACTAGAAGCCATATGCCAACAATCTCCCCCTTTGGCATTGATGGCAACACTTAGTGAAAAATGACTAAGTGTCAAAACCAACATATTGCAAACCTTCAATACTTCAAAAAGACACAACTCCCCCTAAGTTTGATAAGGCATTATTCACTACTCTCTCTCCCCATTTGACATCAATGACAAACCAAAAAAAAAATCTTACAAAAATATCTTTTTTGAGTATAACCAAAAACTTAATTAATCAAAACATGGTTCAAAATTTGAAGACATACATCCGCTACTTGAGTTAAAAGATTATTTTGTATTTTTCCTTCATCTCCGGAAGAAACTTCTTCCATGCTTCTACTGCTATCCCGGTGATTATGACCAAGTTGTTTTTTTCAGATGTCTGATTGATAATCTTGATAAAGGATTTTGAAATGGTGATGGCATCTTCCCATATCTCTCCTTTCCTCAGTATCTCAATCAATTGTTCTAGTCTGCATTTTGTTATATCCTTCACTTTCCAAAAGGTGTCAACAATCCTGTTTCTAGTGTTTTCAACATTTGTATGCTCTTTCTATAATTCTTGAATCCTTTTCTTGATTGCACCATCTTGATCCTGAAAAATGTCAAAGTTTTGTCCAATACTGTTTAGTTTAGTTTCAATTTGTTCCAACTTTTCTATGTACTTGTCGATTGCATGAGGCCAATGATGATAGTAGTTGTAGATGTTATTTGTTGTGTTTATGCATTGCATTAGCTGATTCATGTGCCTTTTTAGCTTGGTGAATGATAATATGTACTACTTCTTCAGATGTAAAATTACTTCTTCTACCTTGTTTTGAAAATCAAACTCCATGATTTCCTTGATACATTCAATCATCTTTTCTGGCAATGTATTCTGCAAACTCTCTAACTTAATATGGTTGTGTACAAGATGAGCACCTAGTACGTTTAAAATCATATCATGTTCATATGAAGGTCTAATAGACCACATGCTTTCAATTTTATGTATTCTTGTTATCACAAGGATTTGCATCCACATGCAAGGTTGGAAATCTTTGCAATCCCATGAAACATTGGACTAATTCCAGGTTGTGGGTACCCTATACAGAACTAGACCTCTAGATTCTAGGTTGGTTCCTTTTTTATAATCAATTAGATGCCTGTAACAATTTGACTTGAGAAAAGGGAAAGGATTGAAAAAAATGCATAAATTGAACCTAAAGATGAAAGGTGAAACACCTAAATGTAAATGAAGAGAAGAATTATTGACAACTATTAATCATAAAAAAATTGCTTTCACAACTTAAATTGGGCAATTTAATTACATTAGTATTTCACAAAAAGGCCTGATCATTTATCCTCAATGAAGGAAACCGTGTTTTCACAACCTGAAGGAATGATAATCAATTTGCACAACCTATGACCTATGACTAAAACTTCTTTAGTATACATGAATTCATGAATGACATAGAAATTTAAAGGTTTCAAAATTAAAACTCATTAAATTTGGACCCAAATCATTCACAACATACAAGACACCTAAAAATAAGAAGGATAACACTTGTTTTTAATGAAATAGAAGGAAAAACTCTATAAATAACAATATTCCATAACCTATAAAAGTTGCTAAGTATATTAATCACTGTAAAAAATGAGTTACGAATCTCTCACTCTGTAAAAATTGCAAGAGGATAAAAGGAAAGAACTCCAAAAAAAGCTAAGCTTTTCCCAATATATATAACGTATGATAACTCCAATATCAAAGAGGTGGAAGAAATAGTCAATTGAAAGTGTGAAAATATCTCCTGAAGTATCCTCTCATGAGAAAAAATAAAAAGCCTCGATAAGAGGGCCCACCATTAAAGTAAACTACATTTGATATGCTACAAACTCCAACTCATGACATATATGATCAAAAGGATCTCAAAATCTACTTCAATTTGACTAAAACTCAAAGAAAAACCCTACTGAAGCTCCAATCTCACATGCACATGATCTCCTATTCAACAGATTGCATGATTAGTTGACTCCCAAGGAACTCCAAAAAGAACTCAACATGATTCATTCCATTATGAATCTACATGTTTAATCTATGCATGGCTTTGAACTTCAGTAGACTTCACTTACTTGTGTTTGTTAATTGATCACAAAAAAAAGATAATTGTTTGATTAAATATTTAAAGTAATCGGTGATGATTACTTTAAATATTTTTCATATGGTTTTGTTGCATTGTATGGTAAATATTTAAGGTAATTTATAACTATTACCTTAAATATTTAATTACATTTGTTATCTTATATGCAATAAACACAAGTAAATAACACTAGAAACAAAGGTTATCATAACCTCTTGTTTCAAGGTCAATTATAATCATTCAGCCTCCCTAAGATTAGGTTAATTGGCTTAATTCTTCGCCACGTTGTTAATAATATGGAAATGATAATTTGAAAAACATAAGTCAAAAAACCTTAAAAATGATTAGGGCAATCGAAACTAAAAGATTCAAATCCTAATCATTCCCTTCACTCCACTTAAAATTATTTCCTTGCTTGTTGGGAAGCTCTATTGTGCTGCCATGAGGGTTTGAAGCTCGATGTCTCACCATTTTTGCACCATTCCTTACTGTTTCTGGGAGATTTTTGAGGTATTATGCATGAAAATGTAGGGTAAGTTATTCTTTATCACAAATCTGGACATCATTTCATTTTGGAAGAATTTTATTGGGCTTTCAAGTCACGGGCTTCATTACTTCTGATGTATCCTTAATGTGTTTTCCACTATCGATGCCCTCTGAGTTGAAACCGCCATTGTTAGATTTTTGAAACTCCTTGCCGCGACATTTGAATATGTTTTTTGTGAGAAATGAAGTTCTCCAATCATTTGCATCTTTGTATTACATTTACCTTTTGCTTACAAAATTTCTCAATTTGAGCTCAAGATAGTTGTTAACTCACTAAAAAAAAAATTATACATATACCTCTCTATCATGTAGCCGTGACCACGCATTTTATACATCTGGGTATTTATTTTCCTAAACAATATTTTGAGATTCCTTTATTTTTTGAATGTGATCAAAGAAGAAAATAGGATGTTCTTTTATCGCTTCAAAATAACAAGAGAAAACCTCCCCATCATAGGTCGCGGCCTTACAAACCTCTGTGTGAATCTTGTCTTTAAATTTCTCAAGGGTTTCTTTTATTTTTGAATATTCTTGCCTTCTGATGAAATGATGAGTCTTCCTTTCTTTGTTAATTTCTTCCCTTCTCTATATTGGTGGAAAATCTATTGCATCTATATTGATGATATCTTATAGGCCATGCTATGAAGAAAATTTATTTTGGGCCTACACATATGCATTCACTATTCAGGGTGTTTTTTTGGATATTGTGGTTGTGTTTTTGATATGTGGTTGTCATTGATGTCAACACTATTAGCATAAATGGATTGAAGGTTGTATATGTCGAAGATATTGAGAAAATTGTAATAAATACATTGTAGGTAGTTTGCGAAGATGAGAAGGTCAGAGTGATGGATAGTTCTATACATTGATGATCAGAAGGTGTGCATTAAAGGGTTTTTTGTTGAGCCTATCTAGTATTTTGTCTGGAATTTTTAGAGGTGCGCATCAAGAATTGAGAAATTTATGAAGTTATGTGTTCCTACAATTATTCAATTATTGTAGCAGGCGTTGTTGGAAGATGTAATTGTAATTCCGATGAATTGATTTGTTGTGTATGTTCCTGAGATGTTTAGTGATGTTTCTAGATCTTTCTCTATTAGTGTGGTATGTCTGTGTTGATTGGTGTGTTCATGATTGAAGATTTTCCTTTGTGTATTTGAGTTTTCACGTTCTTGGTCGACATGTTGATGGTAGCGTGTTGTGGATCCTTATGGATTAATATTTTACTACTTGGCATGTTCGAGGATGTTGATTTAGGTCCTCACTATGTTGTGACTGACTTAGGTTGGTGCGCATTGATATTTTTTCATGAAATTGGGTCGAAAGTTGTAATTTATTATTTATTTGTGGTCGACAAAGTTGTTGATGTAAATTCATGTAGTGGATATATAAGAGCGATTGTTTCTTCATTTTGAATTGTGTGTGTGTGTGGTGTATGCTCGATGAATGTAAGCAAAATGTGAGAGTAAATATTAGATCATTTGATTTCAGAGTAGAGTGTGAAGAAGATTGAGCGAAGTGTGAAGAAGTGTTTTTGTGCCTAGCTGAAACTATCATCAAGCTTTTGTAGAAGCTAATTTATCAATTCAACCTCATTAAATGGATTTATTCTAATTGTTTTATGTAAGGCAGTGAGCCTTCCCTTTGAGTAGTTAGCTCTAGGAAGTGTGCCTAAATGCATGTGCATTCCCTATTCATTCTTTCATTATACTTCTAACAAGGTATAATCATGTGAACTAACATGCATTGGTTTTTCCCCTAACAAGGTTTCCACGTATAAAATCTTGGTTTTTATGTGTCTTTGATGTGTTGTTGATTTATGCTTTCACTGTTAATTATCAGATCTGATATTAAAGGTTGATTAAATTTGAATAAGTGTAAATTCTATAACAACTGATTCATCCCCCCTTCTCAATTGTCTATCCTTGCTTTTCCAACAATTGGTATCAGAGCTAGTTCCTCTAAAGAATTTTAATAGCTTGAGGTGATCTGAGATGGCATCATACAAGAAGGATAGTCCTAGATTTGATCGTACAAACTACTCTCTATGGAAAGTCAAAATGGAGTGTCATTTGAAGTGCATTGGTGAACCTTTCTGGAAGATTACAAAGAATGCATATACTATTCCTCAGAATGGTCCCTCTACTGTTGATGAGATCATAGAAGCAGAAACTAACACCATGGCTATAGAAGTATTGTTAAGTGCTTTGACATATTTAGAGATGAAAAATGTAATAGGTCTAAAGACTGCACATGAGACCTGGAAAAAGTTGGAATCATTGTATGAAGGAGATGCACTAGTGAAAGTTGCTAAGCTGCAAAATCTAAAAGGCAAGTGGGAGAACATGAAGATGAGTGAAGATGAAAACATCTTTTCTTTCACACAAAAGGTAAATGAACTAGTGATGGGCATTAGATGTGTCGGTGGAATCTTGGAAGAAGATGAGATTGTGGCTAAAATACTTAGATCTGTGCCTACTTCTTACAAAACAAAAGCTCATGCTATTGAAGAGCTCAGGACAGTAAAAAATGTAACAAGAGACATGATGATTGGAAAAATTTCTTCCTTTGAGTTCAGTGAATTTGGTGAATCTTCTCCTAATATAGATTTTTCATTCAAAGCTACTGTATCCGAAAAAATCCAATAGAGATATGATCCGAGAGAGAGCTCTAGGAAGACATTCAAGTATGAAGATGAAATGAAACTGATTGAAGATGAAGAAAGAGAGCTAGAAGAATTGGAATCATTGATTGTGAAAAGAGAAGCCAAAGGAAAATTTAAGTACAAAGGAAAGTTTCCTATTAAATGTTTCTCTTGCAGTAAGATAGGTCATTTTGCATCAAGGTGTCCTGAAAGAGTTTCTAAGTATAAGCCTGATTAGACTAGATTTCAAAATAAATGTTATTATTTTGAAGAAGGTGTTACTGATGATGAATCTGATAAAGAAACTAGAAATGAAGATGAATGGGTATTCATTTCTATCAAGGAAAATGGTCTGGTGTCCACTGAATCAACTAGTAATTAGAATATTGAGAAATCTCTTCCATCCAAGATTGATGAGAAGGATGGGTGTGTGATTGACAACAGATGCTCACATCATATGGCTGGTGATAAAAGCAAGTTTCTAAACTTGGAAAAATATGATGGTGGTGTTATAAGATTTGGAGATAATAATGTTGGTGTGATTTGTGGCAGAGGCACTATTTCTCTTGGTGTAAATGTAATACTGATGATGTACTATATGTTGAAGGTTTGAAGCACAATTTTTTGAGTGTTGGACAAATGGTTGAAAAAGGTAACAATCTTTGGTTCAAAGATGGTAAGTGCGGGATATTGGGAAGCTTAGGAAATTTGATTGCTTTAGGTACAAAGACAAGAGGTAATATTTTTCATTTAAATGTTGCTAGTGAAATTTTTTTTATTGCTCAATTTGATGTAAGTTAGTTATGGTATAAAATATTGTGTCATGTAAATTTTGATAACATTGTCAAAACAAGCTCCACACAAGCAGTCAGAGATCTACCTAATTTTGTGAAGCCTACTAACTCTATATGCAAGGAATGGCAGATGGGAAAGAATACAAGAATTTATTTTCAAAGCAAACAACATCATTCTAATGGAGTACTGGATTTGGTACATACTGATCTATGTGGTCCATCCAGAATCAGAAGTCTACAAGGAGAAAGGTACTTTATATTCCTTATTGATGATTATTCTAGAATGGTATGGGTTGCTTTCTTAAGAGAAAAACATTAGTCATTATAGAAATTCAAAAGCTTCAAATTTTTGGCAGAGAATGAGAAATGTTTGAAGATCAAATGTTTGAGATCAGATAGAGGTGGTGAATTCACTTCCCGGGAGTTCAATTCATTTTGTGAAGAGTATGGAATAAAAATACAGTTATCTGATCCTCAGACCCCACAACAGAACAGATTTGTTGAGAGAAAGAACAAAACAATCTTAGATGCTACCAGAACTATGATGTTGGAAGGTAATGTTCCTCATTTCTATTAGAGATAAGTTGTAAGAACTGTTGTGTATACTATCAATCGGGTAAATGTCAATGGTAATTTCGGTAAGACTCCTTTTGAGCTATGGTTTGGTTATAAGCCTATTGTTAAGTATTTCAAAATCTTTGGAAGTAGATATTATATTAAGAGAGATGAAGATATTGGAAAATTTGATGCTAGAAGTGATGAAGGAATCTTTCTGGGTTCCTCTACTAAGAGCAAATCATACCGGTGTTATAATAAAATATTGAAGAAAATGGTTGAAAGTGCAAATGTCAGAGTTGATGAAGACACTATCAGATCATCTAGGTATTGTGGATATGATTTAGATGACCAAAAGGATAGTACTAATAATGGAAAGAATGTGCAAACATAGAATCAAACTCAAAGTGTTCTGGTGAATCAAGAAAATCATGAAGGAGAAGACAGTGGAAATGCAAAAGAAAGAACAGAAGAACCCAAAATTCCAAGGTATGTAAAGCGAGTTCATTCTAAAAGTTAGATCATAGGAGACAAGAACAAAAGTGTGCAAACTAGAAGAAGAATTGTAGAAGAATATTGTCTGATATCCAAAACTAAGCCTAACAATATCAATGAAGCATGTAAAGATGAATATTGGATGGAAGCAATGAAGGAAGAACTGATGCAGATAGAGAAAAATGATACTTGGATTCTTGTTCCTAGACCTCAAGACAAAAATGTGATTGGAACCAAATGGGTCTTTCGGAATAAGCTGAATGAGAAAGGTGAAGTAGTTAGAAACAAAGCAAGAATGGTATGTAAAGGATACTCACAGATGGAAGGTATTGATTTTGAAGAAACCTTTGCCCCTGTTGCTATAATTGAATTTGCAAGGTTATTTATTGCTTATGCTACTTTCAAGAATTACAGTGTCTATCAAAGAGATGTAAAGGTAGCATTCCTGAATGGTGAATTAGAAGAAGAAGTCTATGTTGAGAAACCAGATGGATTTCAATTGACTGATGAAAAAGACATGGTTTGTCGATTGAAGAAACCACTATATTGACTCAAACAAGCCCCTAGAGCCTAGTATGCTAGATTGGATAAATACTTGTTGAAACTTGGACTCAATAAAGGTACTGCTAACAACAATTTGTATTTCAAGCTAGATTAGGATAAAGAGTTGATTATTGAAGTCTTTGTTGATGACATTATCTTTGAAGGTGATGATGACTTATGCATGAAGTCTGATGATGAAATTAAAAGTGAATTTGAAATGTCAATGATAGGAGAATTGAAATTATTTTTGGGATTGAAAATTACTCAATTAGATGATGGAATATTTATTTCTCAGTCCAAATATGTAAGAGAGTTACTGAAAAAGTTTTGCATGGAAGATTCAAAGCCAGTTGGTACACCCATGGTAACCAAATGCAAGCTAACACATAATGATGATTCTCATAAGGCTAATCAAACAAGATATAGGTCAATGATTGGTGGATTTTTATATTTGACTCAGACCAGACTAGACATTATGAATGTTGTGTGCATGGTTGCTAGATATCAAGCTTATCCAAAGGAATCACATGTGACTGCAATAAAGAAATTTTTTAGATACCTAAAAGGAACAGTTGATTTTGGTCTTTGGTATCCTAAGGATGATGATATTACTCTGAATTCTTTTACAGATGTAGATTAGGCAGGAGATGCGGATGATAGGAAAAGTACAAGTGGTGGTGCATTCTTCCTAGGGAAGAAGTTGGTGTCTTGGCTAAGTAAAAATCAGAACTCCATTTCCTTATCTACTATTGAGGCAGAGTATATTGTTGTTGGAAAAAATTGTACTCAAGTATTGTGGATGAAGCGGATGCTAAGAGATATCAGAGTTGAGTATGATAATCCTATTGCTATATTTTATGATAATTCAAGTGCCATAAACATTTCTAAGAATTTGGTGCTACACTCAAAGATAAAACATATATCTATCAAGTATCACTTTTTGAGAGACAAAGTGAGTGATGAAGAGGTCAGATTGGAATATGTGCCTACAAAGGAACAAATTGTAGATATATTTACTAAAATGTTGCCTAAGGATACTTTTGAGTATCTCAGAGGCAAGTTAGGGGTGATTTCCCCTCCTAATATGAACTAACATGCAATTCTTTGCATCAATCTATGGACTTACAGTCATATCTTGTTTCAGATTGATGACATGGTGGTTGCTACTCAGGGGGAGTAGTCAGATGATTCAGATGATATGTGGTTCAGAGCTTGTGTACCTTTTCCTTTGATTTCAAAGGGGGAGAAGAGTAATGTGAAAAACCTTTGTAGAAGAAAGGGGGAGAAGTGAAATAAGTACTAAGAAGGTGGAAGAGCAATGTAAGGGAGAGAAGAATGGGATGAGAAGATTTAGTTGTGCTGATGGTATTTTCACATCATGTGTTGCCATCAATGCCAAGGGGGAGATTTTTGGATATTGTGGTTTTTTTGTTGATATGTTGTTGTCATTGGTGTCAACACCATTAGCATAAATGGATTGAAGGTTGTATATGTCGAAGATATTGAGAAAATTGTAATAAATATATTGCAGGTAGTTTGTGAAGCTGAGAAGATTAGAGTGATGGAAAGTTCTATATGTTGATGATCAAAAGGTGTGCATTAAAGGGATTTTTTTTGAGCCTATCTAGTATGTCATCTAAAAGTTTCAGAGTTGCGCATCAAGAATTGAGAAAGTTATGAAGTTTTGTGTTCCTACAGTTATTTAGTTATTGTAGCAAGTGTTTCTAGAAGATGTAATTGCAATTCCAATGAATTGAGTTGTTGTGTATGTTACTGAGATGTTCAGTGATGTTTCTAGATCATGCTCTATTAGTGTGGTGCATCTGTGTTGATTGGTGTGTTCGTGATCAAATATTTTCCTTTGTGTATTCAATTTTTCATGTTCTTGGCTGACATGATGGTAGCGTGTTGTGGATCCTTATGGATTAATATTTTACTAATTTACTTGTTCAAGGATGTTGATTTATATCCTCACTATGTTGTGACCAACTTAGGTTGGTGCGCATTGATATTTGTTCATGAAATTGGGCCGATAGTTGTAATTTATTCTTTATTTGTGGTCGATAGAGTTGTTGATGTAAATTGATGTAGCAGATATATAAGAGAGATTGTTTCTTCATGTTGAAGTGTGTGTGTGTGTGGTGTATGTTCAATGAATGTAAGTGAAATATGTGAGTAAATATCAGATCACTTGATTTCAAAGCAAAGTGTGAAGAAGTGCTTATGTGCCTAACCAAAACTGTCATCAAGCTTTTGTATAAGCTAATTTCTCAGTTCAACCTCATCAAATGGATTTAATCTGATTGTTTTATGTAAGGCAATGAGCCTTCCCTTTGAGAAGTGATCTCTAGGAAATGTGCATGAGTACATGTCCATTACCTATTCATTCTTTCATTATACTTCTAATAGGGTATAATATTGTGGACTAACATCCATCATGGTTTTTCCCCTAATAGGTTTTCCACATATAAAATCTTGGTGTTCATTTGTCTCTGATGTGTTCTCGATTTATGCTTTCACTGTTAATTATCAAATCTGAGATTAAAGGTTGATTAAAGTTGAATAAGTGTAAATTTTGTAACAACTGATTCAACCCCCTCTTAGTTTTCTATCCTTGTTTTGCCAACATTTTTATGCTCCATTCTAGGTTTGCATTCTTTCACAAAACCTTGACTTACATTTTAATTGTGATATAATGTTAAGGTACCCTCTTGTGATCATGAATATGTTCATGCTCTAAGAATTAGGTGATTCCTCTTGATTTTTTCCCTTTTACTATCACACCATATTGCAATGTGATTGTATAGTGAGTTGCCTTTTTCTCCATTTCATGGTATTGACCGCCCTTTCAAGGTGACTATATTCATGTATTCAAATTTTGCCGAGTCTATTTCATATCATGCATCTCTCTGAAATAGTTGAATTTTTTTCCTATTAATGGAGCTTCCTTTTAAATTGTCAATACAAAGTTGAAATAGCATCAATTTGCTATCATGTTGGCGACCTTTGATACTCTATCATCTAAATTTGATTTAAAGTATATGTCATGCTTGGTGGAGTAATGCTTGTGTAATGCATCTTTTTAATGTCAAACAATAAGTGTGACTATTTTGTTGTAGTGACCTTTTTCTATGATGCATTTAATTTGTATCTTGACTATTCCTCTCTTATTGTTGTTTTGAATGTTTTCTTTTATTGGGGGTATGAGCATAAGAAATTTTAAGGATGTAGTCTCCCTTCATTTCCCTTTTTAGAGGTTATGACTGTGAAAACCCCTTGTCACCACAAACACAATCAATAACATTACCTCTGAGAACCCATTTGCATAAGAAATAGGGAGTTATTGTGAGTGAATTATGATCTACATTCATTTAGCTACCATTGCATTGTGAATAGCTCCACTTACTGCCTTCAATATACTAGACTGCCTTTATTTTTTTAGACTGTGACCTTCTTACACTTTGCAAATCATTCATTACTTACTATTACATGACTATTATGCCATCTTTGGAATTGGTGACTATCCCTTGATGTTTATGGCACTATACATTCATAGTTGTTGGGATCAACCCTTGTGGGAGCCACATTTACTCCACAATTATAATGGAAATGAGACATGTACCTATTCCTGCACAAGAAACAAACATGTTAGTATTTAAAACAATGAAGTTCAGATGTTCCTGATGTTCCATTTCAGCTTCACATGTACTCATTATACTTTTCCTTGCTGATTCAATTCATTGCAAGTAAATGCATTATATTTATGTTGACGACACTTGCAATTTTGTTCATATCCGGAGCTCTAACATGACTTTTTATTAAATCATATGTAGGTCTATTCGAGATTAGAAGCAAAACGTAGTGGGGACATGGCAGCAACCACAACATGTCAACGATCGAAGACCCCCAAACAGGCAATGATGGATGTGTTCATCATTATATGCTTTATTTATTGTATCATTAGTTGTATGATGCATTGCTTGCAATGCATTGTACTAGCTACTCCCATGGAATGTGTGGGATATCTCTTGATTTCTCTTTTATGAATAATAAAAAAAATAGCAATTACACTTTTTTATTCTTGCCATAAAATGAATGAATCATTATGATGTAACATATCAATAGCAAGATAAAATGAATCAATAACTCATGCTTAAAAAACCATACCTTCTTTGTATTTCATGTATGCTTGTATGCATCAAATAACAACTTAACTGAAGGCATATTGCAATTTGAAACTGAAACTTGCAATCTGAAACTGAAATCAAACCCATTTAATATCCTTCACTGAAAATGAATTATCAACATAATATAAGAGCACCTTTCACCCTAAATAAATAAAAATGATTCCAGCTCTGCCAAAATGAGCTGAGGTGAAAATTTTGGTAACAATTCCATCTTCCTCATGAATAAGTTGCAATAGTTATTCTTTGGTTAAGTCACCTTGTTTCTTCACTTTCTTCTATCATAGCCTTTTCTTGTTCCAGTTTGGTTGTTTCTAGATCCTTTCCTTGGGTGTCCTGAGTTTCCTTATCGGATTCCTCATTTGGTATATTTACAATCACCTGTTCTTTTCCTTTCTCTTCAATTCTTGGAGTCTTGCATGTTGGAGGAGTACAAACAATAATTTATTTTTCTCTTTTATTCTTCCTCTCCATCTCATTGGAGGAGGAACCAACTTCAAGTGCCCTTACCAGAAGGGAAACACTAATTGAGCCAAACTTTCCTACCAAACCTTTGAAGAAACTTTCATATCCTTGATCATAGTTTTCCAAACTATTAGAGTCTATGTAAATTTATTTACAAACCAGTTCATTCTCTTTCCATATCACATTGTTGTTCATCGGTAAGCAATTTAGAAAGTACATCACAAGACATATAACCAAAGAACCAAACCTAAAAGGGTAATCTATCATTTTTTTCAATTGAACATTCTCCATTAGTTGATCTTTCAGTAAACTGTAAAGGTCAAAATCTTAATCTTCCATTATCATCTTGTGTGAAATGTAAACAACACCTGTCGAAGTTGTACATTCTTTGTTTCTGAAAAATATTTTGTAAGATACTCCATGCACAATGTACCTTGTCACTAAATCTCTAATTGTTGAGATTATTAATGCCCTTTGATCTCCAATTATTCCAATTAGGGTTTTGACTTCTTTATTTCAGATTGACTTCTTTCTCGGTACATCCCTAACTTTGCATAATCCAATTAAAGTTTCAATCACTTCTTTCGAGATATGGTAGGGTTTATCCAGAATTAGAATATCATCATTCAATCTTCTCAGAATAAACGTAATGATTTATGCGTTCTCGAAATAGGGGAATTCACTCCAAATGTCCAAACTTTTGTGTTTAGCTTCTTTCAACCATTTCAATTCATTGGGAAACAACAAGTTTCTTACGGCTCTAATATTCTCAATATTATATTCATCTAGGTTGATTATCCCTTTTATTTGTTCCATTTTACCTTTTGTACTCATGTTTGGTTTCTAGGAAGTTCTTCAACCGCACACCAAATTAAATGAATTTTTTTGAAGTACCTGATGGATTAGGGTTTCACCATTGAATTATCTTCACGCTTTCAGAATTTTTTTGCTGAGTTCTCTCCTTTTTCTTTGATGAGAAGTATAAAATGAGGGTTTCAACTTACTTTTTATTACCCGCAAACCTAACCTTTTATTGTAATAAATCATTTTTCCCTAGGTGATCTAGATACTCTATTTTCTTAGTATGCAAGAGAAAAATTCTTCTGCACACCTTCAATTGCTTGAATTTATTTATGAGTGCTTTCCAATGCATTAATACAACTATTTACAATTTTTTGCATTCTGGTACCAACTATGGATAGAAGAAAAAGGATTTTCTTGAAAAACACCCCCTAGGCCAATGGCCTGAAATCAATTTCTGGAAGACTTACCAAAAGTAGGTTCTGGTATAGAACCATTTGCTACACTAGATTCGTTCTTTCTTATCCATGCCTTCTTCATCTGATTTCTTATTTCATCCGCAATCACCTTCCCTTTTTCTTTATCATCTTTTTGCATATTTTTTCCTTTGTATGCCAGACCTTTTCTATCTATATTTCTCTTTCTGCAAAATCTTACAATGTGATCATATTTGTTGCCGTTGTAACAAAGCATTTCCTTGTCTGGACTAGTCATTCCATTGATTTCTTCTTGATCTGCACTGGTTATCAATATGCCCAAATCTTCCATGGGTATGAAATTTAATATTCCTTCTACTGACAGAGTTGTTTGACACATTTCTACATTTGATTGACTTCTGAGAAAACTTATTGCAATTGAAACACTGACCAGAGAATGATGGATCACTCGATTTCATTTTATTTCTACATTGAGCAGCCATATGACCAAAATTATTACAAGCAAAACAATATCCATTAAACTTTTGAGCATTAGGTTGTCTTACCGAATGCCTTTTTGCTTTGTTCATCTGATATCTAGAACTTTCTCCTTTCTCATATCCAAGACCTCACTTGTCATTTCCATTCTTCTGACCTTGAGTCAGCTCATCAAGCTTAAATGAGCTAATCTTGAAATTCTCCTTGTATTCATTTGCAGTAACAAGTTCATCTTTGAGAATAACAATTTGCTTTTCAAGATCCTCTTTATTGTTTCTGGATTGCTGTAGGTCAATCTCCAACTGAATGAATTCTCCATTAATTCTTTTGCATTCATTAGATCTTTCTTTTAAGGACTCGGCAAGATTCTCCTCATTCTTCTTTCTTTCTTCAATCTCCTTAGTCAGTTTTATCACCATAGATTCCATCTCATGCTTTAGGGTAGCATTTTTCCTAGTAAGCTTTTCACATTCTTCAATTATTTCCTTCAAAGTTTGATTTAGGTGAACATCATGCATGCTTTTGTTCTCTTTTTTCTTAATCCGATCATAAAGATCCTTTCTCTTTTCTCTAGACTTAACAATCTGATCATTCAATGTCTGAATGAATTTCTCAGCATCCTTAAGATTCCTTTTCAATTCCCGAACTTCTACTTTGGATTGATTAAGATCATCAAGTGTCACCACTAGCTATTCTTGAAGACTACCAGATTCCATTACATTCCAAGATCCACCTCAGGCTGTAAAACTTCTTTAGAGGAACTAGCTCTGATACCAATTGTTGGAGTTTGGGAACACTGAGAGGGGGGGTGAATCAGTGTTCAGATAAATTTTACTTTATTAATCTGATCATTAAACCACTTACAACATTGAACTGAAAGAAAGATGCAAACATATAAAGAAATCATCCACAACACCATAACACAAGGATTTTTATGTGGAAACCCTATTAGGGGAAATACCATGGTGGAGTTCAATCCACAATTTGAGTATTCAAATATAAGTTTTACAAAATGAGAATGCAGTTGCATTCAATCACACTGTCTAGAGCTCACTACTCAAAAATGGAAAGGCTCACTGCCTTACAATTAGTGTCAGAAGTCAACATAAATGGTGAACTATGAATTATCATCTACAAATTCCTGAGAATAGGTCTGGTTAAGCACATTAGTCGATTTCATGACCTTCTATCTGATCTTTCTCTTCTACTCTGCTCTTCTACAATTCACATCACAAATCTTATATGCGCAAATGAAATTGCTCGACTATCCTTTTGAATTTCGCATCACACACCAACACACTTCACATCTATGTCAAAAGGATATAATCTATCACTTATATATATATATATCCATGGCTAAATATTTGATTGCTAGCTTTTGGCTTCAATAAGACATAAAGTATTTTCCAATGGTCGGCTAAATCTGCAAATGATTTTCAATGCGCATCACCCAAAGTTTCCCATAGTTTAGTGATGACCCAAATCAACATGATAGAACACAAAAATACTCAAACAATTTCTCCTCAAATATCTACAACATATTATATTCACCAAGTCAGCTCTCTGCATTGTTAAATAGAAAATCAATCAATTGAATCTCCTAACTCGTACACCACTTTATGCAACGACACAAAACTCAAGAGTAAGATATTCCAGATGCTCAACAACCTTCCTTGAGATCCACAACATGAACTGATAAACTAGTAATGCAAGTAGCTTCAAATTTAGTCGAATACCCTATTCTTCATTATGTCTCCCGGTATGAACAAATATAGAGATGTGCACCAGATCACTGACTTAGTTTGCCATCAATCAAAACACTAGAAGCCATATGCCAAAAATCTCCCTCTTTGGTATTGATGGTAACACTTAGTTAAAAATGAATAAGTGTCAGAACCAACATACTGCAAACCTTCAATACTTCAAAAAGACACAACTCCCCCTAAGTTTGATAAGGCATTTTTCACTTATCTCCCTCCCCCTTTGACATCAATGACAAACCAAAAAATAGTTATTACAAAAATCTCTTTTTGGAGTATAACCAAAAACTTACTTAATAAAAAACTGGTTCAAAATTTGAAGACATACATCTGCTACTTGAGTTAGAAGATTATTTTGTATTTTTCCTTCATCTCCGGAAGAAACTTCTTCCATGCTTCTACTGCTATCCCGGTGATTATGATCATGTTGCTATTTTTAGATGTTCGGTTGATAATCTTGATGAGGGATTCTAGAATGGTGATGGAATATTCCAATATCTCTCCTTTCCTTAGTATCTCAATCAATTGTTCTAGTTTGCATTTTGTTATATCCTTCACTTTCCAAAAGGTGTCAATAATCTTGTTTCTAGTGTTTTGAACATTTGTATGCTCTGTCTATAATTCTTGAATCCTTTTCTTGATTGCACCATCTTGATCTTGAAACATGTCAACTTTTTGTCCAGTACTGTTCAGTTCAGTTTAATTTCTTCCAACTTTTATTTTTACTTGCCGATTGCATGAGGCCAATGAAGATATTAGTTGTAGATGCTATTTTTTGTGTTTGTGCATTTCCTTAGCTGATTCATGTGTTTTTTTAGCTTGGTGAATGATAATATGTACTACTTCAGATGTAAATTACTTCTTCTTTTTCCTTGTTCTGAAACTCATAGTCCATGATTTCCTTGATACATTCAATCATCTCTTCTTGAAATGTATTCCACAAACTCTTTAACTTAATATGGTTGTACACAAGATGAGCACTTAGTAAGTTTAAAATCATATCATGTTCATATGAAGGTCTGATATACCACGTTTTTGCAATTTTCTGTATTCCATCTTCCTCATGAATAAGCCGCAATAGTTCTTCTTTGGTTAAGTCACCTTCATCTTCACTTTCTTCTATCATAGCCTTTTCTTGTTCCAGTTTGGATATTTCAGGTTCCTTTCCTTGGGTTTCCTCAATTTCCTCATTTGGTATATCTACAATCACCTGTTCTTTTCCTTTCTCTTCAATTATTGGATTCTTGCATGTTGGAGGAGTACAAACAACAATTTATTTTTCTCTTTTCTTCTTCCTCTCCATCTCACCGGAGGAGGAATCAACTTCAAGTGCCCTTACCGAAAGGGAAACACTAATTGAGCCAAACTTTCATATGCTTGATCACAGTTTGCCAAACTGTTAGAGTGTATGTAAATTTATTTGCAGATTGGTTCATTCTTTTTCCATATCACATTGTTGTTCATTGGTAAGAAATTTAGAAAGTACATCACAAGACATAAAAAAAGTACCAAACTTGAAAGGGTAATCTGTCATTTTTTTCAATTGAACATTCTCCATCATTTGATCTTTCAGTAAACCACAAAGGTCAAAATCTTGATCTTCCATTATCATCTTGTGTGAAAAGTAAACAACACCTATCGAAGTTGCACCTTCTTTGTTTTTGAAAAATATTTTGTAGGATACTCCTTGTGTAATGTACCTTTTCACTGTATCTCTAATTGTCGAGATTATTAATGCCCTTTGATCTCCAATTATTCCAGTTAGGGTTTCGACTTCTTTATTCTAGATTGACTTCTTTCTCAATACATCCCCAACTTTGCATAATCCAATTATAGTTCCAATCACTTCTTTTGAGATATGGTAGGGTTTATCCAGAATTAGAATATCGTCATTCAATTTGCTCAGAATAAACTTAACGATTTTTGTGTTCTCAAAATAGGGAAATTTGCTCCAAATGTCCAAGCTTTTGTTTTTAGCTCCTTTCAACCATTTCAATTCATCGGGTGACTTCAAGTCTCTTACGGCTCTAATCTTCTCACTTTTATATTTATTTAGGTTGATTATCCCTTTGATTTGTTCCATTTTACCTTCCGTACTCATGTCTTGTTTTTAGGAAGTTCTTCAACCGCACACCAAATTAAATAAAAAATTTTGAATTACCTGATGGATTAGGGTTTCACCGCCGAATTATCTTCATGCTTTCAGAATTTTGTTGTAGAGCTTTCTCCTTTTTCTTCAATGAGAAGTATAAAATGAGGGTTTCAACTTGCTTTTTATTACTCACACACCTAACCTTTTATTGTAATAAATGCTTTTGCCCTAAGTGATCTGGATACTCTGTTTTCTCAGTCTACAAGAGAAAAATTCTTCTGTGCACCTTCAATTGCTTGTATTTCTTAATGAGTGCTCTCCAATTCATTTGTAAATCATTAATACAACTCTTGACAATTTTTCGCATTCTGGTACCAACATGGATAGGGGAAAAAGTATTTTCTTGAAAAATGCCCCCTAGGCCAATGGCCTTAAATCAATTTCTGGAAGAATTACCAGAAGCAGGTTCTGGTATGGAACCATTTCTTGCATCAGAATCATTATTTCTTTCCCATGTATTCTTCATTTGATCTCTTGTTTCATCCACAATCACCTTCCCTTTTTATTTCTCATCTTTCTGCATATTTTTGCCTTTGTATGCCAGACCTTTTCTATCCATATTTCTATTTTTGTAGAATATTTCAATGTGATTGTATTTGTTGCAGTTGTAACACACAACATTTCCTTGTCTAGACCAATCATTCCATTGATTTCTTCTTGATCTTTATTGGTTAGAAATATGCCCAAATCTTCCACATGTATGACATTTAATATTCCTTCTACTGACAGAGTTGTTTGACACATTTTTGCATCTGATTGAGTTGTGACCAAACTTATTACAATTGAAAAATTGACTAGAGAATGATGGATCTCTCGAATTCATTTAATTTCTACATTGAGCAGCCATATGACCAAATTTATTGCAAGCAAAACAATATCCATTAAAATTTTGAGCATTAGGTTATCTTACCGCATGCCTTTTTTCTTTGTTCATCTGATATCTGGAACTTTCTCCTTTCTCATATCCAAGACCTCGCTTGTCATTTCCATTCATTTGACCTTGAGTTAGCTCATCAAGCTTAACTGAGCTAATCTTTAACTTCTCTTTGTATTCATTTGCAGTAGCAAGTTCATCCCTGAGAATAACAATCTATTTTTCAAGCTCCTCTTCATTGTTTCTGGATTGTTGTACGTCAATCTCCAACTGAATGAATTCTCCATTAATTCTTTTGCATTCATCATATTTTTATTTTAAGGACTGAGCAAGATTCTCCTTATTCTTGTCTCTTTCTTCAATCTCCTTAGTCAACTTCATCACCATAGATTCCATCTCATGTTTTAGGGTAGCATTATTTCTAGCAAGCTTTTCACATTCTTCAGTTATTTCCTTCAAGGTTTGATTTAGGTGAACATCATCCATGATTTTGTTCTCTTTTTTCTTAATCTGATCATAGAGATCCTTTCTCTTTTCTTTGGACTTAACAATCTGATCCTTCAATGTCTGAATGAATTTCTCAGCATCCTTAAGATTCTCTATCAATTCCTGGACTTTTTCTTTGGATTGATCAAGATCATTAAGTGCCACCACTAGTTGTTGTTGAAGACTACCAAAGTCCATTACATTATAAGATCCACCTCAAGCTATAAATTTTTTTTAGAGGAACTAGCTCTAATACCAATTGTTAGAACCTAGGAACACTGAGAGGGAGGGTGAATCAGTATTCAAATAAATTTTACTTTATCAATCTAATCATTAAACCACTTACAACATTGAATTGAAAGAAAGATGCAAAAATATAAAGCAATCATCCACAACACCATAACACAAGGATTTTTACATGGAAACCCTATTAGGGGAGAAACAGTGGTGGAGGTCAATCCACAATTTGAGTACTCAAATATAAGTTTTACAAAATGAGAATGCACTTTCATTCAAGCACACTGCCTAGAGCTCACTGCTGAAAAACGAAAAGGCTCACTACCTTACAATTAATGTCAAAAGAGAAAAAAAAGTGGTGAACTATGAATTAGCATCTGCAAATTCCTGAGAATAGTTGTGGTTAAGCACATTAGTTGATTTCATGACCTTTTGTCTCATTATGCTCTTCTGCTCTGCTCTACTACAATTTGCATCAAAAATATTATATGTGCAAGTGAAATCACTTGACTATACTTCTAAATTTTGCATCACACACCAACACACTTCGTATCTATGTCAAAATGATATAATCAATCACTTATATATATCCATAGGTAAATATTTGATCGCTATATGTCGGCTTTAATAAGACATAAAGTATTTTCCAATAGTCAGCTAAATCCATAAATGATTTTCAATGTGCATCACCCAAAGTTGGCCATAGCATATTGATGACCCAAACCAACATGATAGAATACAAAAATACTTAAACAATTTCTCCTCAAATATCCGCAACCTATTATATTCACCAAGTCGGCTCTCTACACTGTAAGACAAAAAATCAATCAACCAGATCTCCTAACTCATACACCACTTGATGTGACGACACAAAACTTGAGAGTAAGATATTCCAGATGCTCAACGACCTTCCTTGAGATCCATAATGTGAACTGATAAACTAGTAATACAAGTAGGTTCAACTTTAGTCGGATACCATGTTCTTCATTTTGTCTCTCGGTATGAAGAAATATAGAGATGTGCACCAGATCACTAACTTAGGTTGCCATCAATGACAACACTAGAATCCATATGCCAACAACCACTTGGTTATAAACTTGTTGATTTGGTTGAGGGGAATTAAGTTGTAAAATTACCCTATTCTATTTCTTGAAAGGTTGGTAATTACTTTGAGGTGCAGATTAAGACTTTTCAGGATGGCTAGAAGAATTTTCCACATCACAACCATACACCAAATTTTGATAATCGCAAAGGGTTGTACATAAATGTGTAAAGTATGGGAATATAAACATCTTAAGGTTGGTTTGGATTTTTCTTTGTAAATTCGCAATAAACATTCATTGAAGGTCAGCATCAGGAATCTTAATGTTTATTTGTGAATAAAGTGTTTGGTATCTTGCTATGAAATTGGTCATTTTCTCATCATCCTTTTGTTTGCATGTCATTGAATCAGATAGGGTCATCTTAGGACCCATGTGAATGTGGAAGTTTTTGTAGAAGGTTTCAACAAGCTCATTGAATGAACCAATTGAGTTATTCGATAAGGAAGAAAACCACTCTAAAGCAATGTCCATCAAGGATCTAGGGAATAATTTAGCCAGGAGCTTATCTTCAAAAAATGAAATCACTACATAGGGTTGTATAAGCAAAAACATGGCTAACAAGATCTCCTCTCCCACCATATTTCTCAAATCTAGGAACTTCTATACCTTGTGGCATTGGTGTTCTCAATATCTCCAGGGATAATGGGTTGGTTGTGATGTATTGTGAAGGTTGACCATTTTGTTGTTGAGTGAGGATTGTGACTTGTTGAATGGATGACACACTTTGTATAAGTGTGTTAAGGATGACATCATTGTTATTAGTGTAAGGTGGAGGGGAATAAGGTGGAGTGGTGTATGTATGTAGAGGGCAGGTGAATTGTAAATTTTTGAGGGAGGATGGTTGAGGAGATATGGTATGTTAATTCACAAAGATAGAAGGATTCCCTATGGAAATCCCTAAGGAAGTGTTGAAATTTCTAATAGGCTAAATGGTTGTGGTAACTTGAGTACTAGTGTATGTAGGAATGGAAATTAGTATTGTAGAACGAGGAATTGAAGTTCCACCTTGGCTTTGGGCATGCCACAAAGCTTGAGTACAACTAGTCATGGTAGAGATGGTGTTGTTAAAAACATGCACATTAGTTGTAGGAAGTAAAGTGATGGGAAATGAAGTATGCATACTATGATCCATAAGGGGTTGATTATCAACATTATAAAGAGAGTTATAAAACCCAAGATCCATGACGAATGGTGTATCACGGGATGACATGACTCTCAAACTATGTCTCACAATAGTATTGCTAATAGGAAACCAAGTTGTAAAACTCAGAAAATTTTCACAAACTTAGTGTACAAACCCAAAATGGAAAGAGACTTAAAATGCAATGCAATGACCTAATATTTAATGTGTAAATGCAATTTTTTAGATTCCAAGCAAGGTAATTTTCTGATTACACTATGCAATAATCTAAAAAATGAAATCTCATAAATGCAATTTTGAAATTAGACAATGAACTAAATGAACCAAATTAAGCTAAATATGATGAAATTAATGAAACAAAAGCTCAACAAACTATAATATAAATCTGAAAGTAGCAAATAGAAGCACATAAATGAAGATTTTAACTTCCAGAAATATAGATTATAGCTTGATCAAGGACTCATTCGCCCTATGGAAAATGGGTGGGAGATAAGGTTTTGAAACTGACTTTTATAGATTTTCAAATCTTTTCTAGTGGTTTTTATATTTAGGTCTACTATAGTAAGCTTCAGGTTGATTTTTTATAGAAGGCTATGTGAAATTTAAGTGAAAAATGTGACCAAATGATGACCTAAAAGACCTATTTTGATATGCAATTTTTGTTTCAATTTTCAAATGCAATTTTATATGATATAAATGATATGCAATATGATTGCTTTTTTTTTGTATTTTTTTAATTTAAAGAATAAAAAAAATACAATTCTAAAACCCTATATGAGATGCAAATTTGAATGAAAACTAAACACCCTAAATGAGATCTAATTCAATCCAAATTAATGCAAGATCTAAATCTAGGATGAAAAGGACTCCAAAATCATAAAACTACGATACTCAAAAAGTCGGGTTCATCAAAATGAGACGAAGAAAAATAGGTTGGGAGGATCCAAGATGGATTAACCAAATAGATGCAACCTAGTTTCACTCTATTTAATTCAATTATGAGGGTTATAATGCATAAATGAGTTACAGAAATCAATCCTAACCAAAATGACAGTAAAAAGGAATGTTTTAAAAAGGTCAAATGTTGTGTACCTATTGCAAAAAGTGCTTTTTCGGGCCTCCCTAAGGAATCATTCGCCCTATGGAGAATGGGTCCTAGATAGGGTTTTAGAAAATTATTTTTTGGGGTTTTGTTCTTTAATGTTTGCACTCCCAGATCCTAGTCAGAGACTGTCGAAAACCCGAAAATAAATCTTGTAGCTCAATTCTTGTGATTTCACAACTTTCTTAGCAACTTTGAAAACTGACAACTTTTGCAATTTTGATTTCCAAATGATCTTCAACCTAAAACCTACAATCACACATCAAAGAGGATAAATTTTTTGTTTGTTAGGGAAGAGGGGTTTGCCTTGGTCAAACCCCATTTTGGCAATTAACCTTACATAATGAGACAATGCATAAAGGAATGATGAATGAACAAACCAAATGTAACAACTCACCAAACCTTAATTGAAACCTTGGATTATAGATATGAAAACTAGCATGAAGTGGCCTCAATTAATGTAGATCTTGATCACAAAAATTGATTAGAAAAAATGCCTTGAATATGCTTGAATTGATCTTCAATGCTACATCACAACATTTTCTCAACAACATGTAGGATGCCCTATGCCTTTGACATGGTGAAATGACCCTTGATCGCTGCAATAATCCTTCAATAATCTTCCCTTGAATTCCTTATAAATTTCTCTTGAATTCTATAGCCTGATCTCATGAAGTTTCACAAAATTTCTAGGTGAAAACATAGTGAAATAACCTTGTATTTATACATAACTTAAGATTCATTCCCAAAATTCAAATATCACAGGCCGACATCAAATCTTGAATTTCAAATCATTAAAAATACTGCCAAAAACATATCCCAAGGGGTGGGGGGTCCTTGGTCTAAGTGAGGACTCATTTGCCATGTGGCGAATGGGTCTTAGCTCACTTAGCTAGGACACACTTTGCACAATGTGTAATGTTATTTGAAAGTAGGGTCCTAGGACCTAGTGAGCACCCATTCGCCAAGTGGCGAATGGGTCCTAGGTCACTAACCTACGACAAACACCTTCAAAAATTAAGTGTTGTCTAATATCATTTATGAAAGCCGAGCTTTATCCCTCATAATTTGTAATTAATCGGGATTGGATTTGAATTAAAGGGGCCAATTAACGAAAAAATGATCTCAATTAATTAATAAAGCCCTAGATTAGTGTGGAAGTGTAAAGATACACTTTACAACACCCTAAATAAGGTACCATTAAGTCCATTTAGTTAAATTGGGCCCTAAACTTAATGTAAATGTGTAAAACACATTACAACAATAAATCAAGGCAACATTAAGCTCATTTTAATAGTAATTATGCCCAATTTAAGCGTGAAAAAGGGATACTTTTTTTGACACTACAAGAAGTATAGTGAAAAAATCATATAGATCAAGTATAATAATTTTCCTAGAGGATTGGTCACCTTGGAGTCTATTTTCAGTTTAGATGATCAGTTCAAAAAGGGTAAAATCAACATGAATTTCAAACCAAAACAATATGAAGAATTTTGAATCTTCAAGGGTAAGATTATCAAGTTGGGAAAGGTATACACTAAGGAAGAAAAAGAGGCTTTCATTTTTCTTTGTCAAGAATTTCATGATATTTTTTCTTTGGAATATTCTAATTTGAAATGTTTTAATCCCAAAATTGCTCCACACCATTGAGCTTGAACCCAAAACAAAACTAGTAAGGCAAAATCAAAGATCATTGAACCTAAAGCTTGAGCCACTCATGAAGAGAGTATTAATTAAGTTGATCGAGGGTCCAAACATAATATTCCCAATCAAACACACCTCATGGATTTCTAACCTTGTACTTGTTAGGAAGGAAAATGGAGAGATAAGATTTTGTGACGATTTTAGGGACTTGAATAGAGCCTCACTCAAAGATAATTACCCACTACCCTCTGTGGAGAAAATTTTGCATGTTGTTTTAGATTTTGAGAGGTTTTCATTGCTTGATGGATATTCAAGCTGTAATCAGGTTTTGGTGAAGGAAGAAGACCAATATAAGACAACCTTTACTACCAAATGGGAACAATGACATACAATAAATTTCCTTTTTGTTTTTCCAATATTGGGGAAAATTTTGAAAGGGCAATGGACATGGATTTTCAAGTTTTAATGCATAAGATTATTCTTGTTTACCTCGATGATATAAGTTTTTTCTCAAAGGATGCTAAGGAAAAGTTTATGCACCTAAGACAAGTATTTGATAGGTGTTGAGAATATGGCATATCACTCAATCCAAATAAATTTTTATTTTTTTCCATGAAGGTAAACTACTTGGTCATGTGGTCTCAAAAATAGAATCACTATAAGAAAGGTTTGCAAAGTTTCCTTGGAATAATTAATTTTTTAAGAAGGTTTATACTTGATATAGCGAACCTTTTGAAGCCAATAACATCTATGCTAAAAAATAACGTGAGTTTCAACTAGAAAAGAGAATGCAAAAAGAGCTTTGAAGCATAACAACACCTACACTTGTAAATCCTAAATTTTCTAAGGAATGCATACTATATGGTTTTGGTGGCTTGGGCACTACCTCAGTTATGCTAGTACAATCAAATTAGGATGTTTTGGAGAAGCCAATAGCCTTCTTTAGCCAAGGCCTAGAGGGTTATGAATAAATGTATACATTGGAGATACACTTACTTGCTATGATTAGGAGTCTTAAAAAATTTAGGCATTTGGTTTCAAATAATAAGATCATTTGATGGTTGCTTACCAAAGTGTAAAATAATTTTGACTGAGTAAAGATTTAAATGATAAGAGGGTTGATTGGATAACCAAAGTGATGGAATATAACATGGAGATCAAAGTGATAAAGTTGGTAAGAGGTAAGGGTCTTTGTGAACAACTAGCTTCTAGGTTATAAAGTGACCAAGAAATGGAAGAAGAGGTTGTCCTTGTATCCAATAATGAACACCAAACTATTGTAGCTTCAAATAATACAAGTTGTACACATGAAATGTTCCATTATCTTTAAACAAATAAATGACCCAAGGGACTAAGAAGTGAAAAAATAAGATATTTCAAATTGCAAACAATTCCTTATGTTATTTTAGGTGGCATATTATTTAGAAAAGACTTTAATGGTGTGATGTTAAGTTGTTTTGAATCTGATCAAACTAATAGAATATTGGACAATTTTCATGATGGGACAATAGGAGGTAGTTTTTATCCAAAAAAAAATCTTAATATAATGAGGGTAGGTTAATATTGGCTTGATTTGTTTAAAGATGCACATACATGGGTAAGAAAATGGTGCAAGGGCACCAAGTTCATTTTTTGCAAATTTGGTCAAATAAGGTCATTTGGTAGATTTTAGGGTGTTTTGAGTCTAATAAGGTCATAATAGACCATTTTCTATTGTAACAAGTCCATTTGGTCAGTTTGAAGTCATTTTATTTAAAAGTTGTAAAAGTTATTGCTAGATGATTTATGGTTTTGATTGTGTAAGAGTTTTTTGCATCAACGTTTTGGATCACACTCTGTGATCCTAATGATGGATCACAGAGTGTGATCTGAAAAGTTGATGCAAAAAACTCTTACACAATCAAACCCAGAAATCATCTAGCAATAATCGATATGGATTGTGGAAATGTGATATCTTTAGTTGTAAAAGTTTTCATATTGAAAAGAGCAAAAATGCATACTTTGGAAGCCCAATGGTCATGGGAGTTCAAAATTTAGTTTGAGTTTGTTTTGGTAGTTTAATTTTGAAGTAAAAAGTTTAAATATTATGGAAAAACTCGATGTAAGATCTCTCCTAAAGTTTTGTTGAAGAAATCAATAAGAAACTCTCTCTTTCTGTGTGTTTTCTGAAAAGTTCTTATAGGTTATTGTACTTGCCTGTACAAGAGGATATTGGCTTGAAACTTATAAAACTAGATGGAGGCATGATGTAACTATATTTTGGATTTTGTTTGATTGAGTTTCATAAAGATTGAAGTGATTTATTGACAATTTTCTATAGGCAGGTAGGAAACCCTGTTTTAGTTTTGAAAGGGAACAAAATGCCTTAATCACCCATTCCAGTGATATAATAGCTTGAAACTTGGTGGGATAAGTTTTGTAGGATAGGTTTAGATGCTAATTTAGGATTTTAGAGTAGGGAGTTGAGTTTGAGGGATTTTTGATGCTGTCCTAGTTGCAAATCTATGAGTTTTAGATTGAAAAGTGAGGCTTTCAAGTAGGATTTTGATGAAACTGTGATGTTAAAGGTTTGGAGATGGTATAGGAAGAATAGGAAGATATATTTTAATGTGTTAGAGGTGTTGGAAAAGTGAAATAGGCTTGATAACATTGATTTTCAATAAACCCTCCATGTTTAAGCATGAAAGTGGCATAAACAAGGGTTTTGTAGTTTAGGGATCTTGTGGAGTTTCCCATTGGAAAAAGTGGTGGATTCGAACCATTTGAGGTCTGTGTTGAACATTGGAATAGATTTTTGAGGTTGGGAGTGTGTTGAGGTTGGTATTGCTTTGCAAAATAGGCCTAATTGGCTTAAGGGGACAATGTACTAGTCAAATCTAAGAGGCGATGTTCCAAAACTAGTATATGAGGTTTTGAGATATGTTAAAGTAGAGGAAAAAGTGTATCTGGAATGCTATTTTTTTGTGGGTTTGAATTGTCTTTGAAAAGATATGGACAAAAGTCTTTGTTTGCAATGCTACTAGGAGATCAGGATGAAATTGTGAAAAGTTGATAAGATAGGGTTGTAAGGGCAGAAATTTTGTTTGAGTTTGATCAAATTTTCATTGTGAGAAGGTTTTCCTCCCTGCTCTGCATCAGAAAATGCAGCAATTTTCCCATTTTTGCAAGAAAGAAAAAGCTATCAGCCTTACCTTTGCATCCAATACAAGTGGAACAACCCTTCATGAAGCAGGGTCTTAAATTTATTGGATTCATTAATCCAACCTCAAGTTTAGGACATAAATGGGTGCTAAAAAAAATGAGCTACTTCACCAAATGGACTATGGCTATTGCATTGAAAGAAGCAAATGAAATTTTAGTCCTAAACTTCTATGAAGACCTATTCATAAGGTTTGGTGTCTCTGATTCAGTTCTATCAGATAACTCATTGGTTTTATAGGAATAATAATAATTGATTGGACTATTAAGAATGACATACATTTGAGAACTTCATCCAACAACTATCCTCAAGGAAATGGAGAAGATATTTTTACTAATAAAATTCTAATCAAAATCATCAAGAAGACCATTAAGGATAACTAGAGAACTTTGCTCAACAAGTTGAAATCGGCCTTATGGGTTGATAGAATGACTCCTAAATGGTCTAAAAGTAACTCACATTATGTGCTTATGTATAGGAAATAGGAAAGGCCTCTTATCTCAATTAAGTTTCCATCACTTAGCTTATGAAGGAGCTAGAAATGATGGAAGAAGAGTCAATAGAGATGAAACTTGTTGAGCTGATTGAGTTGGATGAGACAAGAAGGAAAGCAATACAAAGCTTGGAGTTGCACCAATCACAAATGAAGAAATATTTTGATAAAATAACAATCCCAAGAGTGTAAAAGTAATAGATATTATACTCAAATGGGATGAGTTGAAGAGTAGGCATGTAGAACATAATAAGTTTGATGCTATGTGGAGTAGTCCTTTTGTGATCACAAGTAAAATACATTGTGCTTTTTAGTTGTCCAAGCTAGATGAAGAAGAGTTATCTATTCCAATCAATGGGATACACCTCAACTTATAATTGAAGTGATGAATTATATTTTGTACATATTAGGATAGTTTCCTTCCTGCTAATAAGTGTTGTTGCACAGTGTTTTAGGTATCTTTCCTCTAAGTGCTAATGAAGAGTTTGTTTTTCCATCAGGAGATTGCAAGTTTTGGTTTTTTTTAGGTGTTTAGTTAGTAATTTTAAGGTTTTCATAGTTGGTTGTCAAGTTTGTTCTGAGTTTTTGTTTTAGGTTTCTTTAACTCCATGACCCAATGGATTGAATAAGATGGGTGATCTTCTAAATTTTAGAAGGAAAAGCTTCCACAAAGGTCACCAAATGTGTAGTTTATTTTTCCTTTGGTCCAAAATAGTTCGTATTATATCACTTAATGTTTGGTTCAAATTATTATTTTCCTAGTTTTAAGGGGTTCAAGGACTTAGGTGTTTTGTTAATAATGTGTATTTTGTTGTGATTTATGTCAAATTCTAAAATATCTCAAATTTTCTCCAAGTTTGCATTCACTGAAAAGGAGGGAAGTTTTTCTTTGTATAAGGTAAAATATTTTAGAAATTTTAGGTTTTCCTTGTGGGTGTTGAAGAAATATCCCTCCATTCAAGGCATCAAAATAATATATTATTTTCATTTTCAATCCACATTGCATGAGAGTTTCTAGATGTTGTTTGAGCATTGTACAAGCCTTTTCTCTGCTACAACTAGGAGTGGAAAAAATATGTTGTTGTCATGAGAAGGACACACATTGTAGATATTAGACCAAATATCTTGGCAAGTTATGAGGAATAAAGAGAAGGTTTTAGGGACTCATTCAAACCTACTACATGTTTTCAAAATTTTCCTATATTGTTGGTTCTATATATGGTATGCATATATACTTCATAAAGACTCTATTGTCATTTTTAAAACCTTGTAGGTGTAGGAATACTCAAGATCACTGAGAGGGGGGTGAGTTAGTGATACACAAAAACTAAAGCAATGAAACAACTTTTGAGAAGCACAAACTTCAATGGAAAAATATAAAGATCACCATGACACAAGATTTATACGTGGAAAACCATAGAAAGGGTAAACCCACTATGTGAGTGTTGGTTGGGTTTGAAGAACCAATCCAATCCTCACATATTGTTCACTATTAGGTCTCACTGAATATAATATATCTAGGAGCAACAACTCCTTATGAAAAACAAGAGCACCAACTCTAATAAGAAATTAATGACAAATATATAGAGTACTACTCTATTTACAATATGCACCACCAACTCCAATGAGAAATGAATGACAAATATATAGAGTACTACTATGTTTACAATATACTCCAAATCATCTAATTCCCTTATTTCACAATCAAACATTCAATACTTCTCCCTCCTTACATACATGTATACATATTTCTTTACATGCATCCCCTTATCTCAACAAACACAAAACAAGATTTAAACTGAAGTATGTATGAACAAAAAACTTTAAGCCTTCATACACACCTTGATTGTAACCTTCTTTAAATGAACAAATAGTTGACACAAAAATACTTTTACATAATCATGTTCCTTATTATGATAATCAACCCTAGACAACATTAATGGATATTTGCAACTTCAAAGAATTGTTACAAAGATTGACACACTTTTCTTTCTTCAAATTAAAACTCTTATCACTTGCCTTTTCACACTTATCTATGCGAATAAAATATAATTCATGAATATTGCCATACAAAGTAACGATGAAACCCTTTAATAATATCTTATTCAAGTCTTCCTCCCTGAGTATTGACTTGACAAAAACATGGTTTCAGTGTCTTCAATACACTCTCACAATGCTCAAACCTCAATCAAAAAATCAACTCAATGCACTAACTCAGAAACATATACCATTTTTTCCTCAATACAATTACACAATTGTGTGTTATTGAACACAAAGGAAATGACACCCATATGCCTATCAAAATGAAGACCCCGGGAAGTAACTTTTCTATAGTTTTAAATGAGGACCTTTGATCTCTGAAACCTACCAATGACCATTGATCTTACTTTGGGTGGTGAAATATAAAATGTTAACTTGTCTAGACGATTCCACCAAAGGTAGGAGTCAGTTGTCCAACCAGCTTAAACCCTCAGGTTGTCACTTAAGTGACTTTCCACTCTGTATATTAACAATCAAAAATCAAATATAACATAAAGGTAACTTTTCTTTGAAATCCTTTATAAGACATAAACCCTGGGTCTTTAGGGTACAAGATAGTCTTAGGATTTTTAGATATGCTTAGTGTTTTACGTTATAGGATATAGAGATTTCAATAATCAAAACCTTAAAATCGGATTAATTACCACCATATAATTTAGCTCTTTATAATTCTCTAAAACAAATGATAAGAAGTGGAAATAATGCCAGCGTGTTTGAAACCCTAATCCTCATAAGAACATCAAGAGAGGTCAAAACAATCTTTGATAGTGATCACTTTGCAAATTTTTGAGAAAATATTTGGCAGTGCTCAATGACAATGATTTTTTAGGTCTATTAAATCTCGAACTTTAGAAAATATGCTTTTATTCAAAGATCTTCCATTAAATAATTTATTTATGCAAAACTTTGTCATAAAGATGTCGTAAAAATACACACACCACTTTTGAATCAATATGATGAAAGGAATGAACAAGTACACCTTCACTTTTGCATAAACACCATGAAATGAATACAAGAATGAACAAGTACACCTTTGACATCAATGAAAAATCAATCAAAAAACCCCCCCTTTTCCATTGATGGCAATTCAATTGACTTGCACATATATAACTCCCCCTTTGACATCAAATACAAAGGACTATATACTCCTCCTACAAAATAGGTATACCTCCATTTTAAAAACATCATTTTCATCTTGTCTACATGTAGGGACTTATTGAAAAACTACACTGTCATATCAATATGGATGAACATACTTAGACAAAACAATGCATGTCACTATCAATTTGGTCAAGATTGTCACCCTACCCATGAAAAAAGAATCTTTCAAGACAAAACATCATTGTACAAGGACAAAAAGTCCAAAAAAATAATGAATATCACTAGTAAAGCTTGACTGGGATGTGTAAATCCTCTGTGACTAAGATCACTAGAAAACTATGACGAAGATCACTAGCAAATTGTGACTAAGAAAGTAAACATGGAAATCATTGTATTTTGTCAAATCCACAAATGCAAAAGATGAAAAACTGGTAATATAAATCATGAATTTAGTCATGGCACTTGATAGGAGTAGAAGGCCACTGTCTAAGCATCATACCAGTGGCCAAGATCCATAAGAAACTCACTAAAAATATCAAACATGGACTAGCACTAACTTCTGAATCAAAAAGACCATATCACTATCCAAATAAAGGAGTATCAATATTTCACCACATGATAATGAATGATAGCATTGCAAAAAAAAATTGCAATAAAACCTAAATCAAACAAGGACTGCAACCAAATCTAAGAAAATCACTCAAGGTTCATGGACATAGAACAAAGATATAGGCTCCCCCTGAAACCATGTTGAAAAGAGTTGTTCTAGTGAAGAGAGGAAAGACATAGAACACATAATCTCTCCCTCAACTATTCAAATACATCCTTGGCTAAAGGCTTGGTAAAGATATTTGATACATGATCATTTTTAGTAACATAGTCCAGAACTTCATTTTCCAACACTTTTTCTCTCAAGAAATGGTATTTGATTGCAATGTGTTTAGTTCTAGAGTACATAAGAGGGTTTTTGGAGATGTTTATTACACTAGTGTTATCACACAAAATGGAAATAGGTGTAGGAACATTTACCTTGATGTCTGGAAGGGTTTGTATCATCCAAAGAATTTGTTTACAACAAGAAGCAACAACAATATTTTTTCCTTTGTTGTTGACAAGAAAACTAACTCTTGTTTATTACTATGCCAAGACACCAACCTTCCACCCAAGAATAATTATCCACCACTAGTACACTTCCTATCCTCAATTCACCCTACCCAATCAACATCGATATATGCAAGTAAATTGAAATCATTAGTTCTAGGATACCATAAACCATATTCAAGTGTGCCTTTGAGATATCTAAAGATCCTTTTCCCTGCATTCACATGTGATTCTTTAGGATACTATTGAAACCTTGCTACCAAACACACTTCTTGCATGATATTAGGTCTAGAATCTGTCAAATACAACAAACTACCTACCATAAATAGGTACATAGTTTGATCTACATCAGGTGAGTCATCAACCTTACTTAACTTATAACCTTTCTTTATGGGATTGTTGGCTAGTTTTCATTCATCCATTTGAAACTTCTTAAGCATATCCTTTGCATACTTAGTTTGGGAGATAAAAATTCCTTTATTAAGTTGTGAAACCTGTAATCGAAGAAAGGACAACTCTCCAAGCATAAACATCTCGAATTTAGATTTCATGAGATTAGGGAAAGCTTTACACATATCATCATAACTACTACTAAAAATGATATCAGCAGCAAAGATCACAACAACTAATAAGTCCTCACCTTTTGTTTTACAATATAAGTTGCTATCTACTCCACCTTTAGTGAATCCTTGATCATGTAAGTACTTGTCCAACCTAGAGTACCATGCTCTAGGTGCTTGCTTCAAACCATATAAGGATTTTTTTAGTCTATAAAAATAATGATGTCCTCCTACACATTGAAACCCTTCAAGATGCTTCATATAAACTTCTTCAAAGTTCCCATTGAGAAAAGTTGATTTCACATCCATTTGGTATACCTTAAAGTTCTTGTAAATAGATAATTCTTAGAACATCCTTATGGATTCTAGCCTTTCCACATGTGCAACAGTCTCATCAAAATCAATACCCTCAACTTCAGAGTACCCCTTACAAACAAGTCTTTCTTTATTTCTTGAAACCTTGCCATTTTCATCTAATTTGTTCCTAAACACCCATTTTGCACCAATAATGTTCTTGTCTTTAGGCCTAGGAACTAACTCCCATATCTTGTTCCTCTCTATTTGGCTTAGTTCTTCCTCCATGGCCTTAACCCAACATTCATCCTTGCTAGCATCATTGTAATTTTTTGCCTCTATTGCTGATAACAAACAAATATTGGCTTGGTCACTTGATTGTGCAAGTTTTCTTCTTGTTTGCACTCCAACATTTTTGTCCCCAATAATCTACTCTTTAGGATGATTTCTTTGTATATATTTTTATGGATTATTTATCATATCCTCAATAGGTTTTTCAGATGTTTCTTCTTCCTTTGGAACCTCGTGTTCTTATTTTGATTCAGATTCTTCTTCAACATCTTCTAATTGTTGTTTACCACGCTATAATTTTTTATCAAATTTAATATTAGTACTTTCAACTATTCTTTTGATTCTCTTATTGAAACACTTATATGCTTTCCTACGTCTAGAATATCCTAAGAATAATTCGTCATCAAATCTAGATTCAAAAATTCCCAAACCTTCTTCATCTCTTTTAATAAAGCATTTGCTACCAAAATCCTAAAATAACTAACATTGGCTGACTTACAATACCAAATTTCATATGGAGTGTTTTTGGTATTTACCCTTAATTGTGCTCTACTTAGAGTATACATAGCTATATGAACAGCCTCTTTCCAATAATTATTTTATAGATTTGCATCATGAAGCATTGTTCTATCCATCTCCTTGATTGTCTTATTCTTCCTTTCTAAAACACCATTTTGTTGAGGTGTCCTTGAGGCTGCAAATTATCTTTTAATACCATGTTGATCACAATAATCTAAAAACTCTTTTGAGGTGTATTCTCCACCATTATCAAACCTCAAGCATTTGATTTTGTAATCTGACTCCTTCTCAACCATCTTCCTATAGATCTTGAACCTTTCAAATGCCTTTGATGTGTGCCTAAGAAATGTCACCCAAGTCATCCTTGAATAGTCACTAATGAAAAGCATGAAGTATCTCTCTCCATTTAGTGCTCTTTTCCTTGTAGGACCACACAAATCTATATGCACTAACTGTAAGGGTTTTGTAGATGAGTGTTATTTTATCTTGAAGCTAATTTTGGTTGGCTTCCCATGTTGGCATTCATTGCATATGCTACTCATAGGCATGTCTCTTACATTTTTATTTCAACTGACTTTGATTAGATTATCAAAGTTTAGATGTTCGAGCCTTATATGCCACAACCAACTTTCTTCCACTTATCCCATAAGAAAAATTATTACATATCCATCTCTATTTTTAATCCCTGTGAGACTATACACATTGCTTCTTGTCCTTAAACCTTTAGCCTCTGATTTTCTTGATTTCTTCCTTATTTCATAGCCTTGATCATAAAACAAAATGTTTTATTCCATTATCACAAATCTGACTTACACTCAACAAATTGTGTTAAGACCTTCAACAAAGTAGACATCATGAATATGTGTTTTACCATCTAAAAGCAATGTATATTTACCTCTAATTTATACATTAGTATTGTCTCCAAACTTGACATACCCTTCATCATGGTCTTCAAACTTGGTGAATTTTCTCTTGTCCCCTATCATGTGGTTTGAACAACCACGATCTATGATCCACAAATACTTCTTCTTAGCATGGAGGGTAGCTTGCACAAACATTTATTTTTCAGTTTTAGTGGCCTTTTCTTTTTTCCTCCAAATAGATTTGGACTTATCCTCCTTCTTATCAAGGTTTGCAAGATTCATCTTCTTCATGGAATGATCATTACCCCTTTTCTTTTGTTCATCAAGAGTAGGTCTACAATACTTGGCTTATTGACCAAAGTTATTGCAATTTTTTCATCTTAGATTGCTTAACACCATGAAAGGAGTCCTACCAATAAAGTTAGATTTTCTTCTAAGGATAACCTTACAATCATTAGCTTTGCAATCATACTGGTTACAATAGAAACAATAAAAAGTAAGAGTTAAACTTGAATGATGCACTCCTTCTTGCAAGAGTTGAACTTTTGAGTCTTTTATTTCTATTTTTTGATAAACCATCTACATTAACATTGTTGTTAGGATAGTCATAATCAACATGTGCATCAACTTGGTTACTTTTCCCAACTTCTTCCTTTTAAATATCATGAGTTTTTGAATTTTTTCCAACTTTATACCCCAAACTAGTCATGTCTTTGAATCTATTTTGTTTTCCCAAAAGATCTTCCAGCCTGTTGTTGTTATACCTTTCTACCTCTTCCTCACACTCACAATTTATGCCTCTAAATGTTGACAAATCTTCTCTTTGGCTTCCAAATCCTTTTTTATCACATCTTCAATCATTTTACTCTCTTCAAGTTGATTTTTTAGACAGAATATAAGTTGGTTTGAATCCTTGATTGTTTTGACATCTCTCAAGGCTTCCTTCTTTAATATATTTATCTCCTTTAGAGCACAAAGTATTTCTCCTTCAAGGTCTACTTCACTTTCTTCAACTTGTTGATCCTTATTAGAAATATTGTCATATTATCGTTTTTCTTTTCATTTGAACATACAACAACAACCATGAATAGAGTTTCTTCTTCTTCATCATCACTATTACTTTATGAATTACTATCAATTATATCAATGTCCTTGATAAAGAGACTTTTTCTTTTTGAAAGTATTCTTTCTTCTAAAATTATACCGCTTTTGCCTTGTTTCCTATCATCTTCCACATCACTTTCATACTTTGCATAAGGACACTTGGTAGAAAAATGTCCTATTTTTCAATAGTTAAAGCATTTGAAAGGAAGTTTTCCTTTATACTTTCCTGGCCCCTTCTTCAACTTTCTAACAAAATTTGACTCTTTTTCATCTGTCTTTAGATTCAGAGTCTATTTCTTTGTATTTCTTCATAGTTTTAAATGTTACTTCTTTGTTTGTGGATACTTCATTGTGTGTTCTCATTTCATAGGGAGTGATTATTCCATGTAACTCATCTAGAGTGAATTTGTTTATGTCTTTTTCCTATTCAACAACAAATACCTTAGAATCATATCTAGGAAGAAATGATCTTAAGACCTTTTTGACAATAATTAAATCTTCAACTTTCTCACCAAGGCCTCTCATAGCATTGAATTTTTCATCTACTCTAAGAAGATAGTCTGTAATATTTTCTTCTTCATTCATTTTTAACCCTTCAAACTTATCTCTAAGGATTTGCAACTTAGCTTCCTTGATTTTTCCATCACCTTGATAAATACTGACTAACTTGTCCCAAACATCTTTTGCACTCTTACAATGCATGACTTTAACAAGGATCTCATTTTTCAAACCACAAAGGATGGAATTCTTGGCCTTTGCATTGCATTCATAAGCCTTCTTCTCATCAACAGTAGAAGGAGGTTTTGAAGGCATTGTATAACCTTTTTCTACTGATGTCTATACATCAAATCCCAAAGAATACAAGTAAGACTCCATCCCAAAAATTTAAAAAAAAAAATTAGTGCCATCAAACATAGGTGCTTTTCAGGTAGAAGATCCTTCCTGATTAGCCATAGTATTCCACTATCAAGATCAACCCAAGTTGATTAAAATTTTGCAAGGAACCTGCTGCTCTAATACCAATTGTAGGAATACTCAAGATCATTGAGAGGGGGGTGAATTAATGATGCACAAAAACCAAAGCAATGAAACAAATTTTGAGAAGCAAAAACTTCAAGGGAAACATATAAAGATCACCATGACACAATATTTATAAGTGGAAAACTCTAGAAAGGGAAAAATAATTGTGTGAGTGTTGGTTGGGTTTGAAGAACCAATCCAATCCTCACAATTTTTTTACTATTAGGTCTCGTTGACCAAATTCTCACTGAATACAATATATATAGGAGCACCAACTCCAATGAGAAATGAATGACAAATATATAGAGTACTACTCTATTTACAATATGCAACACCAACTCCTTATGAAAAATATGAGAACCAACTCCAATGAGAAATGAATGAAAAATATACAAAGTACTAGTTTGTTTACAATATACTCCAAATCATCTAATTCCCTTGTTTCACATTCAAACATTCAATAATTTTCCCTCCTTACATACATGTATAATAATTTCTTTACATGCATCCCCTTATCTCAACAAACACAAAACAAGATTTAAACTAAAGTATGTATGAACAAAAAACTCTCAACCTCTGCACACACCTTGACTGTAACCTTCTTTATAACAAATAGTTGAAACAAAAATACTTTTACATAATCATGTTCCTTGTTATGAAAATCAACCCCACACAACATTAATGGATATTTGCAACTTCAAAACACTATTACACAAATTGACACACTTTTTTGTCTTCAAATTAAAACTACTGTCACCTACCATTTCACACTTATCTATGCAAACAAAATAGAATTCATAAATAGTGTCATACAGAGTAACCATGAAACCCTTTTATACTCTATTATTCGAGTCTTCCTCCTTGAGTATTGAATTGACAAAAACATGGTTTTAGTGTCTTCAATACACTCTCACAGTGCTCAAACCTTGATTAAAAAATCAACTTGAAGCACTTACTCAGAAACATATACCATCATTGCCTCAATAAAGTTACAAAACTATGTGTAACTGAACACAAAGGTGATGAAACCCGTATGCTTGTCAGAATGAAAACCTTGAGAAGTAATTATTATGTAGTTTTAAATGAGGAACTTTGACCAATTGTAGGAATACTCAAGATCACTAAGATGGGGGGTGAATTAGTGATGCACACAAACCAAAGCAATAAACAACTTTTGAGAAGCACAAAATCCAATGGAAACATATAAAGATCACCATGACACAAGATTTATAAGCTGAAAACCCTAGAAAGGGAAAAACCACTGTGTGAGTGTTGGTTGGGTTTGAAGAACCAACCCAATCCTCACAATTTGTTCACTATTCGATCTCACTGACCAAATTCTCACTTAATACAATATATCTAGGAGCACCAACTCCTTATGAAAAATAGGATCACCAACTCCAATGCAAAATGAATGAAAAATATACAAAGTACTACTTTGTTTACAATATGCAACACTAACTCCTTATGAAAAATAGGAGCATCAACTCCAATGAGAAATGAATGACAAATATATAGAGTACTACTCTATTTACAATATACTCCAAATCATCTAGTTCCCTCGTTTCACGTTCAAACATTTAATACTTCTCCCTCCTTACATACATGTATAATAATTTCTTTGCATGCATCCCCTTATCTCAACAAACACAAAACAAGATTTAAATTGAAGTATGTATGAAAAAAACTCTCAGCCTTTGCACACACCTTGACTATAACCTTTAAATGAACAAATAGTTGACACGAAAAGACTTTTACATAGTCATGTTCCTTGTTATGATAATCAGCCCCAAAAAACATTAATGGACATTTGCAACTTAAGAGCACTATTACACAAATTGACACACTGTTATTTCTTCAAATTAAAAGTCTTGTCACTTATCATTTCACACTTATCTATGTAAACAAAATAAAATTCATGAATACTATCATATATAGTAACCATGAAACCCTTTTATACTTTTTTATTCAAGTCTACCTTCTTGAGTATTGACTTGAAAAAATATGGTTTCAGTGTCTTCAATACACTCTCACAGTGCTCAAACCTCAATAAAAAAATCAACTCAACACACTAACTCAAAAAAATATACCATTGTTGCCTCAATAAAGTTACAAAACTGTGTGTAACTGAACATGAAGGAAATGACACCCATATGTCTATCAAAATGAAGACCCTAGGAAGTAATTGTTCTGTAGTTTTAAACGAGGACCTTTGATCTCTGAAACCCGCCAATCCTTTAATTGAACAATGACCATTTATCTTACTTTTAGTGGTGAAATATAAAATGTTAAACTTGTCTATCTTGTTCCACCAAAGGTAGGGGTCGTTTGTCCAATGGGCTTAAACCCTCAGGTTGTCACTTAAGTGACTTTCCACTCTATATAGCAATTCAACAATCAAATATAACATAAAGGTAGCTTTTATTTGAAGGCCTTCATAAGACATAAACTATAGATCTTTAGGGTATAGGGTAGTCTTAGGGTTTTAGATATGCTTAGTGTTTTAGGTTATAGGATATAGATATTAATTCGATAATCAAAACCATAAAATGGGATTACCGCCATATAATTTATCTCTCTATAAGTCTTTGAAATAGATGATAAGAAGTGGAAAAAATTCCAACCTTTTTGAAACCCTAATCCTCATAAGAACACCAATAGAGGTCAAAATAATTTTTGACAGTGATCACTTTGCAACTTTATGAGACAATATTTGATAGTGGTCAATGACAATGATTCTTCAGGTCTATTAAATCTCTAACTTTCACAAACATGTTTTATGCAAAGCTCTTCCACTGAATACCTTTTTTATGAAAAACTTTGTCTAAAGATGTCATCAAAGGACACACACCACTTTTGCATCAAAATGAATAAAGGAATGAACAATTACACCTTTAACATCAATGACAAATCAATCAACAGTAGGATATTTTCAAGGGTTATTAAAATCTTTCAAATTTTATAAAAATTATGCAAGGACAATGATAATGACGTCTTTTGGTTTCCATCTCATGGATTTTCATGACAACATGCATGTGCAATATTCTTAGTCTAACAAAAAACCCTTATAAGAAGCCTCTAAGATTATTGATGAAGAGTATACATCCTATTAAATCCTCATTTGGTGTGATGATAGTTAATGTTTGAAGAGGTCTCATATCCATTATGTGGAATAATATGTCATGCATGCCCATGCCATACCTTTGTTATAGATCACTATGCTACTCCACCTATTTGATCAATGGAAGGCATGTTAAATTTCTCGTGACAGTAACCATGTAGCTTCTTAACAAATTTTGATAGTCAATGAGATATGCATTGTTTTCCTTTTGTCTAGGACTATCCTTACTATCAAATTTCAAGCATCAAGTTAGATATATCCACTATTTTTTTTGTCTTCTTTGCCAATGTCAAGATGAAAACATGTATTGATGAGCTCTTTTATTTACTATCATTTTTTGATAGTCATAAGTCATTTCCGAGTATGTTCACAAAATAATGGAGGATAGTTTAGAAGTTATTTATATGTCATTGAGTAGTCATAGTCATGCCAATATGATACAATAAAAGTATTGAAAGTCTGTGAATCTATGATGAGTAGCTCATTGATGTCCTTTTTAAACCCTAGATGACAGTGTGACAAGGTTTCCACCCAAGGATAGTTTTGGTCCTTCATGATAGTAAGAGAACATAGAGACACAATATAGGGTTTCAGTGATAAATTATCATAAAGAGGATAGGGGATGAATAATTTTTTTATCAAAACCCTCCATAAACACCCTATTAAAAGACCATTGAGATACAAATTTAACAGTGTCTCATACAAAAGTGAGAAAAATATAGTCACAATGTAATCCTTATGAGATATGGTACTAAGGAATGAAGTCTTATGAAAAAAAAAATGTTATGCACAATTTAGTGATATTTAAAAGTTTGAAGGTGGTTTAATAAATATGTGAAAATAACAATCTTATGCATGATGATGAGTGATAGATTATTTCAAGATTTCAAATAAAAAAATGCATAAATATTAAAGGGGAGTTAGAGGCTTGAGGTTTTAGTTTAGGTCTTTGCCAAGATGTATTGCTACTCTCTATGCCAAAATTCATTGAATGCATAAGCATAAAGACAATGACAACATTAAAATAAAGGACAGTTAAGGCAAAGGTTCATAAGTACAGTGAACAAAAGGATACTGAAAAATAGTGCATGATAAGAGGTTTCAAGGGATATAGAGATGAAAGATAAACCTTGAAACCCTAATGTACTAAAGTGAACTATGCAGGATAGTAAACCTTAAAGGTCAGTTAATAATGATAAATGTAGGAGTTTCACATGTCCATAGTAGATGGTTTTATAGGAGGTTTGATAATAGTGAGAAATGTAGTATGACAATACTAAGGCATAATTAAATTCATTATTCAACCCATGAAAAAGAGGGCTTAGAAGTATTAGAAGTATCAATGAGTTACATTAACGGTGCAATCCTCTAAAGTATAGTATGACAAAGAGGATGTGTTGTAAGGTATGACTAGTGTTGATGTGAATAAGGTCTTGTACCTAGATAATTCCCAGTAGGGGACTTATTGACATGTTAATTTTATTTAGGTTCTAGATAAACTTCTAGAAGTCTTAGTTGTCTAGATAAGATCTTATCATATCTTATATTTTTTACTTTTTTGTCAAGTTAGTTATCTCATAACATAGGATTAAGGCACATGTGAAAATCTTGTCTAATCCTATCTCTCACCTTGAATTTATAAGTAAGGCCTCTCATGTACATTACATGTCAAATATTGTAATCTTACATCCATAATCATTGCAAGCTATTCTTGCCATTTTCTTTCTTGTGGAAGATATTTAGGTCTAGAATCTATTCTTGGGGTGTTGGAGTTCACCATTAACTCCTGTATGGTATCAATGCTTCAGTGTTGCATATTCCTTCCTAGATCTGAGGGAAATATATTGGATTGAAGATTTGTTAGGTTCATTTTGGGGATTCAAGGACCCCATAATTGAATCTAGGGTGTCAAATAAAGTCAAGTTTTCCTTTCATTTTTTTCAAATTCCTTATGTTTTATTAGATCTACAAGGGTTTCAAGTAGGGTTAAAGTTTCCAAATCCAAGAGGTAGTTGAATATTTAGAGCATTTTGGGCTGAATTTGACCCTACCATCACATTTAGAAGCCTCGAAAACCTTAAGATCAACTATCAAATCGTCAAAATCGAACACTTTTGTCCCAAAGGAATCAATTTTTTTTGTTGCCAATCATCATTTTTCATATGGAATTCATGAACAGTGTATGGATCTGTATCACACAATGTTGGTCGTATTATTGCTAGTGTCTGTAAGTTGTAGAATATCCTAGGCATATTTTGTGGGTACCATCTATTGGTGTATGTCTACATCATTTTTTTTTCGACTATACCTATACATCACATCGTCTTGCATCACTCTATCATTATTGCTCCAACATATAGCATTGGTCACGTGGAATTTCCCCCCATGATTCCTACCATGTGTTAAGCCATACGACGCCCAATGGGTGGAATAGACAACCCGCCACCCCCTCCACCCTTTCACCATCAAAGTGAGCTTTGGTGTTATTTTTTTTAATTGACAATGATTGTTGTCACATCAATGACTAGGAGCCAGCCCCCAAGGGGCTTAATTTTTCCCCCTATGCTCAAGAAGAGAATTTTTTTCAAATCGCTATAACATCCAAACTAGGAAGCAAAATTTTGAAAATGAAATATTATCAAAAAAATGGTTTTGTGAATTTTATAGTGGTGCAAGTTAGTTTTCAAAATTTTCTTATTTGGTGACAGTAATTTCTGATTGAAGTCAAATCTTTTTTTTGGCTCTTGAGCTCATAAATTTTTGTCATGATCTTCATTTTTGTGATTCTTGCGGCATTGGAAAGGTATTGAGGAGCTTTATCTATCCATCCATGCACTTTTTCCTATTTTTCCTAGGTATATATTTTTTTCAATTCTTTCCTGATGGGTATCTCAGAGGATTACATGGATATTTTGGTAGTTGGGAGGGTATCATTTTGATCATTATACTTCATTTTAGCCACATTTCATGTATTGATCTATGATTTTATCATTTATGAAGTGTTTCATTGTTTTAATCATGGGTTATGCAACTCATCCTTCTATAAACATTTTGACTAAGGACAATGATGTCTTGGAAAAAAAACATCCTAACACATTATAGGTGGATCAATCATTTGCCTCATTTTTATGGACTCATACCTAAGCCATATACAGCATGGAAAGAATTAGTTTGAGGTAAAATAATGATCATTTCATAGGATTTATTGATTCTAGTTTTAGTGCAAGCATCTTCAAAGAGACCTACAATCAGATTTCGGGAATATCATGCCCACACACAATTTGGACAAAGATTCGGAAGATTTTTGGAGATAGACATACTCCTCCATTCCTAAATGATCATGTATTAGATTGCCTCATTCCACTTGATGATGTTGATAATTTACCATTTGATGATGAAACCTTAGAGGAGTTTGAATATGATGCAAAACTTGAGCATCTTGATGATCCATAGACTTCTCCTATAGATCCTACTTCTCCAATTGAGATCACACTTTCATCTTCTATTGGTGATTCATTGTAAACTTCCAGTGACTCATTACAACATGTATCTAATTGTCTTCATGACTAGGATTCCTATTTATCAGGCATTGCATCTTTGTTTGTGGAGTCTCATAATTCAGATTTGGAGGACCCATTTGAGGGTTTATCTCTCCTATTTGATGATCATCACTGAAAAGTTATTGTCACTTCATTTCTATCTTTGGGGTTAGTTCAATATTAGTTTCTGTTTGTTCTTGATTTGTCACATTGTGTTGTGATTGGGCATGTCCCTGATTGGATTGTGGCATCATCATCATCTACCAATAACTTGGCAACCCATGAGAAAATTTTTAAAGACAAAATCTTCATACATACGGATTCTACTTCCTATCAATTCCTATCCAGATTGGGAAGCATTCCTACACTTGTATTTGGTATATCTCCTTCCCAAAGGGAGAAACATTGTTTGTAGGCATTAGATCATGTTTTGTCTTCAAACATTCACCATTTTTGTAGGAGATTATATATTGTGGGGGGCTACATAGTCTCTCTCTTTCCCTCATATGGGGAGGTCATCAATTGTATATTCATGATGGATGTAATCCTTGGGGTTATCATTGAGTCCTCTATACATAATCCTTGTTTGGATCGTTTTTCTCTTTTGGAGAGGATTTTTGTCCCACTAGGTTTTCTCCTTTTCTCTGTTTGTGAGAGATTGCATTGTAAATGGGTACCTAACATGGCCTAGTTGCTGAGACCCATAATCATCCTTGCATATTTGTATCTTTTTTAATAATCTACTCCCTAGGTTACAATTAAGGGGGGTTGTTGGTGTGAATAAGGTCTTATACCTAGCTCATTCCTAGTATGGGGACTTATTCACATGTTAAGTTTACTTAGATTCTAGATGACCTTCTAGAAGTCTTAGTTGTCTAGATAAGATCTTATCATATCTTATCTTTTTTATTTTTTATCAAGTTAGTTGTCTTATAGCTTAAGATTAAGACATGTTTCACAATCTTGTCTAATCATGGATCTCTCACTTTTCCTTTATAAGCAAAGCATCTCATGTATATTACATATTCAATATTACAATATTGCATTCATAATCATAGCAAGCTATTCTTGTCATTTTTTCTCTTGTGGAAGATATTTTGGTCTAGTAGTTGTTCCTAGGGTGTTGGGAGTTCACCCTTAAATCCTACAACAAGGTCATAGATGATTCTCAAATGGTCAAGAGAAAGCTCTAATGTGCCAATATTGAACATTGTTTTGGAACTTGAAGCCTAGAAGACCATGTGTTGTTCCTTGCACACACACCTCGTTGAAAGCAAGGATCCCCATCTTTTCTTCTTTCTTGGTTTTCTCATTTTTTTGCAATTTAGGTTTAGTTCTTTAGGTTGGTTTCCCTTTTAGGCGGGTACCTGTTTGGTTTCAAGTTTTGGGTGCATTCATAATTTAACAATTGATAAGATTGCGGAGATTTAATGGTTGGTTGGACAACCCTCAATTTTTTGCAAGGTTGGATGATCCCCATTTTTCTAAAAAGGTTTTGTCATAATTGTTTTTCTGCAAGGTCATGTGAAAGTCAATTTTCCATAGGATTTAGGGTATATTCAAATTTCACAGTGGCCTAGGATACTTTAAATTTCTGCAATGTACTTTCCATGCCCAAATATATGGGTTTTCTATCAATTACAGTTGTTTAAACATTGGGATACAAAAAAAATGAGTATATGTGGAGGGATTTTCTCCTATTCCAAGAATGATCCCACCATGGATTTGAAGGGCATAAATTTATTAAAATTTTGATTGATGATGAAGTTTTTATTATGTCCCTATGCCTTGGTGGTCCCATGCTAGCCTCCTCAATGAGGCACTTCTACCCATGTTGTTTAACTTTCATGAAAGTTGGGAATTGTGAAAGCTTTCGATATATCCATTATATTGAGAACTTCATGAAAGGTTTCTTGTAAATGAAATTCATGGAATGATAATATTTTCTAACATATATCCACAATTATCCTTTAGTAGCTCACAATAATCACTATATCTCTACAAATCCATGCACACTCTATTTCTTCAACACACTATTCACTTCTAGGTTGTGGGAATCTTATATTTATTGCATATAATTTAAGATTGCGGGACTCTAGCCCCTATTTTACCTACATTTAGGGCGAGATGCATTGTTGAATTATGTCCGGTGTTAGTTTTCACTCCATGAATGGTGTTCTCTAGGTATTCTTGGATGATTTTAAATACATAGGATGCCAATAAAATGATATCATTGATTTTTTGCAATACAACTTTGCATTTTTCCTATAATGCATATGTGCCCTCATACTCCTAAAAATGAAGTATTTTGTAGAGTGTGTGGTGCATGAATTCTAAGGGTTGTGATTTATAATTCCTTTAAAAGCTTGTTGTTTTATCATGATTTTAATACTTTGGTTAAGTGAGATCCTCATTAAATATTGTCTCCACCCTTTCTCATTCATCCATGCATAATTTCCACACTTATCGGGGTTTCATGCATTGTAGGATTTTCTTCACTAATCATACATCTTCAAATTTTGACAATATTCAACATCCCTCATTTCTGCATTGACATCTCTCTTGGGATGTGTCTACCACCATAAAAATCCCGAAATAACTAAAGGCTAGCTTGAAACATAATCGAGATGGCTTAAAAAACTTTCGACCCTAATGAGACATGATTAATCCACATTAAATGAATTGAGTGAATTTGGATCATCATTATTAATAATATTGATTTTCTCAATGGTATTTTATGGGATTACCTATTTCTCATAAAATTGGAATGGTTGGAGTTGTTTATGGAAATGATTTCAATAATCCTATAACTAATTAGTGTATTGCATGATAAATAATATATTAATCATTTATTATGACGTTTTTAATGCAAGAATGTTGTGTTTTTAGAATAGTCAATTTAGGACCAACTTGCGTATGCAGGTTTGATGCTTAGAGTTGTGTGCTAGTTATACTTGAAAGTTATTTGAAGGATCAGAGGAAATATGATTAAATATCCCAAGGAAGGCTTGTAACTAATTTATTCAAAGATGTATGATGAATATATGGAAAATATTTAATGTACATCAAATATTAAATGATGATGTAATCTTGGTTGTTGGTGTTGAGATAATCTCCACCATTGATCATGCCATAGGTTTGTTGTCTATGCCTATAAAAGGCAATCTTCTCTCATTGTAAAAGTTTGTTGAACTAGAATTGTTGTAACTAAACATTTTGAGATCAATATAATACAAGCATTGAATTATAGTGTTTTACTTGTGGTTTCTTATGTTTGCATGGTTCCTTTTCTTCAATATTGAATAAAGTTCAGTTATGATGATGATGAAGTGTGAAGATATTCGATAGATCTCTAGTTCATACCATTTGTAGCTTGTTGATTGCAAGTTTTTTTGTATGGTTAGTCTAAACCTTATATTATATTAGTTCAATTGTGAAGATTTGTTTAAGTTACACCAAAACTGGATATTTACATGGGTGTTCATAATATGAAAATATTTTGATTACCTTTGAAGATTGCATTATTCTTGTGGAATTGTGAGTTAATCCTTGATTAAATAGGAATTGGTTGTGTGAGGGATTTTTCTACCTGAAGAACCAGATCATTATTGTCATTGTCCCTAGGTTTTCTTAACTTAATCTCTTCTTACCCTATCTTTTGAAATTTATTTTAAAGATTTGAGTTAGTATAGGAAGAAAGCATCACTTGAATTGTAGTATCAAATGTTAAAGATTATTTTCAGATTCTAGAATTGGAAATCCAGTTAGGGTTTCATATCAAGGTTTAAATTATTTAAAACCCTAATTTCTCAAACTCTAATGAGGTAATTGTAAGTCCCCTTAATGAATAAAAAAATATTAAACCACTGTCATTTTGCAAGGTCAAGACTTGAATATTGAATCCTTGGGAAAATCTTTCTGAATTCTCAAAAGTTAGATTTCCTTTCAAGAGAGATAAAATACTTCACATTTTGTCTATTTTGTGATGTGCAAAAACACTCGTTAAAAAAATGGTACTAGAAGGAGGGCAATAAAAGATGAGCTAGAATTTGAATGAGCTTACAAGTTGTAAATATGAGATATGATAGATCTCTCTATATCTTGAAAATCTAAACAAATGAAAAAATGAAAAACCAAAAACAATATGCAAATGGATAGGCAACAGTTTGTTATCTCTTTTTATGAAGAAATTCATAGGTTTAACATTCCACAGTTTCAAGAAGCTTTGAATAGATAGTTATACCCTAAGAATTTTCAAACTTTACTTTATCATATAGGTGTAGATACATGACACCACCCAGCATGATGAAACAAATTGTTTGACATTTTTGAAAAGATTGGATATGGTTGTGAAAAGAAAAAATATTTTTAGAAACTTGAAGAGTGTGTAAATCCAAATAAGCTTAGCCCCAATATTGGACACAATAAAATAATTATATTAGAATTTCTAACATAAGGAATTACATTTTATCATGCATGAGAAGAAAAAAATTGTTGATGTACAATAAGGAATTCAAGGTTCTTAGGCATTCCCACATAATTCTCTCTTTATGTTGGTAAAACTATTGGAGTTTCATATGTTCATCCTCACATTGTTTAAGGGAATACTTTTCATCGTATAAAGCACTAAAAAAGGAAGTCCAAGTCTTAATTGATTGATATTCTATTTCATGTTATATATTGGGTGTTTGTCACTATTGATGTATTGAGACAAAAAAATAATGTTGCAAAGGAAATATTCTTTACTTTAGTGAGTTTATTGGTAAAGAAGTATGATTCAAATTGTTAAATCTAATAGTTGACCAGTGTGGCATTAATTTGTGCCTTCAAAAATGTTGGAATGACGATGTTGAATTGAATCTTGAAGGGATTGTGTTGGTGCATTGTAACTTGTTTGAATGTGATATCACTAGTCCAAGTTAAGTCACCAAATATTATAACTATCTAAAGAGATCCTAACATTGCACTTCTAAGGTTGTATTAAGTGTTAAAAAAAAAAATCAAACTAAATGGAAGTCAGGTAAGTGAAAGTAGCTTCCTACACTAATCTAAGTAGGGGAGAGTTGCAAAAATTTATTTTTAACACCTTTTATAATTACAGTATCAAAATATGCACATTTAGAAATTAAACAACATAAACAATAATGCAAACCATAAGATAGTGTTTATGTGGGAAAACCCTTTCAAGGAAAAACCCACACTCCAAATCACACAATCAACAACAATGCCAGTTACAATAAAATCTCAAGAGAAATGCTCAAGAGTCTTCACACTACAACAAGAGTCCAGAGTAATTTCAATAGCATAACAACATGTAAGCTCCTTCAAACTCGTCACCATGGAAATGCACTAAGTTTTTAAGTATTTATAACCTCTCAACATAAAACAAGGTACCCAAAACTTGCCATAACCAATTTCCATGCCCAAGGTGTGAGCATGAGTTCATTATGACATGTCGTCATAATCAAAACTCATAATTATGAAAATCTTCCATAATCAGCCCCTGTTCCATAAAATTAGCCACCACTGCACATGCAATGATCCTGCATGCATGAAAATACCTTGCATGTGTAGGTTCCCTCATCACATGGGTCCCACCTGTCATAGTTAACTAGCGATATATCTTTCTTGACTCTTCCATCATCATTATTAGTCATAAAATAACATAGCAAGTTTTCATAGCCCGTTACATAGTAACTTATGAAAAATGCCAACAATTTAGGCATAAATCTAGGTCCTCCAAAGTTGACACCTACCTCCACTAATTTAGCTTACAAATTGTACATTTCACTTGTCATGTAGGATACCACATCACTAGTAGGTCCCACAAAGTGACATCAATTTGGGTAGGCAATTAAACATTATAATATAAATAAATACATCACAAAATAATAAATAAATGCTAGGACTCAAAGGTTGAGACACCCTAATCCCAACATTCTTGCACTTATCGAAGATTTTTCAAGATTCATATGAAATCATCTTATTAAGGGCCCAAGGCCCATGGAATCGGAACACCATCTGAACTTCTTTGTGCTCATTGGTTTTGTCAGGACATCTACAACATTTGTCAAAGTGTCAACCTTCTCCAAGTTCACCTTTCCATCTTCTACCATATCATGAAAAAAATGATATTGGACATCAATGTGATTTGTTTTGGTGTGGAAGGTAGTGTTCTTTGTTAAACAAATGGCACTCTAAATGTCACAAAAAATGGTATTTTTTCCCACATCTAAACCAATATCAGAGAATAATATTTTAATCCAAATGGCTTCCTTATAAGCATGAGTAGCTTCCATGTACTCTACTTTTGTTGTGGACAAAGTGACTCCAACCTACCGCTTACTCATCCAACTAATAGCACCACCAAACATCATTAAAACATAACCACTAGTAGATCTTTTGTTGTCAATGTCACTTGCCCAATCAGAATCCACATATCCATGAATACTCACTGAATGTTGAGGTCTAGTAGGATAACCATGAAAGAACAGGGCATACTCAGAAGTACCCCACAAATACTTGGACACTCTCTCAATTATATCCCAATGTACCAGTCTAGGATTATCCATAAACCGACTAAGGACTCCCACTGCTTGGGAAATTTTTGGCCTTGTATAGACAATAACATACATTAAACTGCCAACAACACTCACATACGATACTTTGTTCATGTCCTCCATCTCAACAAGATATTTTGGACAATCATTCACAGAAAGATTTATCCCTTGCATCACAAGAACAACTAACTATCTGCCATGTTGAATCTCTCCAACACTGAGTTCACATACTTGCTCTGGGTTAACAAAAGCTTTTTGTTAACTTTTTCTCTCATGATCTCCATTCCCAAAATATACCTAGCTGCACCTAGATCTTTCATATCAACCTGTGTCGACAATTGAGACTTCAAATTTGAAATTATACTTTTACTATTCCCCAAAAAAAAAATCATCTATGTATAAAACAATAATGATAATGCGACCATTTTCAAGTTTATAATACACAATGGTCAGATTTAGATCAAAGAAATCCCAATGACAACACATAGGTATCAAACTTCTGGTACCATATTCTAGGAAAGTGTTTCAAATCATATAGATACTTCTTTAGTTTGCAAACCAAATTTTCTTTACCTTTGACAACAAAATGTTTTGATTGTGACATGTAAATCTCTTCCTCCAAATCATCGTGAAGGAATTTTGTCTTCACATCCATCTATTCCACTTCCAAATCATATGTTGTTGCAAGTGATAATAGGAATCATATAGATGTCAACTTCACAACAAGAGAGAATATCTCACCATAGTCAATTCCCTCCACCTGAGAATACCCCTTAGCGACCAACCATGCCTTGTGCTTCTCAACACTATCATCAAGACCACACTTCTTCTTGAACACCCATTTACAACCAATAGGTTTGCGTCCATCAAGCAAAGGTTCCAGATCTCAAGTCTTTTTTTTGTTCAATGCAGTCATCTCGTTGTCCATGGCTTTCATCCAGGAATCTACATCACTCATACCCATGGCCTCTCTGACAGTCCTAGGCTCATCAATGTTAGAAATCAAAGAAAAAATTCAACTAGAATCAAATAATGAATAACCAAACCTTTTTGGTTTCCTCCTAACATGCGTAGACCTCCTCAATTCTCGAAGTTGAGGTTCTTCTTCTTCTTCAAAATTTTTAGAGCTGCTCAATCTCTCCTCATCATCAGGTCCAGAAGGATTGTGTAGTTCACCTTTCATAAGAGTAGGTGGAACCTAAACTACCTCCTTCTTCTCTTTCTCCTATTTCTCTAGCTACAACTCAATAATGGAAGGTTTCATCTCTCTAAAAATTACACTTCTGCTATATAGAACCTTTTGGGCCTCTAGATCCCAAATCTTGTACCCCTTCACAACAATACCATAGTTGATGAAGACACACTTAACTGCCTTGTTTTCCAACTTAGAGCTCTTCTCAATTAGAACATGAGTGTAAGCTTCACAATCAAATACTTTCAGACATCTTACTGAAGGTTTTTTACTAGGCCACACATCCATGGGTGTCTTTTCAACAAGCGTCGATATAGGAGATTTGTTGATCAGATAACATGCAGCGGCTACCGCTTCTACCCAAAACTTATACTCAAGACCAACACCAATTAGCATACTCCTAGCCCTCTCCATCAACATCATGTTCATCCTCTCTACAACTCCATTTTTTGTGGGGTGTATGGGGTTGTATTATGTCTCTAAATAGCATTCTCTTTATAGAACTTATTGAACTTTACTGAACAAAACTCACCACCATTGTTAGTCCTCAAACACTTATCTTTCTACTAGTCTAATTTTCAACCAAGGCTTTAAACTCCTTAAACCAAATAAAGACTTCAACTTTACTTCTGATAAAATAAACAAATATCATGCTACTATAACCATCTATGAAAAAAACAAAATATACAGATTTTGACAATGAAGGAACATTCACAGGACCAAACACATTTGCATGAACATATTCCAAAACCCCAAAAGACTTATGAGAACTAGATTAAAAAGAAACATGGTGTTGTTTTCCATAAACACAATGTTTGCAAAATTTGAACTCGAGATTACAATCATTAAGGCCTTCAACAAGTCTCTTACTTTTTAGGGCTCTAAGACCCTTCTCACCGATGTGACTGAGTCATTGGTGCCATAGCATAGTCTTCTCCGTAGGAATCTTCATTTCCATGGAATGAGAACCCTTAGGTACCCAAAATGCATGACCATTAGATGTAGTTGTAACAAACTTTGTCTCTACATGATTTGACGATGAGGATGAAGAATCCAAAGGTCTCTTCTTTGATGTGTTAGAAGAACTATTGCATTGAACTATGCATGCATCTAGCTTGTAAAAGGTGCCAATCTGAACACTCTTATCCAACACCATCGCTCCTCTCATCATCTTACATCCTCCACTAGAGAAAAACTTTCACTTACACATCATTTAGTTTACTCATAGATATCAGGTTTCATGTCAAACCTAGGATATACAAGACACCATCAATCCCCTTCACTCTTTGATCAAGGAATCTGATTTTGACTCTTCCATGACCAATAATCTTCAGGTGAGATTCATCATCTAGATACACCTTCCCACCATCATATTCTTCATACTTTAAAAACCAACCTCTATGAGAGGTCATGTGGAAAGAAGCACTTGAGTCTATCAACAACACATCTTCTAATGTATGGGTTGTTAAGGCTACAATAAAGGCATTTGCATCATCCTAAGAGGATTTGTCAAAGTCGGGATGAAAGAATTATTTTTTCCTTTCTTCTTCTTCTCTTCCTTGCACTCTTTTCTAATATAACCAATTTTTTCGTAGTTCCAACACTTCACCTTGGACCTTCCAGGAGACTTGGATCTCCCCAAATATTTTGACTTCGATTTCTTGTCCTTCATTTTGCCTTTCTCCTTTGATCTACCATGAAAAACAAGGGCCTACTTAGCCATCTCATAAGACTTTATTTGCATCTCTTTAGATAACAACAAAGACACCACCTCATCCATCTTGAAACTAGCTATTGTGATTCTAATAGCCATTATAGGGTGGTCACACAAGTTCGACAACAAACACAACATGAGCATGCAATGACCTTGTTCATCAATCTTATCTCCAATGGAACCCAATTGAGTTATCAACATGTTGAATGTGTTTAGGTGATCTACCACAGATACTCCATCTTCCATATTCAAATAGTACAACTTTTATTTCACAAGAACAACTTGTTTACCAGGGATTTAGCCTGATAAATGTCTCCAAGTTTCTTTCAAAGTTCTTTTGTAGTTTTCTCCTCATGGATGTTTAGGAGGACAAAATCAACAAAAAAAATTATGATCAAACCATTGGATTTCCTATCCATAAGATCCCAATCTTCTTGGGTTGTTGTGGTTGGTTTGGTTCTGGATATTTCAGCCCACAAATATCTATCTACAAGCATATCCTCCATTTTCATTTTCCAAAGTTCAAAGTTTCCACCGTTAAAATTCTCCATCTCAATTATTTCTGATGTACTTTCCATCTTTTTCCTACAACAAGGTCACAAAATACCCTTCTGCAAAACTCCCACTAAAACAAAGATCAACTAAAAAAAAACCTTCAAACCTAACAACAAAATCAAAGCTAGCCAGGCTCTGATACCAACTGAAAGGAAGTTGGGTAAGTGGAAGCAACTTCCTACACTAATCTAAGTAGGGGAGAGTTACAATATTAGAATATGCACATTCATAAATTAAACAACATAAAATACAATACAAACCATAAGACAATGTTTACGTTGGAAAGCCCTTTCGGGAAAAAACCCACACTCCAAATCACACAGCTCAACTTGTATTGTCAACAACAATGTCAGTTACAATACAATCTCAAGAGCAAGGCTCGTGAGTCTTCACACTATGACAAGAATCTAGAGTAATTCTAACAACATAACATGTAAGCTTCTTCAAACCTATCACCATAGAAATGCACTAAGTTTGCAAGTATTTATAACCTCTCACATGAAAAAAGGCACCCAAAACTTTCCATAGCCAATTTTCATACCCAAGGTGTGAACATGAGTTCATTATGACATGTCGTCATAATCAAAACTCATAATTATGACAAAATAATAAATTTAAATTTTAGGACTCAAAGGTTGAGAAAATTGAAGCATCCAATTTTAGTGGTATATACCCAAGCCCTCTATTTTTAGGCAAACATTTAAGTTGGATAAGTTTTATGATGCCCTGCTTATGTGATCCTTAATTTCTATGATCATCATAACCTTTATGTTTCATAATGGAGAAGCCTTTGTGATACTAATCAATTGGAAATTGAACCTATTTAGTATCTTCTTTGTCTTGATATAGGCAGGTAGAAATATCCTCATCAACAGATTCTTTGTTCAGTTCTCCCCACTTAGAAAAAGTGGTAGGGAGTTGATATTGGATGATGGTCTTTGAGTCCTTTTGAATGGGACATGGTTTACCATAAGATTTAGGAGATGTAGGTAATTTTTCAATACAAAAGGAGTCTATCATGTTGTATTCACTACATCCTTTGTATTGTATCTGGACCTTATGTTCGAAAAAGAATATGGAAGGAAGTGAAGATTTGGAAAGCGTTGTGGGATCAATATAATGTGATGAATTATTCAATGATGCTTTTATGTTAATGGAAACTTGGAATTCAAGAATTCCCTCCAATTTATTATAGTATTGGAATGGGTTAGGATATCCTAATATAATGATTTCCAATCCATTATAAGGGAATTTCAAGCATTGGTGATACATGCAGGGAACGACCTTCATGGCATGAATCCATGGAAAACTGAGGAGAAGCTTGTATGGAAGGTTCGGATCCAAGACTTAGCATACTATATTTTCCACTGTCAGACCAAATTTGATAGGAAGGGTGATAACACCCTTAGAGGAATTTCCTGCATCATCAAAAGTCTTTATAATAATCCTTTTTGAAGAATCAATACATGCATAAGAGAATCCTAATATAGTGACCAATTTCAAAGTGAAAATATTCAGGCCTGCTCCACCATCTACCAAGACTTGTTTGATTTTATGTTTATTAATGAAGACTTCGAGATGGAGGGTGTCATTATGTTGGGATTTTTCAGAAGGGACATCATGTTATGTAAAAGTAACATGATGGGTGGCGGCAAGATATCCCACCATGGCTTGAAATTAGTTAACATTTAGATATGTTTCAATGGAAGAATCTTGAAATGCTTTATCTAGGATAGCTCTATGTGCAAGAGATATAAATAGTAGCTCAAGAATAGATATTTGGGCAGGTGTTTTTCCGAGGTGATCCAAAAGGTTATACTGAGTAGACAGTTGGGATCTGGAAGTGACTCCTTGCATAATAACTTTGGATCTTCGAGTAGTGACTACACACTCAGGACTCTTTCCCTTGATAGTTATGGTCAAGAGATTATTATACACTTGTTGGATATGATTAACCGTGTATTCATAAGCTACATTTTTATAATTGTCATTAACCTTGTTATTTGACCCTAAACTGGAGGCTTTCCCTTGAACATGATTTTGTAAAGGGTCCTTGAATATAGTGTGATTTGTATTAGAGGATCCAGTAGGGTTATCAATTACTATATCTCTTCGCTTTATAAGATCTTGAATAATATTTTTAATTTTGAAGCATGAAGATATGTCCTTTGTTCTTGTGGAATTCATAGAAGGCATCATCACTCCACCAGGATGGTTGAATAGGCCTTGGGTCATAATGTTTGACTTCCAAGAGTTGAATAATATTGGACTGTAAGAGCTTCTTTAGAACTCATTCAATTGGTTCCCCTAGGGGTGTGTATTATCATCTCAGATGTATGCACAAGACAATCTTATATCCCACTCTTGGTCTACTCGATAGGTAAATAATCTAAGAGGTGTTACCTACCTAATTATTAGATGCATTATTTATATGTACCTTGACTTCTCTTATGCATTAGTCTTGAAAATTGAGTTCTGAGGGATTGTTGAGAAGTAGATGCATGATTTTATGTATTTCCATTGTTCTCCTTGCAATCTTGAACTTGAGTTAGTTCTAAGGATTTGGGTAGGAGAGGTATGAGACATAGTTAGTGGCTTTGGGCATATTCCCTTTTTGTTGTGGGAATTTTTGGTTAAGTTTGATCTACTTTCTGTGAGAGGTTTACTTCTGAGTTCTGCCATGTTTCATTATAAGTTGAATGGTTAGATGTTGATATCCTTTCAGTTTGGGAGTGTTGAAGAAGATCTTACTTTACACAATTTGGCACATGTTAGTGTGGTATAAGGACATGGTTTGATTTGTAGGTTCTCTGTTTGTGGGAATAGTGTCTTCTTCTCGAAGGTTCTTATATTTATGGAGTTGAGGTTCATGAATGGAGTTACGTGTTGTTGTTTGTACTTCATTGTTTTTTGGCGATAGTTTGGTAGCTCCTTGATCTCTTTCTTCATTAGTTGGAGTACTCGGGAGAGTTATTTGGATTGGTAATGAGAGATGTATGTTTGCATATCATTATATGCTTCTTTGACACTATGATAGAGGAGTAGCCACATCCTATATGTGAATTGCTATAGGAGGACTTGTTAATGTTGTGATCTTATTTTTCAGATTTGACATTACCTGTGCAGTGAGAGTTCTAGAACGTATGTGTGTTTTGTATGAGAGGGGCACCTCTCTTAGACTGGTTACACTTTACTACAGTGAGTTACTTCAGAGGTTTTTTATCGCATGTCTATGTGTGTTATTACCTTGAAGTCTTATTTTGCGGGATGGTGGATATACAAGGACTTATTTGCAGATTTGGGTTATTATGTTGATAGAATGAAGTTCTACCTATGATAGTTTGGTTACAGAGACTTGGGAAATGTATTGATTGAGAAAGTTGACACTTTGATCAATGTTGTAGATAAGTTCTCTTGGTGCAGGAAGGCCATTAACCTTGAGTCCTGCACTTGATTTATAATAATGATTCTTTGTTTATAACAATTGCAATGTATAATGTCAAGTGGGAGAATGTTGGGAATAGGATGCCATTTAATTGCAATCCTAAACATATGTCATGTATCTCCTAAGTCCTTGGAAAGTGTTCTCCAACACTAGGATTAGAAAGAGATTAAATTTGAATGAAATGAACATGTATTTGAAATTTGTAATTATTCCTAAATAATAGGAACATGTGGGGACATCCATTTTGAGCTCCTACAAGATAGGAGCACATGGGGCACCCACATGGAAGGTGGAACCCACCTTGCTTCAGTTAACTATTTGGCAGATTGATATTACTTTAGTAATGCATGTCTAAGTTCCTACAAAATAAGGATTGATATTTACAAGAATGTGTTGGGTCCTTTAAGACTAAGGATAGGATGAGATTTATTTATCATTTTAGCATCCACAACACCATCATTCATCACATTTTTATTTCAAGACCAATATTTGGATTTATCACTAGAACTGCTTGGGTTATTATTTGGTTCTTTGAAAACTTTCACAAGTCCTTTTATGACAATAACTTTGTCAAATGTACTAGGGAAATGGACTCAAAGCTGGAACATTAATTCTAAATTCAAGTTGTCGAGAAAGATTTCCACTAACTATTTCTAAGGTATATCACAAGGACATATGCTTGCCAAATTTTTCTATCTTTGTAAGAAGGCTACAAAAGGTTCCCCTTCTTTTTGTTTAGTGTTGCATAAATTTATTATGTTTACTTCATGATCAATATTAATGGGTGATAAATTTTTCAGTTAATTTATCCCATGTCGATATGCTAGGAGGAAAACATGCAACCATTTCATAGCTTGACCTCTAAGACTGTGAGGAAAAAGATGCATTAAGTATTTTTTCTCGTGTCAGAGGTCTAAATAAGTCGTAGAAAACTCTCTGATATGATGTATCAGATTTCCTTTCCCCTTATATTTGTCAAACTTGGGTATTTATAGATTTGGAGGGAAAGGTGGCATATACAAGTTTTTGTCAATATGATAATGGCATATGTCCTCTATGTTATAAGTCTTCTTGAATCTAGAAGTTTGTATATTGGCTATTTGTTGTCCTAAGGTTTGTACTTCTTAAGCTAATATATCTATTGATGTTGGAATGGTATTGATTGGAGGATTGTTATTCAAATTTTGAATAGGATCAAGACATGGGTTAAGTGTTTGATAGTTGGGTATTTCATGAACAAACAGGTTGATCTGATTTATGGTGTTTGAATATTAATTTTTTACCTAGGTTATGAAGGAATGGGATTTAAGTTTTATGTGATTGTTTATACAAATTGTTGATTAGATACCACACGTTGTCCTGAAAAGGTACCTACTTATATAAGAGGTATGTTGTCATGGTGATGAAATATGATTCACATTTTGATTTATTTGAGAAGGTATATGAACTCACGTTTATGGGATGTGGGTGTTTAGCTTTTGGACACTTGATGTGGTGTTTGGTGGAAGTGAAGTGTTGGAAGATGCAACAATGTTTGGATTTTCCTGTTGCAAAGGATCATATGTGTTTGTTTGTGATATAGATTGTGAGATATTTGGAACTTGGTTTTGACTTATGGTATTTTGTTGCACCAATGTCACATTACTTGTTTGTATTTTTTCTTGAGGAGCTAGTGACATGTTATAAAGTGGATTAAGAAATTGCTGTTCAAATGTAGGGGGTGTAGGTATGTGCAACTTTGTTACATTGTGGGATGTCCTACCATGTGGGATATTCATGTGTATTTTTTGGGAGGTAGGGTTGTTTAATGGAGGTATTATGTCAATGGAACCCATGTCTTGGGCTTCCTACTTAGCTATTGGTTTTGTTATGGTAGAAACGTCAAAACCTATAGGAAGCTTGGACCTTGTTTGTTTTTATGAGGTATCTAGTGGGTTCTTCTTTCATAACTACCTCCATTAGGTCCAAAAACTTTTGATCTTGTGAAGCCTCATTAAAGTCTTCTTGTGAGAAGCTTGGTTCATCCCGACTTAGAACAAAGTCCTCATTATTGTAAGGAGATAAGGTATGTTCTAGTTCATGCATGATTTGGGAACTTGTTGAGGTCTCAATTTTCATGGTGTTTGTAGAATCAAGGATAGGATCTGAGGTAGGATCCATTTTCTTTTTCTTGCTTTGGGATCTAGTTTCAACCCTACAAGACCTGGTACATTAAAGACTATGTTTTTGGGATTCTTTGTTTTTTTTTTTGGATTTTTTATTTTAGAAAGGATTATATAAACGGGTTTTGCTAATGTTTTGGATTTTTCTTTTCACTTTTTTTTTTTTAGGATTTTTCAAATATTTTTGGATTTTTTGGTTTTCAATATTTTTTGGATTTTTCAATAAAAAGATTGGCTTTTTGAGATGAAAGGATTATGCAAAGGATGCTAATGTTTTAGATTTAAATGGTTTTTTAAATGATGGTGTATGATTATGGACTTTGCATAGTTGATGATAGTGATGATAAATGATGTATGGTTATGGATTTTGACCTTGAAAGATGATGATTAACCAAAGTAATCAAAAGGCATGTCTAGATCTCTGAAAGACAAAAGTGAGGAAGATGGTTGATATGAGTTGACCCTAAACTAGACTTATGAGTTTAAATCTAACTATTGATGAGTAGATGAAAATATAAGAGATCAAAACAACCAAAGGATAACTAATGTTGAATCAAAATATAACTAGGACAAGATTGTGGGGTAGGTTTGGTGAATAAAAATGATGTGATGAAAATGACAATAGACCAAAGTGATCACAAGGAAAGTCTAAAATATCATAAGGATAATGACCAAGATGATGAGAGATGCAATTTAAACCCTAACTAGACTGTTGAGATTAGGGCCAAATGTGGATAAGAAGATGACAAGATACAAGATTTAAGACCACCAAGGATAACCATGGTCTAATGAGGGTTGGTTGATTAAAGTGCAATATATGGATTTCAATGAATGAATGACTAGCTAAATTTTTAACCTATGGATGATGGAAAGTGTAATGTATGACTAAAATGTATAAATATTTGTGGAAAGATTCTAAACTGATTAGGTCTGGTATTAGCAAAATTGATTCTAGAATGGAAACCCTAGTTTTAGCAAGACTAACAAATGTGTCGAGGAAAGAATCATCGACAGTGGAGAAACTAAAAAATGCGTTATGGAAATTACAGTGCAGAATGACAAATGTGTTGAAGGAAACTCTAGATGCATCACTTGAAGAAGATGCATGGTAGGAGGCAATAAATGAGTGACTTTGGTTTTTTCCTAATTTTTTCTGGATATTTACGTTACAGGAACTTACAGATGCATGACTCTATATTTTTACTAAATTTTTCTAAGAAATTGCATTAAAGGAACGTACAAATACATCAGTTTGCCTAGGTTTTGCAATTTTAGTGTTTTGGGAAGGTTTTGTGATGGATTTTTGAGATTTTTACCAGAAAAAACTCAAAAAATAGTTGTAAGATAGAATGGCTATTGACAACTAAAAAGGGTATGGTTTAAGGCTAAAAAGGCCAATGGCTTCATGGGTTTAACACAAATTGAAGACAGCCAAAATATAGGAACAACTTAGTTATTCAAGTGGGTGTGTTAACTTAGTGTAGGCCCACTGCACCAAATGTGCTAATACACCAATATCAACATGAAACACTTCTCTTTTGAGAGTGGATAGCTAGAGGTCCAATGGCATAGACCCAATATGGCAACAAGATCACCTTTCCTCTCTCCTCGAGAGGCTAAGAATGCCAAACCCAAATATTTCTATCTCCACTCAAGGGTATATGTGGTGAGTAGCTTTGGTCATGATATTGTGCCCTACATGACACTAAGCAATGGTTGATGACTTCTATGCTTCTAAAAATAAAGGTGCCTAGTGGGGGACCATCATGAACATAAGGCTTGTTTGTAATAGCTTGGGAACTAGGAGGACCACTCCCACTCTCATCACCAAAGAAAGTCTCGATGGACTGAGGGTCTCGCAACTCAACTTTGAACGATGTTAACCACTTCTTGGGGTAAATTTTTTTCTCTCCCTCCTTTGTATACCCGATCGGGAAATTTGGTTGAGGTCTAACCCTAGGGTGATGAAATCCCCATGAAGGCCTCCTACTAAAAATAAAAAAGGAGACTAATGTGTGTTTCTCATGCAACCATGATCACACAAGTGTACGATGGGAGAGGATACACACACACTAGCTCAGATAAACATAAAACATGCAAGTGCACAAAACATGAAAGACTAAAGTCATTTTTAACCCACTAAACTAAATGTTATCTAATCTAAAAATCATAAAAACAATGTTTCATATTTACTCTTTGACAAGAAAAACTATAACAAACCTATTAGAAGTCTAAATGAAACCTTTGACAATGTCCTGCAATAATTAAGTTAGTAGTTTTAAAACTAAATACTGTCGATCAAGCTGAAAAAAAGATTAGTAGTTTAAAAGCAATATCTCTTCCCAAAATTCACCACACAACTAAAAATAGATAGATCAGTAACCAAAAATCCTAATCTAACAGATTAAAACACATGCAAAACACAAAAAATAAAATCTTTATACCTCTCGAACCTGTTGGATAGATGCAATGTTATTTACCATAGATGCATCACTTTTCTTCCACATATGCATCACTCTACTTCTGTAGATGTGTCACTCTATTTTAGCAGATGCGTTACCCTGTTTCAGCAGATGCATCGCTCTATTTCAGTAGATGCATCGCTCTATTTCAATGGATGCATTGCTTTGCTTCGACAGATGCATCATGAAACTTGCAAGTCAAAAAATGAGAATAGAAAATTGAAAATCTAAACTATTGGAAAATTCAATTTATATCAAAGGGCTAGATTTTCTAAACTAGGCAACCTGCAAAACTAGAAAAAGAGAAAATATGAAACAAAACCCTAAAATTTAAACAGTTAGGCAAATGCGTCGCTCTGCTATGTAGATGCATCACAACATAAATACGTTGTAGAGCTTATCAAATACGTCACTCAGTATAAGAAGATGTGTCGCACAATCCTGCTAAACAAAATGTCATAAATCTACAAGGAAAAAGGTCAGTTTTGGGGTGTTTCAAATTGATTTCACCAGTTTTTCAAATCAAAAAATTGGTTTGAAGCTTTGAAATCCTAAACAACAACCACAAATCGTTAGATTTAAGAATAAAAACCAATCCAAATAATGAAGAAAAAAAGAGATAAGAACTAAGAATGAATGAAAATAATATAAGTTATACCTTCTTACATTTTCAATGGATCACCTTCATTGCTCTTCTCTTTTTCACCTTTTTAAAGTTTTGAAGTGTTTCTCTCAGTTTTCTAAGTGCACAATTGGATAAGATCGTGACAATAGTTTCAACAAAAAACCAAAGATTGTGATTGTAAAATGTGAAGAAGCATAGCCGAATTTATAGAAGTCAAGTGCAATCGATAAATGAGATTGGATAGGCGATCAATGATCGAGATCGAATGAGATGAATTGCATGGGAAATTTGCTCATTTTTGAAATGGAATAAGTGGAGAGGGAAATATAAATTAGTAAGAGTTAAGTGGAGAAAAAGGTAGGGAGTGGAAGAGTTAAGTGGAGAGAATCAAGGAAGATGTAAGAGTTGAGTGAGAGAAAGGGGTAGTTAAGTGAAGAATGAAATAGAGCAACTTTTCAAAACAAATAAATAAAATTTATTTATTTTTGATGTCATATGAATAATAAATAATTTAATTAATGATAGAAGAACTTTGGGTTAAGATGATTAAATAAATAAAAATATTTATTTAATCATGGAAGAATATTAGACTAAGGATTAAATAATTAAAAATAATTATTCAATCGACTGTGATGAGAAAAAATAATTCAAATAATTAAACAATTAAAATTATTTAATTATAAAAGTATGAAGAAGAGCGGAATTAGATTAGGGTTAGATGAAAATTAGTCAGAAAATGGTACTACAAGCTCAAGACAATTTTGAGTGTCTATAATGCCAAGTCTATTGTATATATATATATTGTTTTATCTTATATATACTATTGTGTTTGTGCAACCATGACCCTTATTTGTCATGATGAAATATAATTCAATCCCAATCCCTATTATTCCTCATTTTTGGTCTACTCCTAGAGATCTAAATTATTTTTGTGCCTACAAGATAAATATACATCTCTAATCAAAGACTATCAAAACTCAAATATATTGTGAATTTTTTTCTTGAGTCCCTTCTATTTTGTGTGTCTTAGTCATATTCGACTCATTATTGATAATCAATTTGAGACATCCTAAATGGGACCCCTAATTGTTAAATTGTACAAAACTCCATAAAAATTCTAACCTTAGACTATTCCCAATGTCTTCCTTGGTATTTTTTATGTTTTTCAACCTTTCAAACTTTTGAGGAAGTCCATACCTACATACCTCCCCTATCGATCCTAACAACCCACCTATTCCCTTGTAAAATTCATCTAAGTGTTATTTTTAGATTTTTAGAGTATCTCATCTCAGAATCCTTTTCAAAATTTTCATCCTTGGCAATCCTTCCATCCATACTATTCAAAAGATCTAAAAAAAGAAAAAAAAGTAAAGAGAAATAATCCATCTAATAGTGAAAACAACTTCTTGTGGTGCCTTGGGCAAGTACCATGATAGAAACCTAGCAAACATGCATCATGTGTAGTCCCTCATCCTCTTATACTCTACACTTGGGAGAAAGTGTCACCCACACTATCTTAACATCCATATCTTATCCACATCCTCCATCAAACATCCCTCATACTAGCCAATCTTTTCTCCCTTTCCACCTTTGATCTTGAAAGGAGACTAGGGGAAAAATTATCCATGCATACTTGGACAATGCAAACCTTACTTCCATCCATATCCCTTATACACCATCCTTCCATCTCATGCATATTTTACCATCTTCCATCCTCAATTGCACTACCTCTAGTGTGGGGCATCTTGTTCCTTTGCAACATAGTCCTTGGAGCTCCCTCCTCCTGTCCTCCTATCTCCAATACCTCATATGTGCAATCAATCCATATATATCCTATCTAAGAAATCCCTCTATCATTCCATATTTTACCAAGGCTTGGTTCTCACTTGTCATTGGATACTCTCCATTCCTATATTCTCAACATCATATCTTCCATCGAATATTTTCCTATCCAACCTATCTATCCTTCTCCCATCCATCCAATCTAAAAATCCTAAATCAATCCACCCATTGTAATCAATCTTAATCCATACAATCTAATCTTGCAATCCAACTCATCATCAAAAATCATTCATTAGTTGTGATCCAAATTAGTTGATAATCCATTGATCCACTCAAATCTAATCAGCATCCCAGGGATGTATCCTTTTCAATCCTAGAGTTTTTCTCATTGTTAACAACACAATCCTTGAGATATGCATTGTTATTATCATTAAATTTTATATCATCATCATCATTATCAATAAATCAATATGATCAAATGGTTTTCAACTTGAATAGGAGCATCAATCCTATTTTGTTATTGGCTTGGTGTGCATGCTTGTTTGTTGCTTATTTATGTTATGATTATTTGAATTTATCATGGTATTTACATCATATTTTTATGAATTCATCATGGTCTTCCACACGGTGTCATTAGGCATATGTTTGCATTTGACCTTTTGATCATGCACTTGACACATTATCGCCTTGATTCCTTGTACCTCATGCATAACATCAAGTATACTATCAAATCTAGGTTTCTTATACCATTGCAACATGATTTTCATCCAACCTCCCTTTCATCGATCTCTTCATCATCTCTATATTTTTTTCTCATCCATCCTTTCATCTTTCATCTTCTTGTCCTCCTATCCATTTTGAGAGCACACTCATGTTCTTGGAACCCACCCGTCCTCTCAAGAAGACATACCACTACCTCCTCATCATACTTCCTCATCATACCACTATCCTCATACTTTTTCTATCCATCATATTTTATTCTTCTTTGATACGATGCCAATTTTTGTAATCATGACATCATATCAAAGAGGGGAAAAATATAGACACCTAAATTATCTTACAACCATTCACACTTAATTTTGTTGGAAATCGGATGTCATTTAATTGCATTCTAAACTTATTTCATGTATCTCCTAAGCCTTTGGAATGGGTTTCACAACTCCAAGATTAGGAAGAGATTAATTTGAAATGAAATAAACATTTAATTTGACATTTGTAGTTGTTCCTAAACAATAGGAGCATGTGGGGATGCCTTGGGAGAGCTCCTACAAAATAGGAGCATATGGGCGCCTACATGGAAGGTGGGTCTCACCTTTAGTTCAGTAACTTGTTGGTGAATTGAATACACTTCATAAATGCATCCTAGGTTCCTACAAAATAGGGATTTTTATTTATGCATGTTGAGGTCCCATAAAATAGGGGGTGATGTCTATGAGGTTAAGTTAAGTTCAGTTCATTTCAGTTATCTTCAGTTGCATGTTAGTTAATCTCAGTTGACTTGAGTCGCATGGACAGATAACAGGTTGATACATTCAATTAATAGATGGAGGATCATGCATGCACATTGTTTTGCATGAATTGGTAACAAATGTGTTCCGTTAACAAAGATTAACTTGGGCCCACCTTGGGCACCCAAGTTTGGATCTTTGAGTTACAACTAATGCATGGAAAATATATTTGTAATGCTCAGTTAAGTGGGACCCAGAATGGATGCCTTCTTTGAGGATGAGCTTGCAGAAGATATTTTAGATAACTACGAGGTCAACACTTTAGTGTTGGATGCCAACTTTGAGGGAGACTCTTGTTTGACTTTGTCATTCATATTTGAACTCAACTTGGCAAACCTAGGCATGGGTTTTCTCAAGTGGCTTTGTGATATTATATACGTTAACTATTATGAGTTTGGAAGCAAGTTTATTGTCTATTATTGCAGCCATTTATATGAGAGAGTTTTGTGAGAAAATTGCAAGTTGTGAAGAAGATTTGTTGAAGAACAAAGAAGCACATCAAGGAGAATTGAATCAGTATTATTGTAACTCATTCAAAGGTTAAATAATACAAGCAAGAACAATTCTGGTGGAGTTTTTTACCCAAAAGGGTTTTCTCCACGTACATGTGGTGTCCTTTCTATTATGTCTTATATTTCTTCTATCAATTTTTTGTCTACTTTCTACAACATTAAAATTGATCTAATTCAAGATTAATCATACACAAGAGATTGTGACAAAGAATACTAAAATTGAATCTACAGTTACATAGGATTTTAAGCTAATTTTATTATAGTTTTACTTTCATTTTGAACAAATTTTACCTTGTTCTAGCTATTAATTAATTATATAATCAGTATTTATTTAATTAACTCATTCTTCACTTTTATCCCCCACCTTAATTAAATAAGTTTGTATTTATTTAATTAAGACAACCTTATCCTCCAAATCCTTCAATTAATATCCTTCTTTCGTTCCTCCAATATTTAATTCAATTTAATCTTGAACCCTTGTCCAATATTAAGAGGGCAAGGATGCTTCTTTAGAAATTAACACATAAGCAAAGTTATTTACCACAAATGATGTTAAAAATGGATGTATTATAGTGAGTTGAAAAGCATGTGGCATAGATGGCTTACATGCTAAATATTTAAAATAGGGAAACAACTTCAACTCACATAAGATATATTCTCAACAACATCAATCATGAAGGCTTTCACAAGGAATGCACCAGTAAATTAGTAATACAAGGTTCCTTTTAAAAACTGGAGAGGTCAACAATCCATTAAATTACAAAACTATTATGATCAATCCTTTCATGGAAAAGCTACTTGGAATTGTGGTTGAACATAAGATTGGTTATTGGGTTGAAAAGCATGAAAAGGGGACAAAAGGTTAAGTAGTATTTAAGCCAAAATATTTAAATGTAGATTATTGCATCATTATTAGACATTTAATTAAGAAAGTTTGAGACATCAAAGGTGAAGATATTTTATGTTTCTTTGTTGGCCTCAACCCAACATTTGATATGGTTCCTAAAAACAAGCTATCAGATAGGATGGTAGAAATTGTAGTGTCAAAAGAATACAAAACTACAATCCATAGATTTTATAAAACATGTTAGGGACAAAATTAGAATGCACACATATTTATCATATCATTTCAATAGTGACATAGAGGTTAAACTAGGTTGTCCATTATCACTTACTTCATTTAGACTATATATTGACAAGTTAGAATAATGCATATATATATTAGGTGGGGATAGGTCTAGGTAGCTAATTATGTTATAAAAAATCTACATGTAGATAATCTTATTTTGACAACAACAACAACCTAAAATTTAAGAAAATATTTAGAAGTCTTAAATCTCTTTTATAAAGAAATTAGGATGCAAATCAACACCAATAAACCTAATATTTTAATTTTCTATGCATGAAAATAATAAATACATATTTATATTCGAGGGGAATCCACTTAATATAGTGAGAAAGTATAGATATTTCGGGCTTGATTTGACTAACACACTTAGATGTGAAACTTGTATAATAAAGAGAATTCGTGGTGGGTGGACAATGCTACACTCTTTGCAAAATAGGTGCAAAGATGTTGATTTGTGGGACTAGAAAAATAGTAGGGTTTTGTTTGGGCTACTAATAATGCTAATAACACTCTACAAATGTGAAGTTTGGGCCAATGGTATGCCAAGCCTAAAGTGGAGGCAAAATGAATGAATTTATAAATACTCAATTGTAAGAAAATTCAAGATTAAAGTGTTCGTCCTATATGAAATTATAAAATAATACTATAAAAGAATATACTTTTCTAATAGAATAAACAATAGTGACTTGTCTTCTAGGCTATATGAAGAAAACAGAGAACATGGAGGATACTTGTGATCAAAGGTAGAGTGATTAGAGAAAAATTGAACAAAAGTAAAATTACATGGATCAAACAAAATAAATAATGGATGAATATATAGGACGCCAATCTACAAGAATGCTCAACCACCAATCAAGAGATTAAAATTTATGAGGGGAAAGTTTAAAATAAACATGTGGATAAATCAATTTGAAAGAACACAATTTAAAAGGAATATGAAGATGCTTGTAACCTAATAAAAGACTAATTCACATAAAGTTAGATGCCAAATAAATAAATAAAAATTAATATATATTTTACACCTTATAGGATGGACACCAACATTCGAAATAATTACCAAAATAATTTACAAGGAAGAACATTATCTCCCAAAATTGTTAACATAATGGGAACATGTTCATATTCGTTAGTTACCGAAGTAACAAATTTCCAAACGTTAGTAGACGGCGAATTTTCCGTTTCCTAAAACCCTCCGTAAAGCCTAAAACCCTAACTTTCTCATTACAAAGCGAGAACCCTATATTATTTGTACGAAGATCAATACTACATCTATTTGATTCAGCCAAGGTGCAGAAATCCCTAGTTTGAAAATGGCAGCTAAGTCTTCCATCATTCCAATTTTGAGACAGATTTCATTGAAATATGCCTCTAGAAATATGGTGCCCGCTCGGCTTTTTACGGCATGTGTAGGGCAACTAAACAGCTTTAATGGCGGTAGATGGGTTGTTCCGGCCAATGTTTTACCAAGAATGTTCGACGCCTCAAAGTTTCAATCCAGAAATGCGTCAACTGAAGGGAGAAGTTCCCCTCGGTCTCGCAAGGTTGTGAGCGAAGAAGAAGAGGAGGAAGAAGATACTGATGACGAAGAATTTGGTGAAGAAATTTCGGATGTGGAAATTTCTGAAGATGATTTGGACGATATTGAAGCTTCCGAGTCTGAAGATTCTGAAAGTGATTGAAGAATCAGGGATGAATGTTGCAGGTGGCTTTTAATATTTATTACTGTTATTTGTGATAGATTCGTAGAGTCCGTCTGTTGTCAGAAGTTTGTTCTAGGGTTCATAGGTTTAGGGTTTAGCACGTCGGAGTTAATATGAATGGTTCAGGGTATAGCGTGCCTGAATTAATTTAAATGTTTTAGGGTTTAGTCTGAATTGATATGAATGTTTTAGCCTTTCTAGGGAAACTTTATTGAATCCCAAGCTTTACGTCAAGGAATTTATTGTGAGGGCTGGATTGGAAACATTAAAGTTCTGTAATAGCGTTTAATTCGGTTTGTCAAAGACGAATGACCTGGAAGAATACGTTGAGATAAAAACCTGTTCTTTGCCTTGTTCTCAATGTTTCTTCGATTTTTTTATTTAACTTATTATGTTTAAGCTTCACATTCTCTAATATTGTATGAGTTTAGAGAATTTCTTGTCAAAGTTATATTATGACCATGAGTTGAAAATACTGTGTTTGTTACAAGGTTATAATTCTGGTTTTAATCTTCTCGTTTGAAGTTATTGGCACAGTTTTATGCATTTTACTGGCAAAATGAAATATTTAAATCTAGAAACTAACAAAAGTAAAATCCAGAAACTTCAAGCTACTATTATGAATTGTGGAAATCGATGAAAAAAATGCTTACACAATCAAATCCAGAAGTTTAAGCTACTACAATAGTAATTTAGTCCATGATGTTGCTAGTACAATAATTATGTAGTAAAAATATTTGAGATTAAGGGTTATGGAGCCATGGTGAGTGATCTGATACTCAGTCAGTAGAGATGTGTCATCTCGACGTTATTATAGTTTCCCGCAGTTAGTTTGAAATGTGTTTTATTGATTCATGTTTCAAGAACTTATTTTCTGTGATTCTTTTCTGAGGATGCAAACCTAATTTTCAGAAAAAGCAGCTTTATGACTTATATTAGAAACTTGAAAGCTTTAATGGTGGATTGAGCAGGAGGAGCATATATTATAGTCATAAAATGAATTGTATTTATGAAAGAGAATTCTTTTATATAAGGTAGTCTAAGAGATTGTCTGTTAATTGCTAACAACCTCCATAGCATTCTAATTTGTTCTATTAAATTGCTTCTTAAGAAATCAAGCAGCTCCATAGAATTTCAATTCTGTCTTTTATTTACCTTCTATCTAAAACGTACAAGGTCTGTAGCATTCCAATTTGACCTTAAATTAGGGCTAAAGGTATCTTCCTTTCAGTTTATTTCCCTATACTTGGGCTGTTTGTTTGGTCTCTTAGGGAATATCCCGGAAAATTATTCATGACCTGATTTTCCATTTTGTTTATTAGATTGTACTGAAATCGTTAAGGGGAGTTCCCAGCTGTACCATAATACTACAGGAAATTGATCCTGATTGTTTTAGAATATTCTATTTTTGGACTTTGGCAAGGATCTGCAACCTTTCCTCTTTTAGAGATTACCAAAGGATGAGTTTTCCAAAGAAGATTACGAGTTTTGCCAGGGTGAGCCATTGAAGAATAGGTGTAAGAACAGTAAATAATAGACGACTTTCACTCCATCATTCATGTCCTTGGATAACATCAGGGTTATGAGATTGGCTGCTGTGTTATGGCTGCCTTTGCCAACTTTTATAATATTTTGTTACAAATCTAGATATATATTCACCTAGTGGTACCACAGGGAGGGCAATTGCTCCGATTTTACTGGAACAGGCAGTCCCCTGCATCGGTAACCCTTCAAAAATGCGCAAAACTATAGTTGTCCCCAACAAGAATGAAGCAGTGGTTGCTTTGGGAGGTTATTTTCTGCTTCCCAGTAGCTTTGGGTCCTGATAAACTTCTGTACTTGCAAAACTTTTTGAGTTGCTATGTTGCAGTCTGCATCAAATTAAAAATATAATTTCCTCAGAAATTTTGAGGGAAAGCGTAAATTCTTAAAATATTACAAATTCTTTATGGCTAGTAACAACAGAGGACAATGGACATTAAATTTTGAAAGCTTCTGGATTTGACTGAATTTTTTCTATCAACATTTCAGATCATACTGTATGTTCTACAATATTCCCTATTTTTTCTCTACATTGGCCTGCTGAATTCTTCAGTGAACCATTTAAGAGTAACCAATTGAGGTTACCAATCTCAACAATTAATGTTGCACACGTTTCTGGATTAGATTGTGTGCAAGTTTTTGCATCAACGTTTTGGATCACACTCTGTGATCCATCATCAGGATGACTCCGTGATCCGTGATTCATGATCAACGTTTCTCCTTGAGCTCTTTCATCCTGATGAGGCATCACAGATTGTGATCTGAAACGTTGATGCAAAAATTCTCACACAATTTAATTTTTCACTTCGTGACGTCGAAGATTTATGGAGAGCAATATATTAATTTATGGTATTCCATTTGAAAGATAGAAATTGTAAAAAATGTGAAGTGTCAATTTTTTTTAAATAAATGAAGTTATGTATTTATATTTTACTGTCATTTCATTTTAATTAACAAAATATGATTTTGAACTACAAGTCATTATCTCAAAGTAGCACAGGGTATTTTCGCAAAGCACAGTAACCAGTATAATGGCAGAAAATTGGAAATATTCATTGTATAATGCATAAGCTCTGTAAAGAACAATGTATTAAGTTTAGGTACCAATCCATTGGCTTTTGACATTTTGTCTTTAGAGTACAAGAACCAGTATAATTGGTATTTTTGCAAAGGACAATAACCAGTAAAATGGCAGGAAGATGCGAGGAAATATTTACTATATAATATATAATTCAAAAGCTCTGTAAAGAACAATGTATTAATTTTAACAAATGAAGATGATTTGAAATGAACAAAAAATTAATGCCTTCATTTAGCAGATAACAACATAACTGTAATAATGAAATAAAACACAACAAAATTGATGTGGCAGTGTAGAGAATCTTTATGGTAGTCTTGAAAGGAGACTCCTAATCAAGTGTAGGTAAGCTGAAAATGGGCAGAATAAATAGTTTCGTAAAAGAGCAACTTTCAAGCAACACATGCTACACATGTATCTTCTAATATGAAGGAAGATGCAATTATCTATAAATTATAGAGGAATGGAGAGCAATGAAGAATTAAAAAGAAGGGAGAAGGATTTACCATTTGAATCATATTTTGCAGTGTAGAGGTGAAGGACAAACAATAGCTTCGGTATAAGAAGCTGAAACTTTAAATGTGTTTGCATTTGAGCTGTGTGTACAAAGCCCTATGTTGCTGGAAATATGGATCAAGGTAGTTATGATCAAATATGCAAGCAATGTAACGTTGGAAAAGGAAGCATCAAGGTTGTAGAAAACCTTTTTTAGAGGGTGAATCGTTGAAAGAGTTGATGTCCAGAACGTTGAAAGTGAGGAAGAGATTGGACACACGATGTAGGAACAATTGGGTATGCGGCAGTAATGTAGATTTTGCAAGCCAAAGGAGTAAATAATTATATGACCAACCTATATTGAAGCTGATAGTGTTGACAGTCGAGCCTCCTCTTTCATCCTTCGTGCAACATAAGGGTTGTGTTGCATGTGTGTGTATTTGTGGAATGTGAATGAAGGGTGGATACAAAGACCTCCAAGATGAGTGACTCTGGAAATTGTTGTGAATGCCAACCCTTGCCGGTCAATGTTGCCAATGTCAATGGTGGCCCTTTCAAGTGTAAGGCCTTGTGATTTGTGGATGGTTAAGGCCCATGCCATTTTTAGTGGAATTTGCCGCCGGCCACCACGGCTCAAAGGGGTAATAGGGACATCTATTGGATTGTGTGGAACCCAAGCAGACCCTATGTAATGTTTGAAACAAACAACAACAAACAAAGGGAGTTGTGGTGGTTTTTTGCTTTGCTTGTAGATAATGTGTTTGACTTGTCCAAGAGCACCATTGACAAGGCCTATATCAATCCACAGATTACAACTTAGCATAACCTTTTGGTTGACGCATAATAGGATCTTAGGTTGGAGTTGTTCATCGTCTGGGTTTAAGTGTGATGAGCTCCCTGTTTGCTCTACAGTGGATAAGGCAATTGGTTGTGCCAAAGACAACATGCGCTTATTATGGAGCGACACCATATCATTGGTTGCAAAAAGATGTATGTACGATAAGAAAGCACTTTGCTTTGTGGATGTTAGTGCTGAGCTTGAACGTGACATTAGCAGTTGCCAATCTGCAATTGTAGGTTGAGCCTTCCTTAAATTGCACAAGAGTTGACGAAATAGAATTTGAGTGGGATCCTCACCGCTCTGACGAAACATTTTGGTAAGTGTAATCATTGTTTCGATGCTACACCATAGTGTCCCGCCATAGGAAGAAGAAGAGTACATAGGAATGTCTTTGACTGGCGAAAGTTGGCCCAAGTCTTCGAAGAGCAGGACAGAACGACCTCCAAATGGTGTGTGGTTATGCTAAGGGAAGGCTTCACGCAAGCGAATGTCAATACGTTCTAGCAGCTTTGGACTGATGAAGAACTTTTGGGCTTGCAAAGGAGCCATCTCTTTGATGGGTATGCGAAGTGCAGAATGTATTGTTGTTGCTCCAATGTTGAAAGTTGCAACACCTGTAGGTGCAAGGAGGAAGACTGACCGTTTGGAGCTGAACCATTGAGTGCGGACCTGGTTTTTTTATTAGGTGTGACTTTCTGGTGCCTACAGTTCCTTGAACAATTATTTTTAGTGGTGGTTGGTAAGTGTTGGAGGATAGGTGCAACAACACTAAATCCAATGTTTTTTGTTGTTTGGATGAAAGGGCATACGTGGTGTTTACATTGGGTGGGTGCGGGACTTGAAATGCTATGCAGTTAGAGTCTAGAAAGCTAGTAGCCATGATGTGATGTAGTGGATTGATGGAAGGAGTCACCCAATCATGATTAAGGTCTATTTCACAGTCACCCAACATGTCAATTTCAACAAGCTGGATTGGATGGCCTGGGTGTACACTTGACAAAACTTGCCATTCAAATTGGTTGCATTGATTGGTTGTTCCTCATTCTCCGAAGGAGTGCCCGGTTCTGGATTGGTGGATGTTTCTAGTGTAGTGCGTCGCACATGCCATGGATGGTAATTACATGCCAGCCTCTCCTAGTTAGCAACAATTTCAGCAGTGGATGATCCACATTCATATGCAATGTTACAAATTGGTTTGTAGAGAAGCAATTCACTCCAACAAAAGTCGTGAAATTGTGGGGCATCCCTTGCAAGAATGCTTGTGAAGTGTGGGGATACTCGAACAATTGCGTTTTTGGCACGCTCTTTCCATTGGTTCTTTTTACGAGTTGCTTTGAAGCTCCATTTTTGTGTGACTTCAATCAGGGCTAGTGTCTCCATACAAGCAGGACGAGTCATGTATGCATCAATGTAGTATGTGTTTGTGGATGTGAATGTGGGTGAGAGTGGAATGTGTTGATAGTGTTTTTGGTTTACATTTAAAGAAACAAACGTCCTGCTGGACAGGGAAAGGGGTAGTTTTAATAAAAGGTGGCAACTTTCTTGGGCACTTATATCACGGTCAACAAGCATTTTTCTAAAAGTTATAGGTGTTGGCTTGTCGTTTTGGATTTGGTTTCTGCTTTTGCTGCATACTTTTCTATATATTTGAGCACTGTATCTATTGAGAGAACGGGTTGGAAATCTACATTTGCTCACCAAATAGAGAGGATTGTGGGGTTGTGAAGATTCAAATAGTCATCATTGCGAGCAGGGGTGTGCTTTGGCAAGCCACTCTCAATTGAAAGGGTTGAGGTATCTTGGATGGGCCAAGGGGCTTTGTAGCGACATTCAAGGGTGGCTCCTTTTTTTTGCAAGCATGTGTTCAAGGTACGACGTGTATAGCGTTGAACGTAGTTGAGTAGTTCATTGTAGTCATGTGAAGGGTTGGACAACATAATCATTCTTGTGTCCATTAAGCAGGGGTTGTCAAAGGTAGGCTATTGAACCCTTTCATTTGAAATTGGATGGGGGCATGGGTTCCATGCAAAGACATATTTGTCAATGTAGTTGGGTGCATTTTGTACTGATGCAAGATTATTCCATTCTAGTTTAGCAATATCAGGTGCTTCTTTGAGCCAAACGAAGCCATGGACATGTGCAGATCCTCGGTGTTGCCATTCATACCTGGAGAGTGGAGATCTTAGTAAGCATTTTGCCACATATAATTGAACCAAACCGCATAACCTAGTCTGCAAGCTTGTCGTCGGGAAGGTCCTTCAATCTTTGTCGTAGGGCAAGTATTGTTGTTGGTAGGCTACATTCCAAGTGTTTTTGAACAAAAATAGAAGTTGTGGACTGGCTTCGATGGCACATAAGAATATTAAGTATGAAGTATCTAAACCATGGGTGTTGGCCAAACCTATTATCATGGTATCTCGGAAGGTGGAGAGCATATTCATGTAGCTTGACCTCTTTCATATTTTGTTGGTTGAATGTAGTTGTGCCCTTTGGAAACAATGTGGGGAATGCCATAACAAATAATCCATCGGTGGTGTATTCATTGATGGGTGTCAAAGAAACTGGTGGCCAATCAATAGTAGGAGTCGAGCGTCATTCCCCTAATTGCAACAAGGCTCACAATTCTTCCACTTATGTACGGGTAGGGGAAGGTTAGCCACAAACGATGTTGTTGCAATTGCTCTTCATTTATATTATCTATTTCCATTAAACTTACATCAAAAGGATTTAAATTTGAGGTTGTTGCACATAGGTCTGAGATGTCAGTGGAGGCAATTGGAAAGCAAAAGAGATATGCCTCATCTAACTGTACATCTTTGTAGTAAGGGTCATTATAGATCTTATATTGTAAAGCCTTGTGAACACGTTTTCTGCAAACATAGAAGCTATAATGTTGGGAAGCAACATTTTTTTTGTTAACTATGAGTATATCAAGGTCATGTATATGTTGTGGTAAATAAGTTGCAATTAGAGTAATATCCTGAGGAAAACAAATAGTGTGGCCATTGTATTTTAACTGGCCCCCTCTTGCATAAGTAACTTGGAGGACAGGGATGACACGTGCTATAAGCATCTCCTCGATTTGAGTAAGGTGTTGCAAACATGCAGGTTGTTCACTGGGGTCCATGTTGTTCCACTTTGAGAAGCGATTGCCATTTTTTTTTTCTTCTGAAATGCACCTTGAACAAGCGATTCTACCATTAAATTGCCTAGTTTTTATTCCTGGATATCGTTCAAAGCATACTTGGCATGTTGAGATGTTTGATAGGCTGTCCAACTTTGAATGTAAGGAATTCCTAGCAATGTAATAGTTTGGAGGAAATAGTGGAGGATGTTGGGTTTGGGAGGGGGAGTTGGGTTGTAATATAGACTGCATATGTGTTGCAGGTGATTGCAATGGGGAGGGGTTAATGGAAAAAGAGGGTGTGGACGTGGAAGCTCCCACATGGAGGTTGTGACGGTTTGCTCGTCTCCCTCTATTAAAAGAATCCTTATTTGCATGGTATCTTAATCGTTCCAGATGGTTACGACGAGAATGCTTTTCTTGCAAGATTTCCACTTGATTTTCCATGACAGGGGTTGCTGGGGATCAAAGCAATGTAATATTAATATTTAGAAGAATTTGTAGGAGATAAATTTGGTGTGCGATATTAACTTATCATATAGAGAAAAAACAATACTTAAAAAATATATGTGTGAGTGAGGGTGGTTGTGTTTAAACTTGTGTTGTTGTAAGACATTGCAAGAAATTCTATCTAAATTGTTTCTACTTAATTAAATTTCAATCACAAATTACTCACTATCATATGATGACCTTGATTAGCTTGTGTTAAATTTGCTAGAACCTTGATGCTTTAAGCACATCAATCCAATAACTTGCACCTGAAGGCAACATTTCCAGATAATAGGTAAATCTATTCATGGTGAAGCAATCTGGCAGGGCAACCTATGTTCATGGGTTTAGCTAAACTATAAGTGGGTGCTTAGCTGTTTTGAAGGTATCAATTCTCCATTGAGACCTTTGTTGCACAAACAAAATCATTTCCTAAATGACCTACCAATTGATCTCATATACTAATTTTGTTTGAAATCTAAATTTGCATCACTCATTTGAGATGAGCACATCCACTTACGAGGATCCAAACAAGAGTAAAAAAAACCCTCTAAATTAGGAAGATAATTAGTCTCCATTACATAAAAAAATAAAATATGAATTATATAATGTTTTATTTTAGTTTTTATCTCATTGAATGAATGCCATCTCTTTCTTTGATGTGTTGGTTCATGCTTACACTATTACAAATATGTATTTAATAGTTTTATATTATTTTTTATTATATAAAATGTACATTATATATTAATTATGTTAATATATTAATAGTTTGTTATTAGGATTTTGGCCATAATTTACATTTTAATAAGCATTCTTAAAACCCTCATTGAAACCTTATTTTCACGATGTAGCTCACCAAATTGGAGAATTGAAAGGGCAATATACTTGATTTTTCTCCACATCTTAGGTAAATTTTTTGGGCTTCTTTTTTTTGGCGTACATTTGTATAGTACATGAGGTGAATTGGTAGGCCATTTTAAAAATGATTTTGTTTGTGAAAAAAAGATCTTAATAGAGAAGTGGTAGCTTTAAATCAACTATGCATCTATTTACATGGATTGAAACACGATTGAAACAAATCTGGCACCATTACCAATAGGTTCATGTTATGTTATGTTATGTTAAGGTTGGGTTATACGTTATTGGCATTCTTGCTTGTATAATTATTTATTTCTTGAGAAGATGATGGGGTTAGAAAATAGAGGCATCAACGTCAAAGAGATAACATTAAGGTAATATATCACCTATGCATAATCATACAAGGTGGTGAAAAGTGTTATAAAAGTTGGATAAGGCACATATGTTGGGTTATTGTACCTAAAATGAATCTAGACCTTTAAAACCATTCTATAAGTCTAATTATCTTGCAAACATGACATGAACTTGTTAGTAATGGAGCCTAATTATCTTAGAGGTTTTATTTCACTCATGTTTGAATCCTTGTAATAATTTGCTAAATGACCTACCAATTCACCTCATATACTACACAAAAATATGCAAAAAAATAATCCAAAAAATTACCTAATTTATTTATTTTTTAAGTGGATTTTCCTTTGTTCATGAAATAGGTCTCTTTAGAGCACATTCTATCATTTATCTAGAAGGGGAAAAATGAAATAAAAATACTCTTATTTTCAAACTATAAATGGCAAGAATTCACCAAACATGAATTTACCTCTACTAATGACTCCATGAATTCCCTAGCATTTCCCATAGAGCCCATTTTAGGAAATAACATGTCAATATACAGTTTTCTTTGTAAAAACTTAAAAGCAGGACCAATGTACACAAATATAATCAATATGAAATACCAAGAAAATTGGTTTGTAGTGAGCACATAAGATGTTGGAATGGACTTCCTTTCTTTGTTTGGCACCATGCTTACAAAGTCCACCTTCAAACATGCAATTGGGAAAGGATGGTGTTGACCATCACCAATTTAAGATCTTCTCTATAGTTTAATAATGTAGATACAACAGTAGGAATTGTACACCAATTATTTTCGAGTTCATTGATGACAAGAAAGGGAAACAATTCAAAATTGAATGCTTAGTCTTTCTTTTTTAATTAGGATAGTTGATCAACCCTTGTCCGTAAGATAAATGTTTTACTTCCTTATAGAAACTACACAATTATTACCTAGTTATAAAACATTTGACACTATAGTCTTGACTCTACACTATATTAAGGAAGCATGGCCTAACTTTTGCATTTTAAACACACATAATACAAAATGCATGAAGAATCAAATATTGCTTCAATTAGTTAGCATGATACATCACACCCCAAATGTTGTATTCCTAATGTTTTCATGTTTACTTGCCTATGAAAATATAGTTTTGTAAGACCGCCATTAGAGGCAAAAGTTCCAAACAAAAATTGACTCTCCTCTCCATTTTCCTCAAACTACCCAACTGACATTTCATTCATGTTACACGGGATAAGAAAATAAAAATTTTGATTACTTTCAAAATTATGAAGTTTAGCACTAATTATTTTGAGGTGAGAGTACAGTAAACACTCATTTGTTGTCTAAATATTTTGTTATTCTGGGTTAGAAAATAGTGAGCACCCAGGCTCATAAATAGACCTCCAAGTTGGGCAACTAAAAAGAACATAAATTTTGTTATTTTGAGTCGGAGAGCCCATCAGAGGGGCTAGATTTGTTTTTTGATGAAGCAGGTTTGGATTTAAGGCATAAAATGGCACTAGTGAACATGTATGAGAACATTGGAAGAGCAAAGAAGGCATGAAAACTGTTTGACAGAATGCCTCAAAGAGACAAGTCATGCAAAGCAATGATTGCAAGATATATTAAAAATGGGTTTGTTGAAAAGGCTTTAGAAAATTTTAGGCAAATGCAACTAGTGGGTGTTATGCCCGACTTCCCAACCTTCCTGGCATCCTCTCTACGCAACCCCAAATGGCTTTAGAAAAATTTAAGAAAATGCAACCGGCGGGTGTTACGCCCAACTTCTCAACCTTCCTAGCATCCTCCCTATGTAGCCCCAAATGGGAGCTTTGGAACCAGGTTGAGGGGAGTATCAAATAGAGCCCACACTTAGCAAATCGGGTGTCCTGGATAGAAACCCACATGCGTCCAATGTATACTAAAAATCAAGAAACTAAAGACTTATTTACTTGAATGTAAAGTGTGATAATTTTTATATAAAAGAAATTCCCTAAATTTGTACCGCTCTACCTGTATACAGTGGAGGTTGAAATAGAGACAGAACAAAGAAAGAATTGCAGAGAATTCAAACCAGGGCAAATGACTTACCTGAAGAATCTGCAAAATGTTCTCAATGCTCTCTTTCTATCAACAATCGAACTGTGTCAACAAGGAAGATATTTGTGACCAACTCCCATCCAGTATAAATGCATCTAAGAAGGAAGAAGGTGGTTGCAATGCATAGGGTACACCAACTCCCATCCACAGTAAATGCACGAACAAGACAGAAGGAAAAACGACAAAAAACAATAAACGATCAAGATCTATTCTAGATGGTCTTGCATCCTTTTTTATGTCGTCGATATAGAAAATGGATTGGCAAAAATCATTAAGGGAATGCCTTGATGAAACCTGATAGATTCTGAATTCTTTTATAATAGAGGAATAAGAGTGAGATTTAAGATCCCCCTATTCTACTGTAATAGAGGAATAATATGATGGAAACTTAAGATCCAACTCGTAAATACATTTTATAATTTTTTATTTATTTACAAATATATGTTGGGATTTATTTTATGTAGGTTGTTAACGGTTTTTTATCACCTCTTCAATGTTTCCCTTATCTTCAATTTAAATTAATTTAACAAATTTTTATTTTTTTAACTAGCACTACCACTTAAACCTTTGGTGTCGGAATGTTGCACTTGGCCTTGAATTTAAATTAATTGTGTATCTTAACTATTTTCTAAAAAGTGTTATCATTTAATGGGGTTGATTTATCATGACATTGAATGGGATCACTTTTAACGTTTGTGTTATAAAAGATGTATGCCACGTGGTTTCATCACTTAGTGTAATGAAATCTGATTGAATAGTCAATGGGCCCTTGGTCTACTGGTGAAGTTGAAAGGTTCTGAATGAGCCCACCAGGGATCAAGTCTTGTTGAGTGCAAAGGCTCGACACCGAAAAAGGGATGAGGTTAGGATTGTGCCTCGAGCGAATTTGGTAGAATGGATACCCCTCAGTCCTTGGCTCTTAGCCGAGGAGGTTCAGCCCAAGGAGGCTCGTGCTCCCATATCAGATAGCAAAAAAGAATTTTTGGATGACCTCCATAAAAAAAAAAACCTCATTGAATAAGATCGTTGTTATTATTGAATGTGATCGTAAACATGTCATACCATGATTATTTATTATTAGATTTTACTTGACTGTCGTGTGGAGCTATTTGAAATTAACTTAAATTTGACCACGCACTACCAAATGTAGTTGTAGCAAGGAAAATGGTTATCTTCCACTCATCTAATGTTTGCAATGTTTCAAAAATAGAAATAAACTCTCTTAAGTGTGATACAGGTTTAATCAATAGAGTTTACATACATAAGCATAAATAATTAATATTAACTTATTAAAAGTAAATGTAATTAATATTAAGTTATTAGAACTAATTATAATGATATCTAGCTCATCATTTATATAATGTATATTTTTGATGAAGATTTCAGGTCTTGATTATTTTTTATGTAATTTTGTATTGAATTTACAATTTCTCTATTGAATCACGTTGTTGGATTTGATCTTATATAATGTTTTTTATATTTGGTTTTGTAAAATTTTCTAGGTCAATCTGTGCTAATATGTATAAGATAAATAAGTAGCAAGCATCTTAAAATGATGTATGTAGATTTATCACTCCTATTAGTGTACCAAATTTAAATGTTTTTTATTGATTGCTATTTGAATGCTTGAGAGATGAGATGAAAATGTGTATTTATTCAAATCAAGGTGGGAAAATAACAAGATTTGGGTGAATGCATTGATTTGGGGCTAAATGTGAGGAGGTATGTATGTATAGGGGGATAACTAAAAGCAAGGGGAATGAAGCCTAAATTTGCACAAGATTGTGTTATTTGTGAATATATGCGTGCATTAAAACATTCTTTCAAAAAGATCACAAAAGTAAATGGGAAATGGTATGGCTATGCAAATGCCACCATTACATTTTCCCCACTTTGAGGTATATGTGAATTTTAAAATCATGATGTATTTCATATTATGTATCATTTACAAGCATGCATGTAAATCAAACATTTAGGTATAAAATGATTTATATAAAGTATTGAACCTTTGGTATATGATTTCCATGGGGACTTGCAAAATAGGAGAAAAACTATGAGGGGTAAAGTTAGAGAATTATGCAAAAGAGGAAAAATTATAAGCAATGTTAAAGACTTATGTATAGAGAGGAAAAATTATGCTCATCAATTCCAATCCGACTCAACAAAATGTAGATCCAGGTTTGAATTGGTTCACCTTCATGGTTGAAAGTCAATCTAAACTTTTACCTTGTTGATCTCCATTTTATTGAAACAATAGAAAAAGAACCCGCACAAAAAATTTGAATCTTAGGTTTTACACATGAACTAGGGTTCTCTTTATTCTTTGTTTCATTTTGGTGAACCGAAAAAAGACATGGAACTAAAACAAGAAGTGAAACAAGAACATAGAACTGCCTTTGTTATAAAACCTCCTATTTTTGATTAACTTGGATAATGAAGATGAGATTGTTAAAATTGATGAGCAGGTGCATAATGAGCTTAATGAATTGTTTCAAAGTCTATGAATTTAGATGGGGCCAATCATGACGATCCTCTTGATGAGACTGACCCATGACATGTTGAACTTGGATATGCTCCTAGTACAACACTTGTTGTAGTCCCTTTAGCTATTTGTCTGCCTTCCCTATATGATGAGAAAGATTGAGATGTGAACAACCTGATTTAGGTTGGCTCACATGTGTGGTGCTCCTTTATGTTTGTTTCATGTGTTCTTTGTGTTTTTTTTCTTGTGATGTGATCTCCCATGTTGTTCTTCTTGACATGTCTTTGTGTTTGTGAGTTTACTTTGGATGACCCTTGTTGCTCTATTGGTGCAAGGATGTACAAAGGAAAAAAACTTGTTGTGACATTCTTCTATTTGTATCTTCATTCTTCTACATGTTGTAAAATATCTTTTTATTTTTTGTCTTGTGTTTTCCTTTTGAGGACGATGCAAGGGGTTGAAACATTTAAGTCTCTTCCATGTTGACCCAAAATTTTATCTGTCTTCTCTTTATGTGTCATTCCTCCATTGTGTTTGTTGTTCCACGAGTATTTGGGGAATGATGTTAGTTTCGAGCCCTATTATATCACTATAGCAAAGACGTATACTGACCTCGGATCCATGGATCCCTTATGTGTCCATATTCTATGTTTGTTGCATTACATTTGGGGGCAACCCCTTATCATGAGACAACTTTATTTGGAAACATATCATTGGCATAAGGCTTGTTGGTACTCAAAAATGTAGGTTTTAACCATAAGAGTTTGCCAGGCCCTTATAAAATTCTTGGACAACATACAAGGCCAATTATGCAATTAAACCTCCTACTCTTTAGGTTCTGCTAGACCTAGGTGGGTGAACCTATATGAGATATGCAGATTTGCAATGAATTTCCTATTGAGCAGTCTATCCACAATGGCAAGCAGGCATGGATAGACAGAAGGACACCACAACTAATCCTACCACTCAAATTAAAAGAAAGGTTTTTGAATCAATTCTTTGTTTATAATGAATTTATTACTCTGGGATATGGCAGATCAGTGCCTTCTTTCTACTGGGCAATGGAGTCAAAAAATGTTACTGATCATACATACATATTTCTCCCTGACACAATTTAAGTTGTTAGACACTTTACGGGATGAAGTTTCAATGACTGGCATGTGACTTGATCAATTTATGACTGGCATGTGACTTCATCAATTTATGACTAGCATAAATAGTGTTGAAATATTTTCTTGCTTAGCTCTCCTTCAATTATCCAAAAGAAGTTTCACAGACACTATGATTCACTTAAAGGAATTTAACTCTGACTTGTAGACACCAATAAATGAGATCACACACAATGAAGAAATGCACTTTGAAGAATTAAAATATACTTGATATATGAACTCAAATAATCGAAAAAACTCCAAATTGGGGAAAACTAAAAAAAAATTGACAGTTATAACATCACAACAACAAAAATCAGAAAAGAATTCAGTCAAGAAATCATCTCCATTCCACTATTTTCAGAAGGTTTTTCCTTATTTTACATTATCTCGTTCCCAGAACCCTCTCCCTTCAATTACTAAGTTTTCAAAATATATATACATTACATCTGAAGAGTCATGACCCTTCACCATTCTGGTTAAACCATTTAAATTCTATCATAGAGAATTAAAATATTCAATTATATTGCCTTTTGGAAAATTAAATATTTCTTACAATAGTCCTGCCTTCGATTTTTTGACTTATCCTTTCCCACCTGTATTTCTTATCTTATTGGCATTTTATACTTTTCATTGCCTTTATTTTATTTTCCCATGGCTTCCATTGTGTTTACCACTCTACTACGGGTTTGAATTTTCAACCCGTAGTTATGCGATGCCTGGCCCTAACGGTTAACCTTGCTGCTTATCACATTACTGCGGTCTGTCGGATGCCCCCCTACGGTACCGCGGTGGGCCTCCTTCGTCATTCTTGTCTCTACTAACCACTTCCTCCTGTTTGACTCTGTTCACCGTGACGACTATCCCCATACTCACCGCACTACCGTGGTCACAGGCCTAACTGCCAGCGGTACTATAGTAGCCACCGACGGTTATCTCTACTACCTCATCATTTTTACCGCATTACCGTGGTCTTTATTTTAATGGCTACGGTATAGTGGTAATTGCTCACTGACCACCAACCGTGGCTTCGTTGCTTACCGTCGCTGCTTACTCACCGCCCACCGCAATACCGCGAGTGCAGTAAACACTTAACGCCAGCCTGCTAACCGCCACCACCATACCGCGGTTAAATTTTGGGAGACCGCGGTAAGGCAGTAAAAGCTTACGAAATGCATATTAAGATAACGGTAAGGATTTGAAATTCATAACAAAATGGACGAGGAATAAAGCGAATGATTTTTGTGAAAAGATAGGCAAATATGGGCTTGAATGGATAAGAAGGCTTAGGATTTTAATTGATTTTTTTTCGGTTCTAACAGTGGCTCCTGTTGGGGATGAGTGGTTGTGCAAGCACTGCAAGAATCCATAAAATCAACTAGGAGAGAAGACCAAGCAAATGATGAAAAATGAAAGCGATGGCAGACGGAGGGAATGAACAGATGAATGGTATGAAAGATGGAGCAAATGGATAATGGGAAATGATCCTAAACTACTGTACATGGAAAGGAAAGCAATGCTTTCAAAAAGGGAACTCCTGAGAATGTCCGTGTACTGGCAAACCCAGACCCTTCAAAATTTCTTAAACTACTGTGCATGGAAATAACATTTAAAAAGGGTTATTAAGGATTGTCCATGCACTGGCAATCCTTGACCCTCTGTTGATCCTTAAGAGAAGAAAAGCTTCAGGAACTGCCCATGTACAGACAACTCCTGCTCCTCTCTAGACATGTTCTGTAGGAAATATGAATCCTCACCTCCTTTACCAGTTATCACAAAAGGACCTAGCCATAAAGCTTCAAACTTGCCGTGCTTCCTCTTATCCTGACATCGAGCATTCCACATCAACTCCAAGTCATCCTTTTCAAATTTTCTCTTCTTGGACTTTTTATCAAAAAGATACTTCAGTTGTGATTGCAACTTCACATTCTGCTTTTGAGCAACTCTTCTCACTTCATCAAGCTCTACAAGCTATTCCATTCTTTTCTCCATTGGACCATAAATATCCAAGTCTTCTTGCAAAATAAAGTTATAAACTGGCAAAAGATTTTGCAATGGCATCCTAGATTGTGTCCCATACACCAATTCAAATGGAGGTTTTCCAATTGCCTTCTTCACTGTAATTTTGTCTGCCCACACAACCAATCTTAACTTCGAATCCCATGCCTTTTTGTTAGTATACAGTATCCTCCTTATTATCTTCAAAATATTTTTATTACTTGACTCTGCCTGGTCGTTTGCTTGTGGATGGTATGGGGCAGAATAAGAGATACTAATTCCATATGTTTTGCAAAAATATTTAAACTCATCTGATCTAAAACACATCCCATTATCTATGATCAATTTGATTGGAGTGCCAAACCTAGTCATAACATTCTCCATCAAAAAATTCACTACCACTTTGCTCATTGCTTGCCTAGTTGGAACAACCTCCACCCACTTAGTAAAGTAATTAGTGGCCACTAGTATCCATCTGTGCCCTCCACTTGATCTATCCTGTATTTCTCCAATGAAATCAAATCCCCATTGGTGAAAAGGTGCTTCTACCTGCACAGGTCTAAGTGGCAATGCTCCATGATACGTCAGTTTTCCTAAAAATTTCTGACAAGCCTCACACTTTCTTACATACGCAAAGGAATCATTGAACATCTTAGGCCAATAATAACTAGCCCTGAGAATCTTGTGTGCAGTAGTCTTAGCAGAATAATGGCCTCCACATACCCCTTCATGCATTTCTCTCAAAACATATTTTGCTTGGGAATCATCTAAACACAACAACAATACACCATCCCTATTTTCCCAGAAAAGGTCCCCTTCTATAAAAACATATTTAGAAGCCTGCAACTTTAAAGTTCTCCTTTGATTATCGTTCAACCCTTTAGGGCACTTCATATATTTCAGATAATACATTACATTTGTATACCATGGAGTATGCTCAATACTTGCTATAATTTCACCCTTACCTTCCATGTTGCAGATCTAGTTTGCTTCAATATTTGTTTCTGCCATCAGCTTGGCCAAACCTTGTCCTCTTATTAACTTAGTAATCTCAATCTCCATGTTGAACTCTTGAATTTTATTAATCCACTTGCATCTTTTCCCTGTTACTTCTATCTGCACCAGGATATCCTTCACATCTGCATGTGGGATATAAGCAATGACCTTAGCTCCAACAAGGTAAGGTCTGAAAGCCTTTACTTCTTTGACTAGTGCATAAGCCTGTTTTTCCATAATGTCATATTTCAATTCTAACCCCTGCAAATATTTACTGAAAAAAGAAACAGGCTGCTCATGACCTTCATCATTTTTTTGTAACATGACAGCAACTATGGTATGGAATGAAGAAAAAGAAAAAATCTGAAATGGCTTTAGTAAAATCAGGGGAATTTAGGATAGGGGCTTCTTTGATAGCTCTTTTTATAGATATGAAGGCATCCATAGCTTCAACAGTCCAATCCAAAATTTCTCCTTTTTTCAACATTTTAGATTAGGTTTAACAATTTCAGCAAAATTGGACACAAACCTCCTAACAAAATTTATTTGGCCAAAGAATTATTGGATTGCTTTGACAATTTTAGGAATGGGAATTTTATCAATGGCCTCTACCCTTTCAGGATCTATCCTAACCCCATCTTTTGATACAATATGCCCCAAAATTTTACCCTCTGTGACAACAAAATGACATTTTTTAGGATTAAGACTTATACCATACTCCAAGGCTTTGATGAAGATATTCTCCAAATCAACAACATGATCATCTGTCCTTTTGGAATAATTAGTGAGGTCATCTTGATATACCACCATTATAGCATTGATCAGATCTGCAAATGCCACATCCACGACTCTTTGAAAAGTAGATCTTGCATTTGTGAGGCCAAATGGCATTCTTATATATATATATATATATATATATACATGCATTCCCCATGGTGTAGTGAATATTGTTTTGTATTGCTCAGATTCTTTGACTTTGACTTGATTATATCCTAAAAATCCATCCATCATTGATAATAGCTCACATCATGTTACTTTGTGTAATATTGCCTCCATGTTTGGAAGAGGATAATTCTCTTTTAGGGAAGCCACATTCAAATTTCCAAAATCTACACATAGTCTTATGTCCCCATTTTTCTTCCTGACTGGAACCAAATTTGAGACCCATGTTGAATTCCCAATGGGTTTTATGATACCTCCATCTCTAAGCTTTGCTAGCTCCTCTTTCATTTTAGGTTCCAATGTTGGATTGATAGGCCTCTGCTTCTGTCTAAATGGCTTTGTGTCTGGTTTAAGTGGAATCTCATGCTGAAAAAGATCTTCTCTATATGCCTTCAAATCCTCATAAGACCAAGCAAACACATGCTTGTATTTTCGCAACAATGTAATCAACATTCTTTTGATGGTTGGGCTGATTTTCTTTCCAATATAAACCCTCTTTGGTGCTAATTCAGTTCTCAAATTTATTTCTTCAATATCTTTCTTCTTAATTGGTGTCTGCTTTATGAGGGAATGATCACTCCCATCATACACCCTCTCCAATGCTACAAGCCCTTTGGGAAGCTTGTTAGTTTTAAGATGCAAAACTTCCTTCCCAAATACAGTTTGTTTCCCATCCACCTTTTCCACAAAAGCATTGAAATCAATCTCCTGTGCTTCATACTAATCTATACGATGAAGAAACTTTAAAAGGTCAGTATCATCATCAAAAACCTGCTAGCTATATTTATTGTTAGGGACTATTGGTCTTGTTTTGAATTCAATTTGAGACACTCCTGCCAATGTCATATCATCCTTCTTCAAAGGTACATTAGCTAAAAAATCAGCCATCAATTTTTCAGATCTATATATCCAATCAATTGAAAATGCATCAAATAGTTCCATTGTATCCCATACAACATTCCTATATTGTTTCAACCTCTTGTTCCTTGCAACATACTTTGATCTAATTTATGACACAACTAATTCAAAATCTCCCAAAATAGACAACTTAATCTTGTGTTTGACGGCCATGTTCAAACCAATCAACAATGCTTCATACTCAGCCACATTATTTGTACATTCAAAAGCCAACAAAAATGAATATTTAAATGTTGTACCTTCAAGTGATATAAAAATTACCCTAGCTCCATTACCTTCTTGACTGCAAGCCCCATCAAAGTACATTTTCCACACACCTTGCTGATTTCTAGAAACAAGTCTATCAATTGGGTCAGTACTCACTAGTTATGGCTGAGATAATTCAACTCTGAAACTCCCCAAATCTACATCACATAAGCAATTAAGTTGTTCTTGAGGAACACACTCAACAATCTGATTCACCCTTGGTTTTCTATATAATTTCACCTCTTCACCATTAACTGGTATTGTGGCATATGATAAGTCAAATTGCACATTACCTCCAACCGTTGCAATCCATTATCTTGATAGAAGCATTCCAAACTAAGGAAGTGTATCAATCATAGTTATATCAATGTTATAAGTAGCTTGTGGGTAAGCTGCTAATCTTACTTCTACATCTTTCATAATCCCCACTACTAGGACAGGCCTACTATCCATAGCATAACATTTACCACCCTCAATATCTATCCACATGCCCAGTTGTTTCATTACCCCTATTGGCATAATATTCATAGAAGCACCTGAATCTATCATGCAATTTCTTACCAATTTACCATTTATGAGCAGGGTCATGAAAAATGGATCAATTTGAGGTGTATTTATCAATGCATCACTTAAACAAACTTTTGCAATTTTTATCTTTCCTTTCTTATCAGCAATTCCAACATTCTCATTTTGTTCAAAATTTATATTTTGATTCCTCCCACTAGACATTAATTGAGTAGCACTTTCCCTATACTCCTTAATTTTCATCATTTCAAGCAATGGGACAAACATTTTTAATTGAGATAACGCTTGTATGAAATCAAAAGATGTACCTTCAGTTTTGATCACCTTCTTTGATTCTATCAATTCTCAATTCTCCTTTGTTTTCCTCTTTCTCCCTCTTTGATGTCTGATCCATCTTTTGTGTGTTCCTGGAGGATTCTTTCTTTTCTTCTTTGGGGATACATTTCTATTCTTTTTTGTCAAGGTGCTGATCATTTGTCTTTTTTGATATTTCATGAGACATATTTTCACTTTTCAAGAATATTCCTCTCGGAACACCTTCATTTTCATTTATTGTTCTATTCCTTAGCCAATACTTGCTTTTAGCTTGCTCAACTACTGCAATAGTCAATCTCTTAATTTCTTCCTTAGATGGTCTCTTCATACTTCCCCTATTAGGCTGATATGATGTAGTAGGAAGATCTTGTTCATCATCACTTTCTTCATAATAAAAAAAAAATTTTTGCTTTGCCATGTGAACATTATATTTATGATTATCAACATCATATTCATATCCTCCTTCCTCTAAAGATGAATATCCCTGCTCTGCCGAGTGAAGAGTATGAGAAGTCAAATAAATGTTATTGTCTTCTTCATTATTATCATCTATCATGTCTCTTCCTGACACTAACTGAGCTACTACACAATGTTCTGATGAATGTGGCATGTCACATACTGAACACCAAGGACAATTATCAACCATGTAAGTCCCTCTCTTCTTCAAAGGGTCAGGTGTCTCCTTATTTATGGGCCCATCCATCACTGGCTTTCCATTTCTCCAATTAGTATTATAAGGCATGTCATGTAATCTTGGCCTCTCATTCCTATGTGTTCTCCTTTTTATTTGGAGGAACATATTGGGGATCCTTTGGGTTATCCCTCTTGGCAATCATCCCTGCAGCTTTCCTATTATTTTCAATGGTGAGATCTATCCTTTGAGCTTCAGCCAAATTTGTGGGACCCCTATTCCTGAGCTCATAATCTGTCTTAGGATCAAAATATTTTAAATAAATACTCAATGTAGCAGGATCGACCAATTTAGATCCAAGAGGTATCTTATTATGCAATTTAGAGAACCTCTGGTTGAAATCATAAGCTGATTCATTTTGATGCTTCTGAATAGTTACTAATTCATGCAATGCAAACTCAGGTGCATATTGATTCCCATACTGCTCAAGAAATTTCTTATAAAACACATGAATAGAATTAACAGAAGCTGTTGGGAAACTATTAAACCAATCTCTGGCACCTTCAATTAGTGACATCATAAACAGTCTCATTTGTATATCTTCATATTGCATATCTAAATCTTGAATAAAAGAATTAAAACTCCTTAAGTGCTCTTCAGTTGTAGTAGCACTGCTCCCTGTGAATTTTGGGACCAAACTTCTCCAATTGTTGTCCATAGGGTAAGGACATATTTGTAGTCCAGTCAAGTCAAACTACCTAATCATGGTTGCATATTATGGAGGAGGATTTTGGTAGTACTAACATTGGTACAATGGATTATTATTTGCCACATATTGCTGACCTTGTGGGGGTACATGCTACTGATAAGGAGGTGGTTGAACGCCTTGATTTTGTGGTGGAACATTTTGATATCTACCTTGATTCCTTGGTTGATTCTAGTAGGCCTGTGAGGAATTTGATGGGCCTGCATTATTGTTCCCTTGCCTATGAGGTGGCACATATTTTTGCAGATTAGCCATTTGAGTACAAATCTGCACTTTCCTCAATCTCAATTCTTCAACTTCTCTAATTTCCTGGAGCCTCTTCTCATATTTTATTTTTGCCCTTTCCACTTCTTGTCTCTCATGTTCCAGTCTTGCATTTATTTCATCCCTGGCCATAAGTTCATAATTCTCCTCAGAAGCTGCTTCATAGCCAAGTCCATCCTGATTTTCTTCAAGAAATGCCATTTTCTGATCATATTCGTGTTGTCTTCTTTTTCTCTCAGCTTCACATTCAGCCATGAATTCTTCAACCTTCTTAGGATCTAGTTGATAAAAGGGATTCCTTCATTCTTCAGGAGTGTGAGGTTCTCTGGAAGGGAAATCCTCATTTGCTAATGTGCCATATGAATTGTGCATCTCCAATGATGCTTTCGATGTTTTATTTTTGTCTGATGGTCCCATGTCATCGGTCACCTTTTTACCTTTATCATTCTTCTATGTCCATTTATTTTTGGCATTAGGACCATCACCATCTTTGTACAAATACCTTCTTCCTTGCATTTTGGGAGCAATTGAGATAGTTTGAACTCTAGGAAGATTTCTTTTTGATATATATTTCAATTTATCAGTCTCAATATATTTGTTCATTCAGAGTCGCCACTCACTTTCAAAAAGTGAGAAAATATGCAATTCTTTATTCCCAGTGGAGTCTTCTACAAGATACTGACTCTATGACAAGGCTTATTTTCAGATTACATTCCCCAACGGAGTCCCCAAATTGTTGGTACTCAAAAATGTAGGTTTTAACCATAAGAGTTTGCCAAGCCCTTATAACATTCTTGGACAACATACAAGGCCAATTATGCAATTAAACCTCCTACTCTTTAGGTTCTGCTAGACCTAGGTGGGTGAACCTATATGAGATATGCAGATTTGAAATGAATTTCCTGTTGAACAGTCTATCCACAATGGCAAGCAGGCATGGATAGACAGAAGGACACCACAACTAATCCTACCACTCAAATTAAAAGAAAGGTTTTTGAATCAGTTCTTTGTTTATAATGAATTTATTACTCTGGGATACGGCAAATCAGTGCCTTCTTTCTACTGGGCAATGGAGTCAAAAAATGTTACTGATCATACATACATATTTCTCCCTGACACAATTTAAGTTGTTAGACACTTTACAGGATGAAGTTTCAATGATTGGAATGTGACTTCATCAATTTATGACTAGCATAAATAGTGTTAAAATATTTGCTTGCTTAGCTCTCCTTCAATTATCCAAAAGAAGTCTCACAGACACTATGATTCACTTAAAGGAATTTAACTCTGACTTGCAGACACCAACAAATGAGATCAAACACAATGAAGAAATGCACTTTGAAGAATTAAGATATACTTGATATTTGAACTCAAATAATCGAAAAAACTCCAAATTGGGGAAAACTAAATAGAAATTGACAGTTATAACATCACAACAACAAAAAACAGAAAAGAATTTGGTCAAGAAATCATGTCCATTCCACTATTTTCAGAAGGTTTTTCCTTATTTTACATTATCTCGTTCCCAGAACCCTCTCCCTTCAATTAATGAGTTTTCAAAATATATATACATTACATCTGAAGAGTCACGACCCTTCACCGTTCTAGTTAAACCGTTTAAATTCTATCACAAAGAATTAAAATATTCAATTATATTGCCTTTTGGAAAATTAAATATTTCTTACAATAGTCCTACCTTTGATTTTTTGACTTATCCTTTCCCACCTGTATTTCTTATCTTATCGTCATTTTATACTTTTCATTGCCTTTATTTTATTTTCCCGTTGCTTCCATTGTGTTTACCGCTCTACCGCAGGTTTGACTTTTCAACCCACAATTATGTGGTGCCTAGCCCGAACGGTTAACCTTGTTGCTTACCACATCACCGCAGTCTGTTGGATGGCCCCCTGCGGTACCGTAGTGGGCCTCCTTCGTCATTCTTGTCTCTGCTAACCGCTTCCTCCTGTTTGACTTTGTTCACCGCGACGGCTATCCCCACACTCACCACACTACCGTGGTCACAAACCTAGTTGCCAACGATACTCTGGTAGCTGCCAACGGTTATCTCTTTCACCTCATCATTTTTACCACATTACCGTGGTCTTTATTTTAATAGCTGAGGTAATTGCTCACTGACCGCCAACCGTCGCTTTGTTGCTTACTGCCGCCGCTTACTCATCGCCCACCGCAATACTGTGGTCTATGCTTAGACCATGTGTGGTAGCGCGACAAACACTTAACACCAGCATGCTAATTGCCAGTGCCATACTGCGGTTAAATTTTGGGAGACCACGGTAAGGCGGTAAAAGCTTACGAAATGCATATTAAGAGAGTAGTAAGGATTTGAAATTCATAACAAAATGGACGAGGAATAAAGCGAACAATTTTTGTGAAAAGACAGGCAAATATGGGCTTGAATGGATAAGAAGGCTTAGGATTTTAATTGAATTTTTTTTGGTTCTAACAGGGCTTTCCAAATAGGCTCTCATTACCTTTTTTTTTTGTTAAGCAAAAGACATTAAGCCTATATATATATATTAATATATGCAGATTTTTACAAAATAGAAGTTCAATGGCTCTTGATAGCCATAAATATCAACATAAAAGCTTGTAGTTGACAAAAAAAATTCTTTCCCAATCCCATACTGGTTAATTACAAACACCTACACACTATTCATTCACCACCCAAGAGCAAAATTTAACCCCCCATTTACTACATACTACACTGTAAACCCTTTGCCATTGAACACCACCATTTACAAAATTTTCCTTATCAAACACTAATACAGGGCAACTAGGTCTTCATGCAAAATGGGATCAAGAGTTGGTATTTTGTGTTGGTTAAGTCATTTTCAATGCAATAAGGTCTTTTAAGACCATGCATTATGTTTCTGAGTCAGTTTGAGTCATTTGGGGTCAGTTTGTGAAAAAGTGTCAATGTTGCAAAAAGTTGCAAAAGTTGTGAATGGAAGGTGAACCGTTGAAGTTCGAAATTTTGGTGGGAAGAAATTGGTATGTTCTTGCAAATTTTTTAAATGTCCATGCTTTGGTTGGTAGAAGGTTCTAATGTTGAATTTTGAGATTAAGCAATAGAAAGACTCTGTTTTCTACGTTTTTAGAAGTTTATTTGTTGCTACACATATGGGTATGGCTTTGTACGGCCTAGGAATGATCTAAAACTAATTGGAATTGATGGTACATTGAATCTATTGTCTATTGCAATTGGTTTCACTTGTTTTCACCAGGTTTGAAGCAAATTAGAGCAAATTTTCTGTAGACTACCTGAAACCCTAGTTAGGGTGAGCTATGACTGAATAAAATGGTTTTCTTTCCATTCCACAAGTGAAAAGGCCTCAAACTCAGTGGAATGGTTCTAGATAGGGTATATTTTGTTTTCTCAACGTTGCAGAAGCATGGGATGGAGTTGGTGCATGTAAAGTTGCTGCCCTAGCCTAATATCCTCATGTATTAGGCTTAGGAACTCATTAGACTTAGGGTTTTGTGGAAAATATTTTGGGAAATTGTTCTAGTTTTTGGGAATTGGAAATTTAGATCCCACATGACATGTTTGAAGCCCTGGAGTGATGATTTGGAACTTGGAATTCAAAAACCCTGCTGCTACCTAGTTTGTCCAAGCAATTGAGCCTAATTTGAGCAAGAACAATCCAAATTTGAGGGCTTCCGTACAAAGTGACCCCGCCTAAAAATTTGATATGTTTACAAATGGCATAAAGGGTATTTGTAAGTGTGTTCATATTTTGAGTATTATGTCCGCCCTAAGAATTATGTTGGAAAACCCCTGTTTGGAAGGCTACTAGGAAGGTTGAGGGCTTGTGAGGAAAAACCCACCAAGTTATATTCTACAGTTTCAAAAGTTAGTTGATTCAGGTTGTGTTGAATTTATCCACCCTTTCTCTACATCAAATTGGTATCAGAGTGTAGGCTTGATTTGAAGAGGGTTTGTTGAAGTGAAGAAGGAACAATATGCCTCCTAAGGGAAAGACAATTGCTAGAGAGGTGAACGAATCGAAAGAGAATCATTCAAAAGAGATAAGGGAGTTAAAAGAGTTGACAGAGTCCCTTCAATCTAGGCTTTCTGTAGTTGAGATAAGTTAGAAAAGAGAAGTGGTCACATGGGATGTGAGTGACCAAGAAGATGAGAAAGAAAGAGGAGAAGAAGAAGAGGTCCAAGAGGAGTTGGATCCTAAAGACTTGAGATTTGCAAAGTTATTGAAGGACGTCAAAGGAGAAGGTCCCAAGATGAAGATGAATTTACCCATGTATGGAGGAAATATGGATAGTGAAGAGCTCCTAGATTGGATAGGAGCAATGGATAATTACTTTGACTATGAAGATGTGCTAGAAGATCAAAGGGTGAAATTGGCCAAGACAAAGCTGAAGGGCCATGCCTTGCTTTGGTGGGATTATGTACAAAGTGAAAGGAGAAAGAAAGGGAAGTCTAAAATCAAATCTTGGGATAAGATGGTTGCTAAACTCAAGGGAAAATTCCTTCCCGATGACCACCATTTAGTTGTTTAAGAGGCTTCAAAATCTCAAGCAAAGGAGATGGATGTGAAAATTTATACAAAGGAGTTCTAAAAATTGAGTATAAGGGCAAGTCATACAGAAGATGATGAAGAAATAGTGGCAAGATATATTAATGAGTTGAGATACAACCTCCAAGATGAATTGAGCCTCACTACTCCAAGAATAGTGGAAGACTGTTACCAATTGGCCATCAAGACTAAAGATAGGTTGAAGAGAAGGCAAGTGAAGCAAGGTTGGGGCAAAGGAAGAAGTTTCAAAGGAAAAGGAACATTTGGAGGAAGAGGACAATCCCAAAGATCCCAAGGAGAGACAAGTTAGCCTCAAGAAAAAATTATGATTCAAGGGGCAACTTTAGAGGAAGGAGACCCAATAATAGGGGTAGATTTGGAAGTCAAGGGAGAGGATCAAATGGATTCACAAGAAAGTGTTATTAGTGCAATAATTTTGGCTATCAAGCATGGAAATTTCCTGAAAAGCAGACCACTACTTCATTTGGATGAGAAAGAAGTAATCAGGTTGTACAAGGAGAGGACAGTGAGAGTGTAAACTCTCCATCACAACATGTTGGTCTAGAAAGTGGTGAATCTCTTATGGCAAGGAGAACATTGATTAAAGCTCCTATGGTGAAAGAACCTCCACAAAGGAAATCTCTCTTCAAAACCACATGTAAGTATCAAGGTAAATTTTGCAAAGTTGTTTATTTGGGTAGTACAAATGATTTGCTTTCTCTTGATATGGTAGAGAAGTTGAACCTAAAAAGAATACCACATCCCACTCCTTACAAAGTCTCTTAGTTGAATAAGGGACATCAGGTCCTAGTAGATGAAAAAAGTTGGGTGGAATTTCACATAGGAGGTTACAAGGATAAGATTTTGTGTGACATCATCCCTATGGATGTTTGTAATTTTCTTTTAGGGAGGCCTTGGCAATATGATAGGAAAGCCAAGCATGATGGGATAAAGAACACCTATGTTATTGAAAAGGATGGGGTCTCATTCACTCTCACACCATTGCAAGATGAGGACAAAGCTACACATGAAGGCCCTAGTGTGATGTTGGTCAATGAGGAGTTCCTAAAGACCTTGGAAGAGGAGAATGTCGGATTTGTTGTCATAGTAAGGCCTAAATATGTCATAACAATAGAAAAGAAGGAGGAGCTACCTTTAGAGGTGAAATAATTGTCGAAGAAGTATGATGAAATAGTAGTTGATGAGATTCCTAATACATTGCCACCTATGAGAGACATAAGCCATCAGATTGATTTTATTCTAGGGGCTATTTTTCCCAACAAAGTTGCATACAAGATGACTCCACCGCAAAATGAAGAGATAAGAAGACAAGTGCAAGAACTTCTTGAAAAGGGGCTAATTAGGGAAATTTTGAGTCCTTGTGTTGTTCCCATAGTCCTAGCACCAAAGAAAGGTGGAGATTGGAGGATGTGCACTGATTCCAGGGCCATCAACAAGATCACAATAAGTTATAGGTGTTCTATTCCAAGAATTGAAGACCTAATGGATTATTTGGGTGATGCTTGCTAATTTTCCAAGATTGATCTCAAGAGTGGCTATCATCAGATTAGAATCAGACCCGGTGATGAATGGAAAACAACCTTCAAGACAAATGAAGGGTTGTATGAATGGATGGTAATAGCTTTTGGTTTGTCAAATGCCCCTAATAATTTCATGCGCTTGATGAATGAAGTGCTTAAACCTTTCATTGGTAAGTTTGTGGTAGTGCATCTTGATGATATTCTTGTGTTTAGAAAAATTAAAGAAGACAATTTGCATCATTTAGATTTGGTTTTGAGAAGGTTGCATGAGGAAAAGCTAATGATAAACTTGAAGAAGTGTGATTTTTTTAAACAGATTTGGTTTACCTTGGCTTTGTGGTCACCAATGGCACTTTGAAGATAGATCGAAGTAAAGTTGAGGCTATCCTAAGCTGGCCTACACCAAAATCAGGGGCTAAGGTAAGGATCTTTCATGGTTTAGCTAGCTTCTACATAATATTCATAAGAGATTTTAGTCATATGTGTGCTCCTATGATTGATACAATAAAGGGTGATAAAAGAAAAAAAATTGGTTGGTCTAAGGAGGTTGATAGGAGTTTTGAACATTTGAAAAAGAAAGTTGTTGAGCAGCCCATCTTGACTTTTCCTAGTGTTGATAAGGTCTTCACCATTGAATTTGATGCAAGTGGTCATGCTATAGGTGTTTTCCTAAGTCAAGAAAACAGACCTATTGCCTTTTTTAGTGAAAAATTGAATGAAGCTAAGAAAAAGTATTCCTCGTATGATCTGGAGATGTATGCCATGGTGCAGTCATTGAAGAAGTGTGGACATTATCTCCTTCCTAAATAAATTATTGTTTTTACTGAAAATCATGCTCTGCAATTTCTTAATGGCCAAGACAAACTCAATGATAAAATTTTGAAATGGTTGGAGTACCTACAAAGTTTCACCTTCACCATCAAGCATAAGAAAGGGAAGTCAAATAAGGCGGTCGATGCATTGAGTAGGAGGACATTATTGGTCCAAGAAATTCAGTTACAAAGTGTAGGGGTTGAGGCTCTCAAATTTATGTATGTAAAGGATGATGATTTCAAAGAGATTTATGCTTCTTGTAGCCAATTCAATGGAGTTTTTCATGAAGAAAATTTTGATTTTCTGATTCAAGAGGGTTTTGTCTTTAATTTGTGTGCCCAAATGCTTTATGAGGGATAATTTGATTAGGGAAAAGCATAGTGGTAGCCTTGCAGGTCACTTTGGTGTTGACAAGACTTTGGAACAGGTAAGAAGGCACTATTATTGGCCAAATATGCAAAGTGATGTGAGAAAGTTTGTAGAAAAGTGTGTTGTTTTTCAAAGAACCAAAGGTTGTAGTACTAATGCAAGTCTATATCAATCACTTCCAATCCCAAATAGGGGAGAGGGTCCAATATTCGTTTAGGGTCTAATAGTCGTGTAGTCAATTGTGATTATAATACCCAATCTTACCACATATTTATATTGTATATTATAAATAAATAGTTTGAATGGAATAAAAAAAACCAGATGTTGATCAAAAGTGGACCCATACTTGAACACATGAGAACCTCTAAATGTTATATAAAAAAACATAAATACATTCATTAAGAAGTGAAATAAGTTTTTTTTTTGTCTCAAATAAAATATCATAACTATCCACTATAAGTGTATCATTTAAAAACTAAAATGATCATTTAATAAAATAAGACACTCATTTAAACAAGTATTGTTATCATAGTGAAAAAATATTGTTCTTATGTGTACAACTATTGGGGTAGCAAAGTACAAGCATTGGAGTATTTTATATTAATAGTTTGTCCTATCACAAATATAAAAAGTGAGCAGAATAAATAACATTTATTTTCACATTAAATGTGAAGGATTTTCAAAAAGTTTTAGTGTTCAACTATTGGTCCATTTTTGTTTGATATAAGTTGTATTATAAATAATTATGTTTTATTTTTATAATAACAAATAGTTTTTTTGTGTTCAACTATTGGTCCATATTAGTTGAATATAAAAGCTAGAGATATCAAATATTTATGGTTATCAATAGGTATTTGGTCCATTTAGGTTGTATATTAATTTTATTTTAAATTAAAAAATGATATTTTTTTGTTCAATTATTGGGGGTTCCATGATTAAGTTTTGGTCAAACCTTTAAAAATTCAGCTTTTAGACACTTCTCAATAGATGTGTTGATGTGGCGAGTTGCATGATGAGTCACACCTCCAAACCTTAGTTATAAATAAATAGGAGGCCAGTCTACATTTCAAAAAAAAATGAAGGTTCTACGATATTCTAGTAAATCGCTACATGTTGGAAAAGTTAGCTCGCATGAATACTGGCCCCTCTCCCCTAGACCTTGAGAGTCCATATGGATGGATTTTGTGATGGGGTTGCCTAGAACTCAAAGAGGTTTTGATTCATTGTATGTTGTGGTGGATGGGTTTAGTAAGATGGCACACTTTATACCTTGTAAGGGCACTAATGACACTTCATACATTTCAGGACTCTTCATCAAAGAGGTGGTAAGAATCCATGGGTTATCTTTGACCATTGTTTTAGACAGGGACAAAAATTTTATGGGTCACTTTTGGAGAACCCTATGGAAGAAACTAGGCACAAATCTGACTTTTAGTTCTGCCTATCATCCCCAAACTGATGGGAAGACTGAAGTAGTGAATAGGAGCCTTGGAAACCTCCTTAGATGTTTGACAAAAGAACACTCAACACAATGGGATTTGATCTTGCCCCAAGCTGAGTTTGCATATAATGATTCTGTGAACAAGAGTGTTGGTAAAAGCCCTTTTGATATTGTGTATGGGTTTCAGCCTAGAGGTGTGTTTGAATTGAGAGATGTGAGTGGGATGGAAAGGAGGAGTGCTGAGGGTGAGAAATCTGTAGTGTCCATGCAAGAAATACACCAATAGGTCAAAGACAATCTCCAAAAGAGTGTAGAAAAATACAAGCACAATGCTAATAAGAAAAGGAGAGAGGTTCACTTCAAAGTTGGAGATTTGGTCTTGGATCATTTGACGAAGAAAAGGTTCCCTAGAGGACAATATTCAAAGCTCCACATGAAGAATATAGGGCCATGCAAAGTGGTGCACAAATTTTGAGAGAATGCCTATGAAATTGAACTTCCTCTTAATTTTTCCATTTCTCCTATTTTTAATGTTTCTTATCTTTACCCTTATAAAGGGGATGTGGATGCAAGTGAAAATGCAGGTTCACCAACACATTCAAATGAAGAATGGATCAAAGATTTTCCACCAAGTAGACCCTTGAATTTGGAATGCATTTTGGATACCAAAGAAGCCAAAAGGACAAGGAACAAGGTGTACTATCAATAATTGGTCAAATGGAAAGTCCTTCCTATGGAGGATGCCACTTGGATGACTGAGGAGAACATCATAAGCATGTCGATATAGTTGCAGTTTTTTTCTCAAGTGGAACTTGGGATTTTTTTTCCCCAAGGGTATGGTGCGGGGCACCCATGTCTTCATGCCAAAGGGGGTCAAGAGTTGGTATTTTGTGTTGGTTAAGTCATTTTTCATTTAATAAGGTCTTTTAAGACCATGTCTTATGTTTTTGAGTTAGTTTGAGTCATTTGGGGTCATTTTGTGAAAAAGTGTCAATGTTGCAAAAAGCTGCAAAAGTTGTCAATGCAACTTTTGCATTTTTGTTGTCAATGGAAAGTGAACCATTGGAGTTTAAAATTATGGTGGGAAACAATTGGTATATTGTTTAAAATATTTAGAAGGGCCATGTTTTGGTTGGTAGAAGGTTCTGATGTTAAATTTTGAGATTGAGCAATAAAAAGACTTTATTTTTTGTGTTTTCAGAAGTTTTTTGCTGCTACACAGATTGGTATGGCTTCGTACGACCTGGGAATATCTAAAAATAATTGGAATTGATGGTACACTAAATCTATTGTCTATTGCAATTGGTTTCACTTGTTTTCATCATGTTTGAAGCAAATTAGAGCAAATTTTCTATAGACTGCCTGAAACCCTAGTTAGGGTGAGCTTTGACTAAATAAAATGATTTTATTTCCATTCCAATGGTGAAAAGGCCTCAAACTCAATGGAATGGATATAGATAGGGTTTTTTTTTTTCTCAATGTTGCAAGATTAGGGGATGGAGTTGGTGCATGTAAAGTTGCTGCCCTAGCTTAATATCCTCATGTATTAGGCTTAGGAACTCATTAGACTTAGGGTTTTGTGGAAAATATTTTGGGAAATTGTTCTAGTTGTTGGGAATTGAAAATTTAGACCCCACATGACATTTTTGAAGCCATGGAGTGATGATTTAGAACCTAGAATGTAAAAACCCTGTTGCTACCTGGCTTGTCCAAGCAATTAGGCCTAATTTGAGTGAGAACAATCCAAATTTGAGGGCTTTCGTACAAAGTGAACCCACCTACAAAATTTATTTGTTTACAAATGGCATAAATGGTATCTATAAGTGTGTTCATATTTTGAGTATTATGTCTTCCTTGAGAATTATGTTGGAAAACCCCTATTTGAAAGGCTACTAGGAAGAAACCCACCAAGTTATGTTCTAGAGTTTCAAAAGTTAGTTGATTGAGATTGTGTTGAAGTTATCCACCCCTACTCTACATTAGACACCACCTTACTCCTCCATAATATCTAATTTTACTTCATTCTCTTCTTATTGCTCCTAAAGTTCACCAACAATAGATTGTGAGGGAAAAGTAGCATTCAAATTAGGAATTTGAAGATTGCATGGATGAAGAGAAGTACTAACATTATATTGAGTAGCTACCACAAGAGAAATATGATACATTGGAACAAGAGGATCTTGGGGTAATACAGCAGGGGGAACTGGCTCATTATGCACATGAGATAATAGGGCACTCTCATGAACTTTTATCGCATGACATTTTTCATTTTCTACCTTAAAGAAATTGTTCACAACATGGTGTTTTTCAAATTTTTAAGGTGGGGGAATACATTGGCATTATTTTCTTCACTTTGTTCACATGTGTTGGACTTAGTGGTGCATTGACATTGGCATTTTTGTTTCACTTTGTTCACAGTTGTTGAACTTAGTGATGTGTTGGCATAAGAGCTTGATAATTTTTTGTAGCACCTTATCAAAGTTATCAAGGAGTATAAGTCTTGGTATGGTTGACATGGGTGCACACATAGTGAATATCTAACTTCACTATACCTAGTGTGTTTCTCATTTTTCTACTTTTTCATAGGTACACACCTAGTGAATATCGGACTTCACTAGACCTAGTGTGTTTCTCATTTTACCTTGTATTGGGGCTAACCTAGTGAATATCAAACTTCACTAAAATGTGGTGCCTTATGTTTGTGATTCACCTAGAAAATACTAGACTTTTCTATGGTGTGAGTCATGAATGCCTTTCGTGTGGATCCTAGAATAACACAACTTACCAGCTCGTGATTATCCATACCCTTCTTTTGCATTTTATTTTGACATTATATGTTTTTGTATGTTGTCTTGTTGCATTTCATACATGTGTTTGTTCATTTTTTCTTATGTTGGTTTTCCATCGGATCTTCGATCCTGGGGGCTTGTGCACCCTCCCTTGATCCTTATTCATCTTATCTCTTCAACATTTGGACAATCAGATCCCTCTTGACATAGATTCTCTAATTTAGTGTGAGTCTGAGTGTAAGTTCATACTCTCACTAAAGTGGGGACTAAATGTAGTGTAAATTGTCACTTTTGACAATTTCACACTATGTTTTTTCCCCCTTAAATTATTGAGCCTAATCAAGCACCTAATTTCCTAAATTATGCATTTTATAGCTTATTTTTACTATTTTATGAGAAATGGCAAGCATTGAACAAATGCATTTATTTAATGTCTTGCTCTCAACACCTAAACTCTTGGAAAATAGGGCCAAGACTGGGATGCCCTTGGGCCTCTGAGTCCCCCTATTTTGTTAAGATCCAAATTTGAATATGTCAGTGTCAACATTTTAACATTCAAAATTCAAGTTGCAAATGTCGGCTAATGAGATTTAATTTTTGAGAAATTAGAATAAATGCCTATAAATACTCAGTTATTGCATTATTTGAGATCTAACAAAAAATAATTGAGCAAAGATTATTTTCAAGAGCAACATTTCAGAGCTTTATTTCAGCAATTCAAGATCTTAACATCATGTGAAATCATATGTGACTTTATATGTGTTAATGTTATCATTGTTCATGAATGCTAAACCTTGTTGTAGGTCTCCAAGCAACTCAAGTAATCAAGCAAGAAAGATCCAAGACCTTGAAGTGATGTGCATGAATTTAGTCCTTCAAGGAAGCCATTGAAGCGTGGTGAGTTGCAACACTTTTTTGATTCATCATTCCTTCCTATCATTGTCATTTTAATTGTGGAAGTAGAAACATTAACATGGGGTTTGACTAGGGCAGGTCCCTAAATGGCACAAAATTTCTTCTCTTTGTGAATGTGCATATTTTAGGTTTGGAGAGGATTCAAGGAATCTTGAAGATCATTTATTCATTGTTGCATTCAAAACTCTACACCTTGTCAGCTCATAGAAACTTACCTACAAAATTATCCTATAGTGATCCGATAATTCTGCAAGTGGAAACAGGGATCTTAGATCTAACATCAAAGGATTACAAAAGTAGAGGACACCCCTATAAGGAATCAAATGCCCTTGGATGAATTTTTCCTTATATTCGTGCTAACATCAAACTTTCAAGATAGGTACACATCATTCTGCCTTTCCCAAATCTGCCTGCAATTCTTTGTTTCAGTCTGTCAATTGTCAGAAGATTGTATTTTCATATTAGGGCACATAGTCTAATTAGGTTAATTAATTTCAATCAATTCCAATCCATTCCAAGACTCAAAAAGATGCAGATCCAAGTTTGATTGGCTCACCTTCATGGTTGAAATTCAATCTAAACACTTTGTTTATCTCCATCTTAATGAAACAATAAAAAAAGAACACCCTCACACACCACACAAAATTTGAATCCTAGGTTTTACACATAAGACCTAGGGTTCTTTTTATTCTTTATTTCAAAGGAGATGCCCTTGATGTAAGGATTTAGCAATACAAGCATGATATAGTAGTTTAGAAATTATGAGGGAATCCATGAGGCTATGGGATGTAAATATATGGCAATGAAAGCTTAATATGTTGTATGAAAGGCATGGTATAAAGGATATACCCCTAATGCAAAGATGTAGCAATACAAGCATGATATAGTAGTGTAGGAGCTATGATGGATTGCATGAGGATCTAGGATGTAAATATATGACAATGAAAGCTCAATATGTGGGAGGGAAAGCATGATGCCCTTGAATGTAAGGGTAAAGGATAAGGACATAGTGAGAGGAGTGCAAATGACATAAAGGATAAAGGATATGCTCTAGAATTGTGGTGTGGTAATGTAGGCTCTAGTCAATCAAAGCAAGTAAAATAATAGACAATGGCGAGGTGTAAACCTCATAGTAAAATAAGTGTCATGGTAAATATAAGAAACATAAAAGATGTTAGCAAATCATGGTAAACATGAAAATGTGTAACAAGTTTAAAATAGAAGGTGATTAGGCAATGCAAGCAAACAAAGTGGAAAAATCAATAATCATATAATCATGAATGAATAGAAAAGATAAAAGGTGAAAAGAAAAAAAAGGATCAACTCAAGTGAAGGAATAAAGACCAAGGAAAAAGTTTTGAAATCAAATGTGAGAAGCATAATGTAATCCTTTTAATTTAACCAAGGAAAACTCAACTTAACACCCCTCCTTTAAAAAAAAATATGAATCATTTGTTTTCTAAAACACAAATTGTCATATCTTTGTGTGTGACAAGCACACACCTATAATTGCTACAAACAATGTCACATTAAGACAACATGTGTGGAGGTTACACATTGACAATGTGTGAAAATGAGGAGAAAGAAACACATTAACAAAAACAATTCATATAATTAGACATCTAGATAATGCAAAGTTGACAGACTTAATTAGGATTGATTACTAAAAAAGGGATTGAAAGGTACACCTAAGTGAGGTATTCTAATGGAAGTTGATTGATAGATTATTATTTTTTAGTTTAACTAGAAATTGAATATTAATTTTGATATCATGAGTCATCGAATTATTAAATATAAATATTTGACACACTTTGATTAAATATATTAAAAATAATAAGGCATTAGTTGATTAAATAAATTTTATAAATTATTTCCATTATATTTATCACTAATATAATTGTAATTATAATTAAATATTTATTTATAATTTCTAAACTACTATTATATATTTAAATATGATTTAACTTAATTATTATTCTATAGATAAGAATATCAAATTTAAATTAAATTCACTTTTTGCATTTCATATTCCACAAGCAACTTAAGTTATGGATTTTAGGTCTCATACTCCCCCATCATGTGTTAGTTCAAAATTAATTAGTTGATAAGTACTTTTTATTCAAATGTTTAGTGTTTCAAGGAGGATGAGCAATAAATCTCTTCCATTAGAAGGGATCTATCTCACCCTTGGATCTAGGGAATTTCTCTTTGTTGTCCTCGCCCTAAGGATATTCACTAAGGAATTTTTCTCCTATTGTTTACTTCATTTCATAGGTTGAAGGGAAGGGGGCAAAAGATGAATTTGGAAATAAAATCTCAATCAAGAGTTTATAGCATTGATGGTTTTAGTATGCCTCTCCTCTCCCAATGAATCCTCTTTGTTAGGAGTATTTCTAGGAGTGACTAGCTTCCTTCCTTTGTCTCTTACTAAAGGCCCTATCATGATGGAGAAAAATAATTTTACAATAATAAATCCTCCAAATCTACTCAAACTGACCTCAAATTCAGATAGTGGTATCTTCAAGATGGACTTAAACAACCCCTTAAAATTTTAGAATAAATTCATCAATTTGAGAGATATATGTGCTTCCCAATTAAACCTCTTAACCCAAATAAATTTCCTTGTTTCTTGCCCTCTAGTTGCCAAGATCATGATTTTGATACAACTTGTAATGAAATAATTTTTATAATAGAATAATATAATAGGAATTATGCTTCAAATAATTAATAATAATATTCCACTTTGAGGGGATACTTTAATATTCTTCAATAAGAACATAATACTAAATACGATGATAATAACTAACCTCTACCTTCTATATATCATACTTATGCCTTGGATCACATAGGCCAATTTAGCTACCCATATATGACTATGTATTACTGATTATATTACTAAACACAAAGTTAAGGTATTCATTAGCCAATTACACATAACCCTATGTAATTATAGGTTTAATTGCATAGCACAAATGTATGCTATGTGAAACTAATCCCATGCTAGGTTTAAGGTATTCATTAGCCAATTACAGATAACCCTATGTACTTATAGGTTTAAGGGCATAACACAAATGTATGCTATATGAAACTAATCCCATGTTCTATAGAAATGACTTGGTGTGGAAGCATTCTACAACTTGTGGTATCAACCTTGTTTATTTTATACTCTCATTTGTCATTATGCAATTGTAATGATGTGTTCCATTAAAATGAACCCAAAATGAATGGGAATTGGCGTTATAGTTCATTATTATAGTTTTTCCCCACTTTGAGGTGCATGTGAATACTAACATGAACATGTATTCCAAATTAAATGAGCACTAACAAACATATGCATGTAAAGTAAATACTCAAACATAAAAGGGTATTGGTGTTCATGTAAATTAATGGACCCAATTAGATGTCTTTGTGTGTTCCTTCATCCTTGGCATGTGTGCCCCATGAGAAGCTACAAAAATAGAGAAAACATATGCAATGAGTATATGTGAGCACACAATTAATTTAGTAAGCACAAATTCAGGTTGATTTTGTTGTATATGAATAGGAGAGAGGGGGAAAATTAACTTTAAAAAACTAACTATACAAAAAGTGGCGTGTTAATGCTTTACTCAGTGTAATAGTTGTAGAATGCCATGCCATATTAGGATTTATCATGTCATGTGAACAAGATCCATCTAAATATGTTGTTGAGTCTCTATGTGGAATACAAAAATACCTAAAGTCTCAACATAGGAATGTTAGTGATGATGTGCATGCTCCCTTCAATTGGTTTCACCCATCAAATGTAAGGAATCAAAGAAGAGAGAAAAATAATACATAAAAAACATTAATAATCACACAATAGAATATAAGCACATAAATCATGTAAAGGGTCATAAATGTATCATGAGATAATCAAGTAAGACATCCCAAATAACAAACACGAATAACATATGGGTGGGTGTAATAACAACCCCAACTTGACTTGAAATACTACACATTTCTTTTAATTTTTTATTCTTTGATTTCTATATGATGACATTAAATCACCTCAACTAGAAAAGTGGAATTTAAAACAACTTGAGAAACAACAATTTGATAAAGTACCAGTATGGGTGAGTGTAGGATCATGATGGTCCAAAGTATGCCTCTAAGTGGCAATGAAAATACAGAAAACAAAGTTAAGCAACTTGACATAAAAATTTGAATAGGTTATTAACATAAATTGGAAAATATGTAGGAATAGAATTTGTAGTAATTTGAATACAGTTTGTAAGCTACTAGTTTTTTATAAGAAAAAATAAATTTATTTGGTGAAAATTTGAAATTTCAATGAAGCAGTACTATAATTTTTGAAAACAAGTAAAAACATGTGTCAATCTAGCCAACCTAAGTATGAGCAAGAATAATATATTTTTTTCAAATCATTCAATATAATTAAAGGACACATGACTGGATGTGACACATTTTTTTATAAATTTTTTGCAAGTAAATAATGAGATGAATATTTTAATGTCTTTTAAAAAATACTAAAAAATAATTTTCTAGCCAATCTAACTAGGTCAAAAATCTATTTAATTCAGTTTTTTTCCCATCTATAGTTTGTGAAGCATAGAGAATGACACATCTTTCATATTCAAAAAATGTGAAACCATTCAAAAATTATGGATATTTTTCAATCAGCCTATCAATCAGTACTTAAAACATAGTGCATGTATAAAATCAATAGTAATTATCTATGAAATTCAAAATAAAACATATCTTATATTGGTAGAATGTTGACAATTACTTGAATAAACCCTTTTCATTTCATCAAATTTAGATTAAAAAAATCGTCAACATAAAGGGTGAAGTCTGAAAACCAAGGGAAACCTCTAAACATGTTGGGGTAGTTGACTTTTCATGTTTGACACGCCCAAGACAAATCCCAAGGCATTCCCAAGGCAATAACTGAGTTATTTTTTTGTCAAAAAATGAATATCCATTTCTCAAAACAAGAAACGAATATTCATTTTTTGTAGCTTGATATTAATATGAATATATATAATATTTATATTATATATTATATAAATATAATATTATATATTATATAAATATAATATTATATATTATATAAATATAATATTATATATAATAATATGATATATTTATAAAAATTATTTCATGGATTCTTGCAAGGGAGTATTATATTATATTTATTATAATCAAAGTATAATACAATGCAAGGGAAGCTACAAGGAGCTATGAGCAACATATACCTCTCTTTACCTACCTCTTTCTATTTCTCATTCTCTCTCTCTACCTCTCCCTCCCTCCCTCATTCCCTCTCTCATCTTCCCTCTCTACTCTCTATTCTCCACTCACCCTCTCCCTCTCTACTTACCTCTCCATCTATCCCTCCCACCCTATCTCTCTCTTTACCTGCATCTCCTTCTATCCCTCCCACCCTATCTTTCTCTCTACCTACCTCTCTCTCCCTCCCTCCCTCCTTGCCCCTCTCTCTATACATCTCTTTCCCCTCACCCTCTCTCTCTACCTACATCTCCCTCTATCCCTCCCACCTTACCCCCCTCTCTCCCTCTACCTCTCCATCTCTCCCTCCATCCCTCTCTACTTCTATCTCCCATCTCCCTCTATCCCTCTTACCCTACCTCTCTCTACCTATCCCTCTCTCCCTCTCTCTCCCCCCTACCTCCATCCTTCCATCACTACTCTTTATCCTCCCTCTCTATCCCTCCCACCCTCTCTCTCCTCTCCATCTCTCTCTACTTACCTCTCACTCCACCCCTTCATCCCTCCCTATCTACTTCTCTTTCTCTCTCCTATCTATCTCTCTACCTACCTCTCACTCCATACCTCCCCCATTCCCCCTCTCTCCCTTTAGATATCTCTCTATATCTCTCTTCTCTATCTCTCATATCTACTTCTCTCCCACCTTCCCTCTATACTCTCTATCTCCACTCACCCTCTCTCTATACCTACCTTTCCCTCTATCACTCCCACCCCACCTCTCTATCATTACCTACATTTCGCTCCTCTCATTCCCTCTCTCTCTCTCCTTGTAACTCTCACTCTCCCTCTCTATGTACTTCTCTCTCCCCCCTTCCCTCTCTAATTTTCTCTATCTCCCCTCACCATCTCTCTCTTTACCTACCTCCCTACCTCTATCTCTCCTTCCCTCTCTCTCTCCCTCTCCCTCTTTCTATACTTGCCTAGTGTGCATATAATATAATATTATATATTATACTATAATATAATACATGATATTAATATAATATTACATATTATAATATAGTATTTATATTATATATTACATCTTATAGTATAGTATTTATATTATATATTACATTATATAATATAATATATTTTATAACAGTATATCATAATATATAATAGATATTCATTTTTGTTTCTGGAAATAAATATCCATTTCTTCCTTTATAAAACAAATATTTATTTTTTTCTAGGGGAGAAAAGGAGCAAAACGTCATTTTGAGCATACCAACGGTCCCCCCAAGCACTCTAGTATCGTGAATCTTGTGATTTTTGTGTGATATAGATAAAATATTGCTTTTGTACACTCTTTTACACAAAATTTCATTATATCGATCATTAGGGTACTTATTTTTGTTTGTATAATGGGGAGCAATAGTCATTGTAAAGCCAAAAGGAAGAGGAAACTTCAAGTGAATGGAATTGAAGTGATTACAGAAAAATATAGAGCGAGGAAGAGGATGGGAAGAAACGGTATGTTGAACACTCTTCAAGGTGAAGGTTCTTCTTTACCATTAAATGACATTGAAAGTGACTATGATTGCGAAAATGAAAATGAAAATATTAAATATGAAATTGAAAATGTTGAACATGAAATTGAAAATATTACAAAATATGATCAAACACCTATTGATAATAGTAACATCATGAAAGAAGAAGAAGACATACATTAACAATTGCTTGATGAATATGGATATGAACGTTATGACATTGAAATTGCACTCTATTGTTAGATTAATGGGTTATTCACCTAATTAATTAATTCATATTGATTAATTAATTTGGTTCCCTTTACTCACTTAAGTTAAACTTAGGATTTATTTTTTGCATTATTAGATTAGCATATGCTATCTCATTACATAGGATTGTGACACTTGTCACATGCTGATCTAATCCTCTCCTAGGGTTTCACTCTTAGGGTTTGTATCTCCTTCATAAGGACTGCTTCATTGTTGTAATCAATCTATTTAGGGTTATTGCATTAATTTATTCTATGGTTTTTGAGCACCATTGTGCCTTTGATCTCCTCTTTTATGATAGGATATTTTCTTTCAAGTGCTTTTTGGGTTTTGTGCAGTTGGTTTTGCAACTTCAACATGGTATCACAACCTTGATCTGCAACTTCTTGTTCAATATTTGAGGGATCAACCTTGAGTGAATTTTTGGTGCATCTTGGAGAGAAATGGACCTCGCTACCGTGTCCACAATGACCAAAAACCTATAGATTGGATGTCATTTCATGAAAATTCGAGCAATAGAAATTTTGGGGCAAATTTTTGATGGACACATTTTACGAGGCATTAAAGTTCGTACAAGCGTATGATCCGTATAGGCCTCGCCTCTCTTGCATAGGTGGGTTTAAAAAAAAATTGTAGGTTTTTAAATTTTCTTTTTGTAGGCTTCAAAAAATTTCATGCAATAATTTCAAAAAGCATTTTTTAAACAAGTAGATTTTTTAAAAACTCCAAGAAAATTTAATTTTTTGAGGCTGCATTAATTTTTTGCCCTAGCGATGGCCCTTTCAAAGCCCACCAGAAACCTTTTTCATGGTGGCTAATATTCCAAGTGGCCTCAAATTTGTTCGGGCGGTTTATTCATCGATTTTCTATTTTTCCAGCCATTTCAAACCACATTCAATTCTCTGGAACCTAGTTTATTTTTCTTGGCAGCAACCAATTTTTTCGACATCCTCGCAAATTTTTGGGCATCATCAAAATTTCCCAACGATCGATTTTTTAGCACATGGCAAATGAAATATTCTGTCAAGAGGAGTGTATTTTGACTTTTCTTTTTGTTTTTGGGGATCGAATATTTTTTACGACATCAAGAAATATCCCACAAAATATTTAGCTAATGTTAGCACATCATCATGTTGAAATCAATAGTATGATCGTTGATAGGTGTCCCCAAGTCCCCTCTTTGGCCTTCAGGGAGTAGTTTTTTCTTTTGGCCATAATTTGGGTGTACGATGCCATATTTTGGTAAACAAGATATTGTCAAAAAGTTGGTTCCACACACTTTCCAGTGGTGTGGGTTTCATCACATTTTTTTTCTTTTGGTTCATTCTACAACCTGTTGAAGTCAGATGCACTATTTTCACTCTCAAGCTCACAATTTTTTATTGGTTTCTCCATTTTTGTGATTCTAGCGGCATTAGGATGGTCTCTTAGAGCTCTTCACAACCATCCATGCCATTTTTCTAGAATTTTATTCAAGTATATTTTATTTTGTTTTTGGTGTTTTCACACTTTGGTGAATTAATTAGACACTTCAACTCCTGGAAACATTTTGCAAGCATGAGATGACTTGTTTTAGGTTGTTACATAAGTTTTTTTTTCCTATTTGGAGATTTTTAGTCATTTTTTTTTAGCATATTATCTTTTTGGACATTGTGAGTTTCCACTGTAAGCACTTTTCTTATGTAAGCACACTGATTCAATAAAGTGCCTATGTATTGCACATGATTATTGGGATCTTGCAAATCATTTTTTACCTTATTATACTCGCACTATGATATAAAGTACCATGGGGGGTTGATGTTTGCCTTTGTTTTCCATCACACCTTTGTCAAGTGAGTGTCCCTTTCACGATAGTAGCCTCATGTGTGTGTTACTTTTTTTTGCACACCCTTTATATGTGTTGTTACTTTCATGTTTGCACATTTAGATGTTCTCGATTCTTCTTCATGCACTTATTTTTGGCATTTGGTTTCAGTGTACCTTCCAACCCTCTCTCTTTTCCATATTATGGGGGGGTTTCTACAATTGGTGCTAATGCTTCCTTGGGTTTGCGTTGGAGTGAGCTATGTATAAAGTATTTGTTCCTGTGTACTTTTGGATGCAATGACTGTATTTCAATGAGATGGAGCACTTACCATATGGACACTCTTGCATTCCTATTTTTAGAGGTGACCTTCCATTTTCACTTGATCAGTTCTTCAGACTTTTGGTACCTATGCCATCTGTATCTTTGAGTTCCAAATGTTTTCCTTTGTTTACCATCTGATTCAAGTAGTGTCATTGGGGGAAATCATGCAGATTCTTGTCTTCTTGATCCTAAGCATCATCTTTTTCAGAGGAGGTTCTTCTTTCAACATTACAACAATTATTCTTCGATAGTGTTTGCAACTTCTTCATGTTTCAATGGTGTTCTTCATTTTCATCCTGTGTTCCTACTCTTTTGGGACATCCTTGGTTGGAAGATTTTTAGTCCTTCACTTTTGTTTAGAGGTTTCTTCAGTCCTTCACTTGTATTTCATCTCTTTTTGGAGAGGATTTTTTCCCATGAGGTATTTTTCGTTTCTTTACTTTATAAAAATATTTGGTTGTACATGGGTGCCTCATGAGGCCTAGTTTTCGGGACCCATCTTTTCTTTTCATGCGTTCTTCCTTAGTTTTTAGCTTCTCCCTAAGTTCATATGAAGGGGGGTGTTAGGTTAATGGGTTATTCACCTAATTAATTCATTCATATTGATTAATTAAATAGGTCCCCTTTATTCACTTAAGCTAAGCTTAGGATTTATTTTTTTCATTATTAGATTGGCTTATGTTATCTCATTACATAGGATTGTGACACTTGCCACATGTTGATCTAATCCTCTCCTAGTTTTTCACTCCTAGGGTTTGTATCTCCTTCATAAGGATTTCTTTTTTATTGTAATCAATCTATTCATGATTATTGCATTAATTTATTCACTGGTTTTTTAGCACCATTGTGGCTTTGATCTCCTCTTTTATGATAGGATATTTTCTTGTAGGTTATCTGGAGTTGGTTTTGCAACTTCAACATCCACAATCCACTCGTTAACAACTTTGATGAAATTGATGGAGCACATGAAACAATGAGACTCAATATATCTTCAAATTACATAAGAAGAGAGGACCTTTGTGAAGAATAAAATGAAATCCAAAATCCATATTTTTTGTAATGAGTTCGATAAAATTACAAAACATTCAAGAACACCATAATGGTTAGTTGAAATTGATGAGAAAATAATAGAAAGTCTTGAAAGAAAGATGTCATCACAAACCATTCAATTGCGGGCTTCACAACTTTTCAATGAACACTCTTCCAATAAGATATTAACCAAACAATGCCAATTTTTTGTACAATGACTAAAGACATATAAAATGAGACCCCTACTAAAGAAATTGAAGATTCATGTCAGCAACAAGTTTGATCAAAATAATATTATTGTTAAAAACATTTTTAATGCACTAAATTCTATTGAAAAAACTAGTAAGGAAAAAGATAAAAGAGTTGCTAGTAGAGTAACCTCATTAGCAAACAATCAATTAAGAAAGGCTTGATTATTAAGGAAAACTTATGTTGAATTAAGCCTAAGTCAAAAACAATTATCAAAAGCACTAGTAATAAGATCAAGACTAGATAGTCCTCTTCAAAATGCTACATGGGCTTTTAGTGGTAGGCTTCCATGAGTTGATAACTAATAGCACAAAGGTTGAAATTCAACAATTTTTGATCTCTAACTCTTATCTATCACCCAATGCAAAGGATGTTTTAAAATTAAGAATTGGTGATCAAGACTGCACACCACATCTTAAACATTTCTTGGAATGTACCCAAACAACATAGTAGAAATAATTTTGTGAAACCCATCCAAGTTTGAAAATTTCACAAAGGGCATTTGAATCTTGTAAGCCCTTTTATTGTCTGCCTCTTAAAATTCACAATACATGTTACAAATATAACATGGAGTTTTCTATGAATCATGAACTATTATTCTATATTTGTTCTACTAACAAAATTATACAAAAGTGTGATGTAATGCAACTACCAAAATCATATGGGGACTTATTAGATTTATTTTTATGTGTTAAAGATGGTGGTTGCATTTTGTATAAAAATGATTGTTTAAATGAAAGTTGTTTAGAATGTAGTGGGTTATCAAAAATTATATCATGTATTCATGAGGGAAAAGAGCTTGATTTTGGAAAGAAAATGGTTGAGAAAAAGAGATATGAGACAATGAAATACAATTTGAAGATTAGAGGTGAAGGTTCTAGATGTGAGTTGGTTATAGAAGAAGTAAGTGTTGTTGATTTTATTTTTGATTTTAAGAAAAAAATTTACAAGTGTGAAAGATATAGCCACAAGTCTTGATGGTTAGATCAGCAATTCGGGATGTGTAAGGATTGTTTTTCTCGTTTGGAACTATTATCTTTGTAGTCGATTTTGCAAAAAACTACACATTGCAACCATAAAATGAAGTCCAATCTCAATATTACAATTCTATTCAGATTGTTATTTTTATTCATATCACATATAGACATGCGCTTGAAAGTACAAAAGAGAACATGAAGATAGTTAGGGAGTACCATTTTTACATGAGTGATATTGATCTCATTCGTTAGACTATGTGCATATTGTTTTCAACAATTTTTTGAGTTCTTGCAGGAAAAAGATATTATAATGGTTCAACATCTCATTTGGGCAGATAATTGCACTTGTCAATTCAAGAATGCTTGTATATTTTATTGGTTGAAAAAAATGCAAGAAGAGAGGGTTATACCTCATATTTGGATTTTTTTTAAAGCCGAGGATGAAAAGGGGAGCACGATGGAGTAGGTGCATGTGTGAAGAGAGATCTAGTTAAATAACAACTAAAGATTAGAGGTGGTGATACATTTAGTGATGCAAGTTCTATTGTTCAGTGGTGTAACTATGCATTGTCACAAGGAGGGGCACTTGATTCAAAAGTTCATAGGTTCTTCTAGTTGGTTGATGAGGAGATGGCAAGATAGAAATTGGATTGTCAAACAATCATCAAAGATGCATTCATTTCAAATCTCATATGCAAGTACATGGATTATTTGGACACAAATCTTGTTTTAATCAGTTGTATTAAATGTGATGTGATCATTGTGAATCAAGTGAGTGGTTATATACATGGATTCTACAATATCTAACCCATTTATCTCAAGCTAATTCATTTTTACTCAATGAAATGGAAAGTTCATTTGACTAAGAACACCTTTTTTGACCTATTTATATAAACCTAGGTTTGGAAAATATTAATGAGAGGTCTTGACATAGAGGTTGGAATTTTAATCTACCTCTCTTTCTAAAATACAAATTATGCCTCACATTGCAATCAAACTTATTTACTCACACAATTCCACCATTCCAATCATTAGTTCGGGTTAGTAAAAAATATAATCAATATAATAAATTAATTGCATAACACAACTACTTATTCATCTTCATTACATCAATATTTCATAATACCATTCATACACACATATGGGTCCATTAACATATTAGGATTGTAAGTTCCACCCCTAGTCCAAATTACAATGGGGCTAGGGGGTCTCACAAGAAAATAATAAGGTTCTAAGGGGATGTAACAAGGGACAATCATGAAGGTACATATTGTAATGTTGTAAAATTGCACCCCTTACAATTTCACTTACATTCTTGTGTCCGCTTTAGTGTCCACTCCCTTAGAATCTTGTGTGGGCTCATTTTAGCCCCTACATAAGCCTTTTCCCCCCTCTCAAGATGCTTAAGACCCCTTTTCAACAACTACCCTTTGTGCATCATCTTCACGTCAAACCTTGTGCTTTTCTTGTTTGTGTCATTTTGTAGCATGATATGTTTGGACACTAGCACATCACGTTGAAATTTGTGCATGGCGCTAGCATCTTGTGACATTTTTACGTTCAAATGTTTTCTTTCGAGCATGTTTTCCACTTGTCAACAAGTTTTTTTGGTGGTAATAGTTTCATACACCTTGTAACGGCTTGGGAAGCTTATTTTTGTTTCTCTCCTCTCTTTAAAAGTTATCCTTTCAATATATTTGTCCTTCTTGGGTTCTTCATTGATCTCTCCTCTCCTTTCTCACTCTCTCAAGCTTGCATAAATCTCCTTTCTCACTCTCTCAAGCTTGTATAACTCTCTCTACAACTTTCAACAACACTTTCAAGATCTCTTGGAAACTCTCTTTGCAACATTCTCAAGCTCTTACAGTGCTCTTTGCAGCTTGCTTGGCTCTTGTAACCCTTTCTTTTGTCCTTGTTCTCATTGGCTTCCTTAAGCCTTGCAGGTGATATCTCTCTTGCCTTGTGCCTGTGAGCATCTTGGAATTTTTCACATCCCCTATCCATTGCATCTCTATTTCTGTGATATAGGTTCTCCTCCTTGAGAAATGATTTCTTTTATCACTTTATATTTGCTTACTTTTTTCATTTCTCTCTATCTATCTGGTCATCTGTGAAGGTGGGAACACCAAAACAAAGGTTTAACTGAGGCAAACCCCTATACAACCCCAACATTTTTCTCTCAATCTTACATATGCAAGTATTGAAGACATTCACTTGCTAAAGGCTTCATTACTTGGGTTATTGTGAGAATTCTCTTTCTCTATCCTCTTTAGTTCTATCATTTACTTTACTTCATTTCAGTTCTATCATATTTTGTTACTTTCCCACATTCTAAGAGTTCCTAGCAGTCGAAGTAGAAGTAGTCGCTTTGCGTTCTTTGTGCTAATCTTATTTTCTGGTCTGTACGAGATGCCAACGCACCTCTAGGACTCTAGTGCGTCACGTTGTCATCCTGATTATGTGATGTCATCCTTTTTCCAAGACCTCATTGTTTCATCCAAAAAACCTCTGTGATTTATTCTTCCTAACTCTGAAACTCTCACTTTGTTCCTTGAGGGAGTTTAGGGTAGTTCACCCCTTGGGAATATCTTGAGAATAAAGAGACTCACAAGTAGTGAATCCCCCTTCTCTACATTTTGGTGAACCCGACGTGAACCACAATATTTTTCAAAAAACTAGGAATTTATTTACCCCAACTTGGTGGAGTCATAACTTTTGACTCGGTGCTCAGAATTCAAAACCGTTTACACTGTTGGAAAGGTCTCCAAGAGGACTAATTGAGTCTCTAAAATATTGTGCCTTCAATAGTTAAATTTTAGGGACTGACACAAGTTTCAACCCCAAATTCTTCTCTGAAGACCTCCGAAAAGGCAAATTACTAGAACCTAGAAAATACCGAAAAAATTAAAAAAATCAAGATTTTTTGTTTTTCTCGGTTTTGTCACCCCTGGATTGCTCCAGATCAGCCAACGTGTCTATATCTCTATTTAAAAATATATTTTTTGTCTTTCTTCCTTCTATATCTTTCCAAATTTGTTAAGAAGCTTCAAGAAGTTCTCTTACAAGTGCGAATGCGAGTTATTTTCTCCATTCTTATTATTCTTTGTTGATCCCTCTCCCGAGATTCCTTCTAAGTATATTTTGGTGCAAGAGTATGAAATCATTGATAGCTTTCTTAATGTTACTCTACCTTCTATTCATTCTAATGAACTCTCTTCAAGAGATGATGCATTCATGAATGATGAATCTCCCTTTCATTCCAATGCACTCTCTTCTAGAGACGTTTCATTAGTGAATGATGAATCTCATCTTTGCTCTGAAGCACTCTCTTCCAGAGATGATGCATTAGTGAATAATGAAGTCCCTCTCACATCGGATCCTCTAAGGATAGATGTTGAGCATATTTATTTAAATGTTTCTTTTACTAGTTGTGATGATTCTGTAAATGTAATTTATGTCTTTTTTTCCCCTCAAAAGCCTAAGAGACTGGTCATTTATCTGACCCCAGCTAGTCCTTCTCCTAAAAATATTCCTTCTATTAACGGTTTCCCATTTGATAGCGATTCCATTGATCTTTCTATGGCTCCCTCTTACAAAGTGTAGCCCATACTTATAAGAATAGAAAGAATAAACAACCAAGCCTTCTTCAAGATCCTAAACCTATGACTAAATCAACCAATGATTATGATCTTGTTGAGAAACTTCAGGTTACTTTAGCTAAGATCTCACTGTGGGACTTGATTTAGTCTACCTCGGTTTATCAATATATTCTTTAGGAAGCCTTGTAGAAGATCCTCTTGCCTGCCTTCACTAGGCTGACGGATGTTAATGAGTTGACAACTCATATTCATGCGGATTCACTGAATATCACATTCTATCTATAGGAACTTCTACCTCCGAAAATACAGAAGCAAGTGGATCCTCTGATGATTATAGTTAATATTAACACTATCATCATTAGATGTACTCTCGTTGACACTGATTCAATGCTCAATGTATGTAGCATTGATCTATTGCCTAAGATTAATATTGATTCATCTTCTCTTATTGCTTCTTTTGTTGACATTCATGGGTTTGATAATCTCGGTTGACAAGCCCTAGGCATGATAGTCTTGCCTTTGAGGTTGGGACCCATTACCATATCCACCCTTGTATATGTTATGTCAAAAAAATTACCATATAACCTTCTTCTTGGTAGACCGTGGATTCATGCTATGGGTGCAGTCTCATTTACCTTACATAAATCTATTAAGTTCATTTGCAATAATTGAGTACTCACATTTAGGGTTGACCCTAAGGCTATGCACTTATGTGAGATGGTAGCTGCTGGTCAAGTTTCATTTGTGCCTACTCTTATCCCTTCAATGTCTTCCAATGTGTTGATGTCTACTCCTGCAGTACCTATTACACATGATACTCTTGAGACAGATGTCCTCGAAGAAGATCCTTTTGAAGAAAGAAATATTAAGTTTTCTCCTTCTACCTCTTCTCAAGAGAATGCATGTCTTGGTGATGATTAGGGTTCTCTAGAATTTACAAATTCATTTAGTGGGAAATATGAAGATGACCCGATCCAGTTAAACCTTTTGATAATATCATCCAAACTTGCTATCAAAAATGAGTGTTCTTCTGCATTGCAGGGTAATGTGAGCAACAATTATAATACCCTTGATGTTGATCCTCCTCCTTCTGAGGAAGATGATCACACTTCTATTAAAGAGGCTAATGTTGGCATTCCTGTCAAGAAGGATGATGACAATACCATAAAGGAGTGTGATCCCGATTGTTGGAATAATTCTCTCTATGAAGATCTTCCTTCTCAAGATTTGCAAGAACGTTATAGCCCTGGTTACAAACTTGTCTCCAAATATGGCTATGGGCATAACGAACAAGGAATTAAAGTCCGTATAGAATGTGCACCTCATAAGAATAATTTGGGGCTTGGTTGCTCAAATGAACAATCTGAACTAAAACCAAAGTTGAATATGGACATGATTTCTGCTCAACCTTATTCTCATGGATTGATTCATCCTCGATTGTCTTCTATCTTTGTGTCTTCTTCTTGTGAGTAGTAAAAAAATTCTCCACAAGAGAAAGGGTTGCTTCTTGCTCCTCATTCTTTATCTAAGAAAGAGTGTATCTTGTTGAGGCTTCTCAAAGCCCACTTGATTACTCCTCCTCTTACATGTAAGAAATTTCATAAGCATGATAAAGAAAAAAATTCTTTCTATGCATACCATTGAGTGCTTGGCCATTCCACTAGTGAATGTAAGGCCTTGAAGGATAAAATACAACAAATTATTGATTCAGGTTCCATCACTCATTTATTTTTTGATGCACCTGCCTCTTCTTCAAATGATAAGTGATATCGAGGTCTACCTCTATCCTGTATGTTCTAAGTATCTTGCATGGTTATCTTGCATGGTTCTCATCCCCTGTATGTTGGGGGAAGTGATAGCTTTTTTTGGAGATGTGTGTCCTTCTAAGGGACCCCTCTCTTCTCTTTATATTTCAATTGGAGATTTCCCTTGAGTGGTCCCCTTGCTATCTTGAAGGGCTCCTGAGGGACCCCCTTTGAAATCTTTTCTCTCAAATGAATTCTTTTGCGTCTAGCTTGTGGGTAGCCTAAATAGACCCTTCTTTTCTATGGCTATCTTGTAACACAACTTGCAGTAGCCAGATTTTCTTCTGATTAGTCTTGCCCTGCAATACCAAGAACTTGTAGAGCTCCTTTTCATCAAGCTTTCCTAACATATTTATTCTTTAGATTAACATGTTGCTTTGCAGGTGCGCTTGTGAAATTGCTTTTCAATCAACCTTGCAGGATTGAGCACATGTGAGGACCCAATCTGACTCTGTGGAGTCCCCTACATTTGGATTCCCTTAGGAGAGAGTACCTGGGGAACCTTCTTTGCAATTCCGAGAAGCTATAAAGTGCTTTCATCCTATATGATCTATTCGCCATTGGTTTGCAGGCCTCCGATGTAGTTTGTTCAAATATGTAGGAGAGAGTACCTACAGAGCCTTTTGTTCACCTTCCATTGGTCTATGGATCTGCGGTCCATTTTTTTCAACTCTCCTTGGGTTCAAGAACCTTTGGAACCATCTCTCTTGGAATTTTCATTCCTTTATAGCTTCTCCAACTCCCTCTTAAATTCTCTTATCTCTTCTCTTCTCAATTGTGTATATTGGATTGAAGATCTGCATCTTCTTCATCCTAAGTATATGCTCTTTATCTCTTCAACATTGGTTTCTTCCCTAAATTTTGGGTGCATTATTCTCTTAAAGCAATCGATCCTTACATTCTTCTCTCCATTTTAGAATTCTTCTAAGTGTGTTATTTCTTAATTTGGGGGTGACACATAGTACTATGACAACCTTCTACATCGAGGTCTCTTTCACTTTGCTGACTCAAATCCTTTAGTTTGTCATTTGCCTTTGTGTGTGTGTTTTTATATGTTCTAACCCCATGATGTAATGTTTTTTTTATGTTCTAACATTGTTGTCTTGTGCAGGTCTTTCTTGTCTAATGCATTTTTTTTGTAGGTCTTCATCTTGGGGGCATGCTTCCTTGGTTTGAAGAGTCATATGCTTCCTCTACAATATCCTTTTGGTATTATGATGTTATTTATGTTCAATATATTTCCTTTAGTGTGCATATTAGTGTAGATTCATATGCCCACTAAAGTGGGGGAAAAATGTAATATCATAAAATTACACCCCTTGCAATTTCACTTACATTCTTGTATCCGCTTTAGTGTCCACTCCCTTAGCATATTGTGTAGACTCATTTTAGCCCCCGTATAAGCCTTTTTCTCCCTCTCAGGATGCTCGTGACCCCTTTTCAACAACTACCCTTTGTGCATCAGCTTCACGTCAAACCTTGTGCTTTTCTCACGTGTGTCATTTTGTAGCATGATGTGTTTGGACACTAGAGCACCGCGTTAGCGTCCTACGAGATTTTTACGTTTAAATGACTGCTTCTGAGCATGTTTTCCACTTGTCAACAATTTTTGTTGATGGTAACGGTTTCGAATGCCTTGTAACGGCTTAAGAAGCTTCTTTTTGTTTCTCTCATCTCTTTAAAGTTATCCTTTCAATCTATTTTTCCTTTTTGGGTTCTACCTTGAACTATCCTCTCCTTTCTCACTCTCCCAAGATTGCATAGATCTCTCTACAAATTTCAACAACACTTTCAAGCTCTCTTGGCAACTCTCTTTGCAACATTCTCAAGCTCTTATAGTGCTCTTTGCAGCTCACTTGGCTCTCACAACCCTCTCTTTTTTCCTTTCTCTCATTGGCTTCCTTAATCCTTGCAGGTGATATCTCTCTTACCTTGTGCTTGCGAGCATCCTGGGATTTTTCACATCCCCTATCCACTACATCTCTATTTCTGTGATACGGATTCTCCTCCTTGAGCGGGGATTTCTTTTATCACTTTGTATTTTCTTACTTTGTTCATTTCTCTCTATCTATCTTGCTTTCCATGGAGGTGGGAATACCAAAATGGGGGTTTGATTGAGGAAAACCCCTATACAGCCCCAACATTTTTCTCTCAATCTTACAGATGCAGGTATTGAAGATATTCACTTGCTAAAGGATTCATTACTTGGGTTGTTGTGAGCATTACCTTTCTATATCCTCTTTAGTTCTATCATTTTATTTACTTCATTTCAATTCTATCATATTCTATTACTTTCTCGCATTCTAAGAGTTCCTAGCAATCAGAGTAGAAGTAGTTGCTTTGCATTCTCTATGATAATCTCAGTTTATGGTTTGTACAAGATGCCAATGTGCCTCTAGGACTCCAATGTGCCACACTATCCTCCTCATTTTATTTTTTGTCCTTTGGCCGAGACCTCATCAGTTCATCCAAAAAACCTCTATGATTTATTCTTTCTGACTCTGAAACTCTCACTTTGTTCCCTGAGGTAGTTTAGGGCAATTCACCCCTTGGGAATCTTTTGAGAATAAAGAGACTCATGAGTAGCGAATCCCCCTTATCTACACATATATTTTCCAACAAATAGGAAAATGAAGAAAATGAGGTTACCCAAATAGCTAGATAGAAATTGTGAAGGTGAAAATATCACGAGGAAAATGTGCCTCTAATATGGATACAAGTGCATGAGCACATAATGACATGGGGAAAGTATGAGGTTTATGTACCTATAGATAAGATAGGTTTGGGTGCATGATGGGAGAGTGAAGGTATATAATAGCTTTGGGAGAGCATTGTTCCCTCCCACATAATAGGATGATGTGGAAATATAGGATGTAAGAAATTAGCATAGGTGCATACAAGGAATCTATATATAATATGGTGATAAGGATTAGAGGTGTCAAGATAACCTAAAAATATAACCAAATGATTGTAAGTATGATAATATGATAATATATGAAATATAGGTTGATAAGTGTGTGGAGAAAAAGAAAAATATCATGATGAAGAACAAGCACAAGGATGCACAAAAATCACAAAAGAAAGAATGATGAAAGACCAAAGTGGTAGTATGAGTAGGAATAAGAGAAAGGAATGCAAGATAAATAAGAATATAATATGTATAAAAGCATAAGGGTCAACAATTAGGTAAGAGGGAAGGAAAATTTATCCCAAGTGGGAGAAGGTAAAACTTTTTTTTATAGAAGGTGAGTAAAGCATAACAAATAAGGTGTAATAAAAAAATACTAAAGCATAAAGCAATAAGCAAAATAGAAAGTGCAAACTAAACATATAATTATATAGGTATATAATTTATGGGGATGACATGATGCAAAAAATTAATGGCCAATTAAGAGGAAATTATTTTGTGCTAAAAATATTTGACACATAAGGAGGATATATTTTGTCAAGATTTATGATACAATTAGGTGATATTAACCTTGTAATTTCATTTCTAATGTTTGTATGTGTCTATAAATTGCTTGGAATGGGTAATGTAATGCCCATGGGGGAGATGATAGAATATTATTTAATTATTATTCTCTAGGATTTAAATATTTCTGCAATGGCATTAACAAGGGAGGTTATAGTTGGCAAGAATTGCATAATTATTTTCATATCTATTTTATCATCTCTCTAATGTAGCACTAAGGAGTTACATATAGAATAGTGGAACATATTGTAATCATTGGTAAGAATTGTGTTAGTTGGTATCTTCATCATGGAGTGCAATAGACTTGGGGAAGTGTTCCTACAAGAATAAAAGGGTCAAGGTTCTTCTAATGGTCATATCTATCTTGTGTAGTCATAATTACACTGGGGAATGGATTTTTCTATAGAAAGTGGTTTTGGTTTTTATAGTTTTGGGAAACTACTTATGATTTTCTCTTCTCACTTCTCTATAAATTGGATGCATTTGATATAGGTTTCATTGGTCTTTTATAGGTTTAGTATTGTTTTTCTACCAAAATATTGTTAGAAAAAGGAGTTGGGTGGATTGTATTGATGTGTTGTTGGATCCATGGATAGAACTTCATATTTAGAAATTGAGAAATGTAATAGCTCTGGATATGAGTTGTGGAACTTGAAAAAAGAAGATCTCATGGAAGAAAGGATAAATGGAGTTATTGAAAAGGGAGAAAATACTATAGATATATTGGAGGAAAGCATTGGAGAAATTTTGATAAAAATGCATAAGAGACAATATGGTTGTGTTTTGTATTACCTTAAATGTCTCAAAGGAGGCTACCACATTTATTATATGGAAGATAATAGGTGATATTTACCAATCAAAGAGTCTTGTTAATAATTTATATCTTAAAGGAAGATTTACTCATTAAAAATGAAGGAAGAAGACTTAGTTGCAAGGCATCATAATGCTTTTAATTTGAGTTTTATTCAGCTAGGTTCTATTAATATTAAACTACAAGAGTTGATAAATATATTTTGATTCTTTGTTATTTGCTTGAATCACAAGAAAATTTAATAATTGATTTGAGTGGTTTTATTACATGTCCTACTATTAGTGTCTTTGCCTTTGTTGCTACTTTTCTAAATAAAGAGATGAAACTCATGGATGAGGCCTTCAAGGATACATTGCATATTTAAGGAAGGGTTCATAATAAAAGGTGGTGGAAAAGGGTAACATAAGAAATATGAGGATATAACTAAATCAAAAGAATAGTCCAAAAACCCTATGAGAGTAGAATGAAGTTTTCAAACTACAAAAGTTGGACCATGTGAAGAAGTGTAGTGCCTCTTCGCTTGGGTCTTTGGGTCGATTGGGTAAGAGTTTATTTGTGTAGGTGTTTATTCTTTTTTGTCTCATTGATCAATTTTGATAGTATTATTAGTGTTGTTTTATTTTGAGTTATTATTCACATGGTTTTAGTAATGTTTATTAAAGGTTTCGATTATGGCTATGTTGATGTCGCTAAATAACTACTTTAATTAAATGTTATTCTTTGATGTGGTTAGTTAAGTGATTAAATTACATTTGTAGTGAGTGGCATCAATTCTCTTAGAAAATAGATGTGCTAGTTACTGTTATTTATTTTATACATTAATGGTTTTATTAGTATTGCATAGTTTAAATTATTTTGAGGATACCATTTAATTTAAATAAATATAAATTAATAAAAAAAAATTATTGAATATTTAAATTAAGTCATTTGAAATTATTATTATGATGACTAATTCTAACATCGAGTATTTAATTTAATATTATATTTTAAATTTAAATGTTGCTTGGGTTATAATGCTTATTTATTTATTTTAATAATATTTATTTTTCTTAAAAAGTTAATTATATTTTAATAAGGAAATTGTATTGTTTAAATTTTGGAAGAAATAGTTAGTTTAGGAAATTTGGAAGAAATGCCTATTCGAAAATTAGTTAAAAATTGAAATTGAAGGCAAGTAGCTATTTTCCATGTGCAGTGAAATTCAGAAATTGTTAGTAACGTTCTGATTTTGCTTTCTTTGGATTTTATATCCAATCTGGTGTTTTTCAAAAAAGGAGAGAGAAGGAAAAACAATTTTTGCTCTACAATTCATAATTTTGGAGTTTTTCTTATGGAAATTGTAGTCTCTCCATTTTTCTTTCAAAAATAGTTAAAAGAATTTAGAATCATAGTTTGCTCTGGACATTACGTCTTCAAAATTGCTTCTGTAAGTTGTGGATTTTAGAATTTTGGTAAAGAACGTAGCTCGCTGGATACGCACACCGTAGCATTTCGTCTCTGAATTAAATTCAAGTGAAGGACTCTAGGTAGCATAGTAAACTTGATTATCTTTGTAATTTCTTGTTGAAAAGAAAGAAAAAAATGAAGTTTCAAAATGTCGTTAAGCTTGCTTGTCGAAAATTTTGTATATTAAAAAAATGCATTCGTGTGAAGCTTTGAATTGTTATTATTGTGAAATCGTTGCTGTGTAAATGTCATCACCAGCCTTTGGATTTCACTTTCCCCTTTGTTTCCTATCCAGTATCATTATTTAATATTTTAGATGTGTGAGTATGGCTGGCAAAGCGTCTCAAAACTTATTTTTATTCTTGAATTAATTATCACCGCTTTGATCCATTCATTGTTATTTCTCAGTCAATTACTTTATGTTTTTTTATTTGCCAGAGATCTCCCTCTTTTTATTTCACGTTCTCGTTATTACATTTTTCGCCATTCTTTTTCTTATACATCTTCTTCAAATATATATATATATATATATATAATCATATATGTTTATGGTCTGCAAATTTTCCTGTAATGGTGTATCGAATTGTGGTAGAACTATTTTAATTGGGGTGCCGGTGGTAGCAATGCCTCTGGCATTTTTTTATCTCCTTATCCCTCCATGCACACCCCCCAGACTCCCTCCCTTTGTAATTTGTGTGGTGGCACAACAACCACCAAGCTGCTATGCGTAGCCATTCCTTAGGCTGTTGCGCAACAACTTGGAAGCTGTTCTTTTTAAAAGAGCTCTGTTACATTTAAAATGGATATTTAAAAATGAGTTTATATATATATATATGTATATATATCTATATATATGTCAATTTTGGTTGAAATAATTATGCATTTAAATCTGTTTTTTAAAGATGTTGTTGCACCAACACAACAATATAAATTGATATTTCTTTTTGATGTCAGATACATACATACATACATACATACATACATACATACATATATATATACATACATACATACATACATATACATACATACATACATACATACATATATATATATATATATATATATATATATATATATATACATACATGTATGTATATGTATAAGTAGTTATATTTTGAAGCTGTGTAAATATGATTTTTACTTTTGGATTAATTGAACATAAAATTATCTTTTTGTAACTCAATTTATTAAATTCTTATTTAGAAACAATTATGGAAACTCGGATTTTCTAATTTGGTAAAATAAATTTGATGAGATAGTTAATGTTATGTAAATTAAGTTTTAAAAATTAGATATGAAATATGAATGGTTATTTCCATAGATTATGTTGGAATATTTAATTCCGTAATGAATTTTATGAGTTGGAATGAAATGTGAATATTGTGGTTTATCTACATTAAAGGATTTTAAAATGATGCAAGTTTCTATTTGATATGCCATATGCTTAATTTAGGTTAAATTTTATATAGTTTGGAAATATGATTTTTAATTGGAACAATGTATCATTTAAAAGAGTTTTGCTTTTGGACTGTAAAAATGAATTGTTGATTTATTTGTGAAGAGTTATTTATTGTATGTCTAGGAACTTTGATTTAATTTGTTTCATGATTTTGGGAAAACATCTGTTATTTTAGTTCCTGGGTAGATGTTTACTTACCTCCAGAGGCTAGGGGAAGTTGTACATTTGCACATTTGTTGTTGCACCTTTTTATCTATCTTTTCACCTTGAGAATATGTGTATGGGTGGTACCTCTTTGTTTCATGGTTTTGATACTTTATGTAGTCACAAGATGGTCATGCCTTGTGTGTTTTTCTTTGAAGAATTCCTTTATGTGTTAGAGTGTTGAGGTACACCCTTTACTTGACTTTAGTCTTTGGGTAGCCGTAGGGGAGAGTGGCTCTTCATGGGGGTCGGTGTACAAGTGGTTGTCCATGGAAGAGTTCCTTTAAATAAGTGATAACCTAATTAAAGTATCTAGTGGTTTGGATTAGTTAAACACATAACAAGACTAAAACATGCACCTCACCCCTGTTGTTAGTGCTCTCAAAGGCTAAGGACGGGTGGGAAGACCTGGTTGGTAAGGTCACTTCCTTGTCTCCATGAAAGGTAAGTGGCTCTACATGAGTCACCCTATGGTGCGATGCCTTGAGATAGATTATCTGGTTAACCATATCTGGAGGCAGCTCCTAGTGTTAGGTAGTCTAGTTAATCAACATTGATGGAGGTGAATCCTAGTGTTAGGTAGTCTGGTTAATCCATGTAAGGCCATGCGATGACACTCTCCCACTGTGCCTGTTGTTTTCCCTTGCTCTTGTTGCCTTCAGAGTATTATTTTTGTTGTTTATGTTTTGATGTGGTTTTGTGTTGGGTGGTGTTAGTCCTTTATGTTTTTTTTACCTTGTTGGATGAGGGTCCTCTTGTCATCTCCTAGCACGGGGGGTGTTCCTTAAGGTGCACATGGTCAGGTGGAACATGCTACACACCCATTGGGTTACCCATCGACGATCATGATGTTGTAGAGATGTACCAGTTGTAGTGATCTCAGAGCTTCACTTAGAGGAAGATTGTACCATGTTATGTATTCAATTTTTTATTATTGTATTCTTTTGGAATGTGCTACACACCCATTGGGTGGTGTTAGTCCTTCATTTTTTTTACCTGGTTGGATGAGGGTCCTCTTGTCATCTCTTAGCACGAGGGGTGTTCCTTCAAGTTCACATGGTTGGGTTGAATGTGCTACACACCCATTGGGTTCCCCACCAACGATCGTGACGTTGCAGAGATGTACCAGTTGTAGTGATCTCAGAGCTTCACTCGGAGGAAGATTGTACCATGTTATGTATTCATTTTTTTATTATTGTATTCTTTTGGATTTTGACATACACTTCCCATTATTATAAGGGAAGCAACTTTGTAATGGAATATTGGTTTCTCAATGTGTTGTATCTGTGGAAATATGTTCCACAAATGTAATTATGAACTTGGAGGTTGTAATGTAATAATTTGAGATTCATATATTTCTTTATCTATCATATTAATGTTTGGATGTATGTATATCTATGTCATTTATTATCTACGATTCTATTATTAATTTTAATTTGGGTTTGTTTATCTATGTTGTGGTTGGGTTCGTTTCGAGTAGCGTACCATGTTACCCCATGGGACTAGGTTGACGTTATATGATATATATTAATGATGATTAATTATTTAATTATGTTTAAAGTTATTGTGGTTAAATTTATTTTTTTGTTCTGTTATTGCTTAATAGTTGTGTCCTATGGGGTTTGCGTGGTGGGGTGTTACAAGAAGGAATAAAAAAAACAACTTCAATGATTCCCCCACAAAGAAATCCTCCAAAAATTATGCTAGTGAAGCATTATTTAATTTTTCTAGTCTTTCTAGTGATGGATCTTGGCTTATTGATTCTTGTGTCTTGTACCACATGAATCTTAAAAAGGAGTGGTTCTAATATTATAGAGCTTATGATGATGGTGAGGTGTTCCTTAGTGATAATAATTCACATAAAATTGTTGGCAAAGGGAAGATAAAACTATATTTTAGTGATGGAAGAGAAAAAATTATCAACAATGTATTACATATTCTAGGTCTTGCAAGAAATTTACTTTGTGTTAGAGAGTAATAATTTTGGAGTACATGTGAATTTTGATAAGAATGGTTATAGAATGGGAAGAGGGAATTTAGCACTAGCAAAGAGATCTTGGTGTGTGTCTAACTCCATTTATGTCCAATAAATTGATGCAAAAGAGGCATGCATATGACTCAGTGGACTAACAAATCCCTTATCAAGCAACTTATTGACTTAAGTGTGTTACATTTAATTATGTCAATTAGGAAATTGTATTCTTCTTGGATGGTACATGCACTGTATGTGTAGTTAAGTATTTTTGAGTTATCCTAGAGGTTGTGCATATAAAATTTGACTAAAAGTAAACTTGACTGTAAATAAATTCTATTTTATAAACTTTAACTATTTGATAGTTGCTATAGGTACATACTTCTATTGTAACAATAACTGAATGATTCAACTATTGTAATGTCCCCTTCTCAAACCTAATATTTCCAATGACCGTTGGCCTTTTTCTGGAAACTCGAAGGCTAGTCGAAAGGTAAAATTAGGGTTTCCTATTTTTGGGGATGTCTTTGCTCGGAGTTGGTGGATCTGATGGCGGATTCTTTCTGGGTTTTCAGAGAGCTTCGTAGTGGTATGATCATTTCGGCATTCAGAGCATTTTCTGGAATTTACTATTTTTAGTAAATTCTATTTTTGGCAGTATACAGGTTGGTCTCAGGGAGTTGACTTTCCCCTTCAGTTGTCTCAAGTGGCGTATTCAGTTTCGGGCTTCAGAAGCAGTTTTGGAGAGTTGAGCTCATTTCACTTAAAAATAACATTATAATTTAAATGTTATTTTATCACCTTGGCCTAGTCAAATAACTTAATGTTATTTTAAAAGGTGGACTTGAAGGGTGGCGCCATCATTGAGGTTATATTAAAATTATATTGAATTTATCAAGTCAAAACTAAGCCTTAAGGAGGACGCATTTATTTAAGTGAGAAATTTAATGAAGTCAAAATTAAAGATGCTTGGAAAAGGACGCCATTTCTTGGGATTAGGGTTTTGACTTTGGAAAAGAAGTTAGGGTTTCAAGGAAGGTCAACAGAAGCTTATAAAAGACAGCCTTGGGTTCTCATTTGAGGATCTTTTGTCTATGCTATTGTTATGCTGCCAAAATGGTTGCTGGATTGCTTCGAGGAATGAATGCCTCCTAGCCTTGGCTCGACTTCGTGCTTGAGAGATAGCACCTAGTGGAGAGGATTGCTTATTTTGAGTGAGTTGTAGTGAGGTTTGCATTGTAGTGTTGTTTTGCCATTAGAAGTTCAGTTTATTGCATTTTATGTCATTTTCTGGAGTTGCTGATAACAAGGCTGAATCTGTAGTTTCACTCGTAAATCAAAAACAAAAATAATCTCATTCTGGGTATTGTGTCATTGCATCTTATTGGTAAGGGCGCCCTTTCATGAATATTTGCAGATTTTAATACGAAGCTTATGATTTTATAATGCAAATCCGTCATTCCTTGAAAGCCGTACTTTCTGGAGTGCATTAGGATTCGTGTCAGTAATTAATAACCATTTTTAGATGCCATTTCTTATTACTAAGTTAGGCGCCATCATTTTGAGGGTCTATTGCATCAGATTTGAGATCATTTGGGTGAGAAATGAGAGAGTTATGAGCATATGAGTAAATTCATAGGTTGCTGGTTTTTCAATTTAAAGTGCAGATTTGTGATAAACCAGAATTAGAATCTTGATCATTGAAGAGTTGAATTGTTTTGGCACTCCATCCAAGCTAAGGAGAGTTCTTTATGATGTATTGTTAATCTTTCGAATTCCTAAGCTATTGGCAGGCGAATGATCCTCATTTTGTAAACTGACAGTAGTACTGGCAGTCATTTTCAAATCTGATTTGTAATGCTCTCTTTCATTATGAAGTTGTTTTGTAATAGATACATCTCTGCCCTATGGTAGCTACTTTCCCACTCTGGGTTAGCAAGCACATTCTGGGTGTTGAGTACTCTCAGCTTTTCAGTATTTCTTTCAAGCATTGTACTTTGTAACACTCCGCCATATGGTCGCCCCTCACTCCATACTGGATTGGGTAGCACATACTTGGTGTCGAGTTCCCTTTCAGCACTTAGTGTAGAAGATCCTCTGACCATATGCTCGCCATCATCGGCGCCATTCTTGGTTAGAGTTCCTGCATAAGCAATTTGATTTAGATCCTCTGACCAATGCTCACACCTTGCCCACATCGGGATCCTGGTGTACATTCTGGTTAGAGTTGCTTCCGCACGTTTTGGGTTTAGCTGCTAACCTTAACGAGTGCATTTGTTTCTAATTTGTAATTTGAAAAACGAAAAAATTGGCTTGGAATATTTCAGTGGTATCAGAGCCAAGATCTTGCCACCCTGTGAACAATCCGTCTATGAGTGACAGAGAAAAAAGGTACTTTGCAAGAGAAGACAAGAAGGTTGGAAAACAGTTCCAGCTTTATCAGCCTCCAGAAGGTCAGACAGCTTCAGGAATCTTGAGGGCTCATTGGGAGTCTTCTCAGGAAACAGACATGGCAGAAGGTGAGAGGTCAGTTGGGGGTAACGAGAGGATTACCAACAACAAAGATGACAGTGGGAAAGGGAGAGATGGGAGAGAAAGATCCATGAGTCCAGGAAAGAGATTTGAAAGAAAGATGGATGCCTTGATGGACATGGTATCTCTCATGATGGGGAAAGTGGGCCAGAACACCACTCCACAGAACAACTCAGGGCATAGAGGGGAGCATAGTGCTTCCAACCAGCATGATGAGCATGCAGCTCGGACGGTGTCAAACAACACTTACATTTCCTCCAGGCCGTTCAAACCCACCTTTTTGGCACCTGTAAACAATCAGCCAGATCCTGAAGAGAATGCTTCATTCGTGGAGCAGTTGAGACTGGGTCGTGCAGAGTATGATTCTCTACCTGCCGACATCAGGATGGATATGTCCTATAACGATTTCATGGATCATAAAAGGAAAAACAAAGGACAAGGGAGACACTATGATCAAAGAAGACCATCAAATCAAGGAGACTTGTACCAAGCTGTCAACAAGGTGACACTTCCACACTTTGATGGGAGTGATTCCAGTTCAGCCCGAGCTTGGATTCAGAAGCTGGATAACTATCTAGCTCTCAGACCTATGGCAGAAGAAGAAGCGATCAAGTTCGCTACGCTACACCTTGATGGGGTGGCGCACGAGTGGTGGTACCATGGCTTAATTACTCTGGGTCATCGGTCTATCACAACTTATGAGGAGTTCACTACCAGGCTCATCGAGAGATTTGAAAAGAAGGATCCTGAAATTCATTTCAGAGAGCTTGCACAATTGAGACAGTATGGCACAGTTGATGCCTACATTGCTGAGTTTCAGAGACTCTCAGTCATGGTGACTGGAATCACGGAGAGAAGACTGGTGATCCTCTTCAGTGAAGGTTTGACAGAACCACTCAAGGGTTGGATTAAAGCCTTTGATCCACCAACCCTACAGGAGGCCATGAAGAAGGCAAGAAACATGGAGTGGGCTGCTCCTAAGGCGAAGTTTCAATCTAACTCCCCTTTTCAGAAAAGGGATAAAGGGAAAAGACCTCAGCATAGACCTCCTTTGCGACCTCAGCATAAGGAGTTCAAACATCATAATCCTCATGTCACCAGATTGGATCCTGAAACCCTGAATGAACTCAGAAGAAAAGGGTTGTGTTTCCGGTGCAGGGAAAAATGGTCTCAGGATCATGTTTGCCCTAAGGGGGTTAAATTCAATCAGATTGAGTACTATTCTGCTGGTGAAAGTAGTTCTGATTTTTCCGACCAGCAATCTGATTTTGAGGAGAGTGAAGTAGAAAGAGCTCCAGAAGAGTCCGGAGATGAGAAGGAAAGTGGAGGAGTCTTGGCTCAGCTTTCGAGTTTCCAAAGAAACGAATCATTCAAGGTTCGGGGGATGGTCAAAGGGCAGCGAATCGTTGCCTTGATTGACACTGGAGCAACACATAACTTCATTGATGAAGTTGTGGTAGCAAAGAAGGGGCTGCAAACTGAGGAGTTTGAAGGGTTTAAGGTCATGGTTGCCGATGGTTTCCATATTACATGCACAAAGAAAATCTCGAACATGACCATGCAATTGGGAAATTACGAAGTCCAGGATGACTTCTATGTAGTCCACATTGGAGATACTGATGCCGTCCTAGGCATTCAATGGCTGCGTTCTCTTGGGGAGATCTCCTTGAACCTGCAGACTATGGAGCTCAAGTTCCAAGCGGATGGGAAGAAGATAGTTCTGAGAGGAATGTCCAATGGGGGTCCTCGAGTAGTGTCATTCAAAAGAATGGCAAGGCTGATCCGTCACGATCAAGCTGAGTGGGTTGCTGAATGCATGATCCTTCCTGATAGTCCTGTAGAGACTAAACGTGACCTTCCTCCTGATATTCAGTCTCTACTCACGAAGAAGAGCAAAGTCTTTGCAGATTTGCCTCCTGGACCACCACCTGAACGGGGTTCAGAACACATCATAGAGCTCAAGGAAGGGGCTAAACCGGTGATCACAACTCCGTATCGGTATCCGAAGAGGCAAAAGGATGAGATCGAGAAGAATATTCAAGAACTCTTGGAGATGGGTTTCATACGCCCAAGCAAGAGCCCCTTTGCATCTGCAGTGGTTCTTGTGAAGAAGAAGGATGGTACCATGCGCATGTGCGTGGACTATCGTGCTTTGAATCAAAGCACCATCAAAAACAGATACCCCATTCCCAGAATAGATGAGCTCATTGATGAGCTACATGGGGCCAAGTTCTTCTCGAAGATCGATTTGAGATCGGGTTACCATCAGATTCGGATGAGGGGATCTGATGTGGAGAAGACAGCTTTCAGATGTCACTATGGCCATTTCGAATTCTTAGTCATGCCATTTGGGTTGACTAATGCTCCGGCTACCTTTCAGTCTTGCATGAACCGTGTTTTTCAGAATCAGTTAAGAAGGTTTGTGTTGATATTTTTTGATGATATTCTGATCTACAGCAAGACTTGGGAAGATCATCTCAAGCACTTGGAGGAAGTGCTTAGTATCTTGGAATCTGAGAGTTTGTTCGCAAAAGCTTCCAAATGTGAATTTGGAATGGAGGAGTTACTGTACCTTGGTCACATAATCAGTGCTGTGGGAGTGAAGGTGGATCCGGAAAAGATCAAAGCAGTAGTTGATTGGCCACCTCCCGAGAACTTGACTCAGTTGAAAGGTTTTCTGGGTCTTTGTGGTTTTTATCGGAGATTCGTAAAGGGGTATTCCCAGAATGCTGCTCCCCTTACTGATCTCACCAAAAAGGGAGCCTTTTGTTGGTCAGAAAAGGCTCAAATTGTTTTTGACAAGTTCAAGAAGATCATGAGCTCGTGTCCGGTTCTGGCTATTCCGGATTTCTCCAAGCCTTTCGAGTTGCAGTGTGATGCATCAGGGGAGGGAGTTGGGGCTGTCCTGATGCAAGACAAACACCCTATCGTGTTTGAGAGCCGAAAATTGAGGGGTGTGGAAAGAACATACTCAATTTATGACAAGGAAATGCTTGCCATCATGCATGCATTAGCCAAGTTCAGACAGTACTTGGTGGGGAACAAGTTTGTGGTTAAGACTGACCACAATAGCCTCAAGCATTTCATGCACCAGAAGGACCTAAATGAGAGGCAACAGAAATGGGTGAGTAAGCTTCAAGCTTACGACTTTGACATTGAATATGTCAGAGGGAAAAATAATATCGTGGCTGATGCTTTATCCAGGAGACCTCATCTTAGCTCATTGTGTGAGCTTACTGCAGATTGGAGAGACATGTTGCTTGCTGATTATGCCAAAAATCAGTTTGCAACCAGCATTTTTGAGGGTACTTTTCATGATGAAAGGTACAAGGTGATTGAGGGATTGATCCACTATAAGGGAAGAATCTTTCTGGTGGCTGATTCTAAGCTGAAGAAGAAGATTCTTTTGACTTTTCATGATATTCCAGTTGCTGGTCACCAAGGTTTTTTCAAGACATATAGGCAGATCCGAGAAAGGTTTTCTTGGAAGGGATTGAAAGGAGAGGTACAATGCTACATTCAGGAGTGTCCTGTTTGTCAAATGAATAAAAATGAGCATACATTACCAGCCGGTTTGCTGCAACCACTTCCTATCCCCAATCAAAAATGGGAAAGCATCTCGATGGATTTCATCACAGGGTTGCCCAAGGCCCAAGGGAAGGATTGTATTTATGTAGTGGTGGATAGGCTAACCAAATTTGCTCATTTCTTCGCCATTACTAGCACTTTCTCTGCAGCACAAGTGGCAGATCTATTTTTTCGAGAAGTGTTTAGGCTGCATGGGTTGCCAAAGAACATTGTAAGTGATAGGGACAACAAGTTCCTAAGTACCTTTTGGCAAGAAATCTTCAGAATGAGTGGTATTGTGCTCACTCCAAGCACTAGTTACCATCCCCAAACAGATGGCCAAACTGAAATAGTGAACAAGTGGTTGGAAGGCTACTTGAGAAAGTATGTGTCAGAACAACAAAGAGCTTGGGTCAAGTGGCTGCATATAGGCGAGTATTGCTACAATTCGTCCTTCCATATGTCGATTAAGATGTCTCCTTTCTTGGCACTTTATGGGTATGAAGCACCTAGTTTTGCAGATTTGGTGTTTGGTGACAGCAAAGCACCCCTAGCCAAGGATTTGTTGCAGCATAGTCAAGACATAATGAAATCCTTGAAGGATAATTTGCAGATTGCACAAAATCAGCAGAAGTTGTATGCTGATCAGAAGCGTGTTGAGCGTTCTTTCGAGGTTGGGGATATGGTCTATCTTCGCTTACAACCTTATAGACAGTCTACTCTCAAGAAGAGTGGAGCTGAGAAGCTCAAACCTCGCTTCTATGGGCCATTCAGGGTCATCAGAAAAGTTGGGGCAGTAGCTTATGAATTAGAGCTACCTTCTGATAGCAGAGTGCATAACGTCTTCCACGTGTCTCGCCTCAAGAAGGCACTTGGACATAATGTGGTTGCTTCATCACAGTTGCCACCTTTGGATGAAGAGGGACAGTTGGTTCTAATTCCAGAGGAGATACTTGACTTCAGAGAACGTTCTTTGAGGAAAAGAACCATCAGAGAATACCTGGTGAAGTGGAAGAACCTGCCTATGGAGGATGCGACTTGGGAAAGTGATGAGATTTTGCAGCATCCTGGCTTGCGATTGCTTGAGGACAAGCAATCTTGGGGAGGGCGGACTGTAATGTCCCCTTCTCAAACCTGATATTTCCAGTGACCGTTGGCCTTTTTCTGGAAACCCGAAGGCTAGTCGGAAGGTAAAATTAGGGTTTCCTATTTTTGGGGATGTCTTTGCTCGGAGTTGGTGGATCTGATGGCGGATTCTTTCTGGGTTTTCAGAGAGCTTCGCAGTGGTATGATCATTTCGGCATTCAGAGCATTTTCTGGAATTTACTATTTTTAGTAAATTCTATTTTTGGCAGTATACAGGTTGGTCTCAGGTAGTTGACTTTCCCCTTCAGTTGTCTCAAGTGGCGTATTCAGTTTCGGGCTTCAGAATGCAGTTTTGGAGAGTTGAGCTCATTTCACTTAAAAATAACATTATAATTTAAATGTTATTTTATCACCTTGGCCTAGTCAAATAACTTAATGTTATTTTAAAAGGTGGACTTGAAGGGTGGCGCCATCATTGAGGTTATATTAAAATTATATTGAATTTATCAAGTCAAAACTAAGCCTTAAGGAGGACGCATTTATTTAAGTGAGAAATTTAATGAAGTCAAAATTAAAGATGCTTGGAAAAGGATGCCATTTCTTGGGATTAGGGTTTTGACTTTGGAAAAGAAGTTAGGGTTTCAAGGAAGGTCAACAGAAGCTTATAAAAGACAGCCTTGGGTTCTCATTTGAGGATCTTTTTTCTATGCTATTGTTATGCTTGCCAAAATGGTTGCTGGATTGCTTCGAGGAATGAATGCCTCCTAGCCTTGGCTCGACTTCGTGCTTGAGAGATAGCACCTAGTGGAGAGGATTGCTTATTTTGAGTGAGTTGTAGTGAGGTTTGCATTGTAGTGTTGTTTTGCCATTAGAAGTTCAGTTTATTGCATTTTATGTCATTTTCTGGAGTTGCTGATAACAAGGCTGAATCTGTAGTTTCACTCGTAAATCAGAAAACAAAAATAATCTCATTCTGGGTATTGTGTCATTGCATCTTATTGGTAAGGGCGCCCTTTCATGAATATTTGCAGATTTTAATACGAAGCTTATGATTTTATAATGCAAATCCGTCATTCCTTGAAAGCCGTACTTTCTGGAGTGCATTAGGATTCGTGTCAGTAATTAATAACCATTTTTAGATGCCATTTCTTATTACTAAGTTAGGCGCCATCATTTTGAGGGTCTATTGCATCAGATTTGAGATCATTTGGGTGAGAAATGAGAGAGTTATGAGCATATGAGTAAATTCATAGGTTGCTGGTTTTTCAATTTAAAGTGCAGATTTGTGATAAACCAGAATTAGAATCTTGATCATTGAAGAGTTGAATTGTTTTGGCACTCCATCCAAGCTAAGGAGAGTTCTTTATGATGTATTGTTAATCTTTCGAATTCCTAAGCTATTGGCAGGCGAATGATCCTCATTTTGTAAACTGACAGTAGTACTGGCAGTCATTTTCAAATCTGATTTGTAATGCTCTCTTTCATTATGAAGTTGTTTTGTAATAGATACATCTCTGCCCTATGGTAGCTACTTTCCCACTCTGGGTTAGCAAGCACATTCTGGGTGTTGAGTACTCTCAGCTTTTCAGTATTTCTTTCAAGCATTGTACTTTGTAACACTCCGCCATATGGTCGCCCCTCACTCCATACTGGATTGGGTAGCACATACTTGGTGTCGAGTTCCCTTTCAGCACTTAGTGTAGAAGATCCTCTGACCATATGCTCGCCATCATCGGCGCCATTCTTGGTTAGAGTTCTTGCATAAGCAATTTGATTTAGATCCTCTGACCAATGCTCACACCTTGCCCACATCGGGATCCTGGTGTACATTCTGGTTAGAGTTGCTTCCGCACGTTTTGGGTTTAGCTGCTAACCTCAACGGGTGCATTTGTTTCTAATTTGTAATTTGAAAAACAAAAAAATTGGCTTGGAATATTTCAGATGTAGTTATTGTTGATGCAACTTATTAAATAACTATTGATAATCAATTGATTTATACTTAGAAATTTAAACCAAATCAAGGAGAACAAATATTAATAATCTTAACAAATAATCTAAAGTACAAAGATTATTGCAATTACCTCAAGTGGCCCTTGCTTGGGTGGCTGCAATATCATAAGATCTTAATCAAATCTCAACTTAGGAATCCATCTATTCAGTTGAATCTATTTTCTTTATTGTATTTTTGAACTATAACTCAAGAGTGATAAAAATATTGATAACAAGAGGACCGATAGTAAATTCAACTAGATATTTGACTCATATAGGATTTTTCATATATTCATGATATAGAAAGTCTAATTAGTCAGGACTCTAAACAACTTAACAAAAAATGTCAATTCATCCACAAACATAGGGAGAGGACATTCCTATCCTAAAATAAATACAAATAGGAAACTAATTGTGCAGAGGTGTGAGTATCAAAGTATTGTTAACTCTTCATCATAAAGAAGGTAGTTATAAATAAAACATGCAAAATAGAGCATAATCCATATTTATGAGCCACGATCTACTATTGCCATAAATTCCTTCTTATCTCCATGGTTATCTTCATTTTTGGTTGATGAAATCAATGATAAGGATAACGATTTATAAATAAACCATTCCCACAGTATTTAGCCACTTATTCCTTCAGTTGTGAGCAACTATGTCTTTTGTTGTAGACAAACACCCCTATGGCTGTGAGTTGACATACAACCTTTACTATTGGTGATTGGTCCTTTGTCGCACAAGGGTTAGTTTCTATCAACAGTATCTCCACATCATAAATTACTATAACTAATATTAAACACTTATATTTTATAAACATTCATAAATACACATGATCATTCAATAATATAGCATATACAATCATCAATGATTTAATACTTAAGATAATCGCAAAGGTATGAATATTGTCTTGGAAAAGTTTAGAAATATCATGAGAAATATGAAACTTAAAAAAGGAAAATGAGGGAAATTTCTAAGCTTGTCAATGTGGGAATCTATTTAAGATTGAATTTTCCACTTACTGTAACTTTACCAATGTAACTAGATTTAGATAATTCATGTGTGTTATGTGATTGATGAGTTATAACCACCACTTAGTATGATATGGAATTTATAAATGTTACTTTGACACTTGCAAGTTATGAAATTATGTTACTTTTGGTAAAAATAATGAATAAAGAGTTAAATATAGTCTATCAAATCCAAAAGGCTCTTTGGTTGATGCATGAGGTCATCTTGGAAAAAATTGGATTTATCCAAGATATTATGTCAATTTGGTAGGAATGGTTTCCCATGGTTTTAACACAAACTATCAATTTCTAACATTGGAATTTTTGTAAATGATATGCATGCGTTGGTGGTTTAAGAGGGCTTAAGTGGAAGGTATGGTTATGCTTCTATGTTTCATTTAGAGAGAGTATGACTTTAATCTTTACTGAGGTTATGATCTATTAGGTTATTTCCATAGATGTTCTCTTGTTGATCACAACTATGAATTTGTAGTGTGCACATGGATGTATGGCTAGGATGCACTAGTTCATTTGCATGGTGGAGAGTAGTTATAAGATGTAAGGTTTGTGGGTGGACTAATTCCATGTAGCCAAGAGTCATATTTTCTCTCCTTGTACTCTTGATAAAGCATTTCTACTATATGAATGTATTGTGACCACCCTATTTATCTAATACAAAATTGTGTGTACTTTGGGGCTTAGGATTTCTAACAAGGGTTTCCCAAGATTTATCTTATGTCATGTGTTTTTCTCTACTATTTATCTTTTGATATAGAACCTTTTTTACATTGATTCTCTCGTGGGATTAAATCTAGGATATTTTTTCTTTTACCAATATTAGAGCTTTATTTTTTAGTTTTTTAAATTAGTGATGACATGAGAATAGCATCTTTTCATTTGGTATCAAATACATGGTTTTTTATTTTGGAGGGTTGTCTCCTTGTGATATTAATCCTTGTTTGAGTAGAAGCACTATGTAGGCAATCTTTATTTTTAGGCACAATAAATAGAAACACAAAAATGTGGAGATCAATATTTTGGTATGGATAATCTAGTTGCATTGTGGTACAAGATATAGAGTTGGTATTTCAATGACCTAGAAGCTCCTACAATATATTCATTGTTCATTGCTTAGTGGTTGTTGATTTGGTCAACTAGTGACTTGTAGCTCTTAGATAACCCCTAGATGCATGGTGCTGATTCATGTTTCTAGATATAATAGTTATATATCTATGATATTCCATAATCTAAAATATGATATAATTTTATTGGTGCTTTAGATGTATGGATTCAAAATTTCATGTTTGGGTTTTACCACTTTTTACTAGAAATTATGTGGTATTGTAGAGTTGTGGAAGACTTTTTCACAGAGTTTTATAGATAGAGACAGTTTCAAATATGCTACGGTTTCCTACTAGATTATTGAATGAGTAGAATTCCCAAGTTGTAGATGTTTTGGAATTTTGGATTTGAGGGTTTTTTTCATATCTAATGTTCATGCCATGGGAAGAAACTTCATGTTTCTCAATAGATGGCATCAAGTTTGTCATTATCATAATATCTTAGAGGGCATGAAGTTTTGAATTTGATCTTGGAAATCAAAGAGAACAACAATAGTCTTGGGAAGGACTCAAGCTATCACCTCAATGTTTTTTGAACAAGGATAATTTTTTTCTCAAAGCTTATGTCAAGCCATAGAGGGTGGAGAGTTAAGGTCAATGTCAAATATTTATCTCAAAATAATTCTAGTGCAACACCTTGGAGGGTAGGAACTCTCAATGATATGGAAAAAAGAGATGATATGTATTTATAGAAATATATCTTGGATGTTTTGGATTGCATACTTGGATTCTACATGAAAAAATATATAATTTCAAAATAAATGATAATTGATTTTGAGTTTGTACAAGAAAGTTATGGCTCCCAAAAGTTTTAAAGTGAGATACATGTATCTATTGTCACCTAGGAAATATTTTCAATGATGGGGAGTATTGGATATAAAACATATTTATCCATAAATCCTAAAGATCAATGCCAAAACATAAGTCTAAGGAATGTGCAAACAAAGGTACTGGCTAAGGCTTGTGCTCAGACTCTATCATGAATGAACAAATTCTTATGAGTGAGTATACTTACCTTCAACTCTAGGATTAGCTAGACTAACAAGGGTATTTCTATAGGTATCTTGAATAGGAAGAATAAATCATAATGATAAAACAATACCAAAACATTCAACAATTATATTGAATATGTAATAGGTCCAAAATCTTGTCACTAGATCTATATCACATTAGTTGCTTGTAAGACATATCTTCAAGATAGTAATAAAATTCATATAAATGTATCTAAATATAATAGTAATATGTATTATCTTATGTATATTTTCTCTTTAAAAACCATATACATGTAATAGAGTAAATACATGCCCACAAGTTCCTCTAATAGTTTATCAATCTTTTCTCATGTGAAATGTGATAATAGAAATATCAATGGAACAAGAAAGTGATGATAACCCTAAAATAAAACTAATGAGATAATATTATTACAATTAGATTTTCTTTGATCATTTATGATTCAAGACTTATTATGATGGGAAATAAGGTCATGACTTGCAACAAAAAGAACACAACTATAAAACACACTTGAAATAAGACTCGCATACTCAAATAAATGATGAATCTTTATGCAACTAGTAATTCTTAATAATCCATCATAAAGAAACAATAACCCATATGAAATGAAAGGCAAACCATTATAAAGACTTACAATTCTTTGACATATTGTCACACATTTATCTAATTCTCATTATATTCATACCACCAAATATGGAAATAAGAACCCACAACTAGGTTTAAATATTTCCTTGAATCAAAACATGCATGTGTTTGTTCACTGGTGTAGGAGATGGCTCTCGCAGCTCCACCAACGGCTCCTAGATTTTTCAAAGGGTTATTCGTTTTGCCTCCCTGCAACAGACGTTGCCCATCTACTCCGAAGGTGAAGATTCAACCTACAACGCACTAAAAGGATGTCGTAAATGCTCCAATCGATTCCTCCTCTGCTCGTACGCTAGGGCTTCATGCTGCTTTCTCAGAAGATGGTTCCAAAGGGTTATCTCATGTACAAACAATTGGGTTTGACAAAGTTTTATCAGATGATCTGGCTGGTGGTTCGAGTCCCTTGGTGCCCTCATGGCGACGTCCTTCAACAGGGACGATTGGTTTTTCTTCTACTTCGACTGCTTCAACGAGCCCTAGCATTAGCTTGCAGCCGTTGTGGAAATCTCTCCCCTCACCTGTGGTTCCTAAATCTGCTGCTTTGTTGGGAAATCCAAATTCTTCACAACGACCTTCCACAAATGTTACAGGGTTAGATACATCCAATGAAAAGAGTTACCTAAATTTTGGGGTTTCTAGCGTAAGTTCAGATGGCTCTTTCAAACTGCCTGAGATGAGTTTTCCAGAATCTGGAGTCTCCATTGAAAGCTCTGCTGCTGCTGTTGAATCAAAGGTATGTGCAAATACTCAAGTGCCTCCTGTATCATTTGTTTCTGATTTGAGAGGTCACTTGAGTCTGGGATGTAAAGCCCTCAAATGTGCAAAAGCATCCCCTGTCCTAGAGTTTGGGGATGAAGTGCTGCAAGGAGAGAAACATTTTTCTTCTCAAGCCTTAATTTTTCATTTTCACCAATTTTGGCCATCTGCTTCAAATCTGAACAGTTGGATAAAAGAAAATTGGCACCCTTACTGCAAAATGCTCCAAAAAAATTTCCCACTGCTCAAGGTTTTTATTATCGTTGCTTTTGATTCCACTAAAGATAGGGATTCCATCTTATTTGACTTGGAAGCAACACTATCTTTTCCTCAAACTTTGGCACCCAACTTTCAACCCTTCTTTTGAATCCTTCAACATTATACTAGTTTGGGTCCGGATTCTTAATCTTCCGCTTCAATTTTGGTTGCAGTCCTGTTTCAAATCTATTGGAAACTTTGTAGGCTCTTTCTTGGCTGTAGACAAGAAAACTACAGAATTTTCCCACACTACTTTTACTTGAATCTTAGTACATTTGGATATCTCCAAGGACCTACCTGCCAATATAATTTTAAAAGTTGTTGGTCGTTCCTGGAATCAACTATTGGACTATGAAGGTCTCCCCTTTCAGTGTAGAAGATGCTTTGAAACAGATCATGTGATTGCAGCATGTCACATTAAAGATAAATCAGTTAAAAAACAACTATCATGATGGAAAGATGTCCTTTCAAAGCCCTATTCTCTTGGGCAGAAAGCAACTGATTTTTTTGCTTCATCACTGGTTCTTTTAGCATCAAAGCCTCTTCCAGTAAAATCGGATGTGAAGGATGTCACCTTTCAGCAACAACAAAAAAAGTCACTTCCATTTGGGCCGAAATCTGCTTCATTCATGGCTCCAATAGCAAAGTCTGGTGTGAAGTTTGACACTCTTCCACAAGGTCAACAATCAAATAAGTTTGGGAATCAAAAGAAACATTCAGAGGATTGGGATCGGGACATTTCATCAACTAAATCTTCAGCTTCTGAGAAGGCCTCTATTGACAATCATTGGATTCTTGTGCCAAAAAGAAAGAAACCTTACTCCAAAATGTTTGCTTTTTGCTCCCCTGTTCACATTGAAGGGGGTTAGTTTGTAGCCTATATGGCACACAACCAGAGGTTTTATTTCTGGTTATTTCCTACCGGTATGCTCATTTGAATCAGATTTTATAATATCTTTTATTTATATATAATAAATTACATCTAAAAACAAATATTTCCTTGAATCATTTTAGTTTACCATGGAATTATTCAATTTCATAAATAATTTCAATCAAAACCATTCTTGTGATTATTACATGTGTCCTTATCACTAGTAGATAGGACTTGCAAAAATTGAAACCCTAGAATAAACTACGACACATGTAGTCAAAAAGAGTTAAAATGACCAACCCTTGTTACATATTTCATGACCAATTGTTGTTACATATTTCATTCTTGTATATGAAAAAATTAGCTACACAATAATTTTATTGTCTCATCAAGGTCCATAGGATTTCTCACTAATCAAAGCATTGAATGTACTACCATATCTACCTAGAGAAGAGATATCCAATCTAGTATAGAATGGCCTAGAACAGTTGAAACATACATTCCTCCCATGCTTAGATATTAGAAGAGTACCATTTATAGGTTTTTAATAGATATGGTTTCTGTTTAGGATGTTAAGGAACCTATACCTATTTTTACCATCTTCGTATGGCCTTGCATGGGATCTATGCCTTTAAAAAGATCATGTCATTTTGGTAGGATCTAGACTATTGTACAAGTTCATAATTGTCAAATTGAGAATTAATAGAATCCTTAGAAATTTAGGGTGGTTAGAAGGATTTTGGCACTCAAATGGTGGGGGTCCACAAAATTTCATATTTAAATAGTGTGCTAAGGTAAAAATATCTTATAGGACTAATAATTAGGAGATTGGGAAATCATGTGCTAGGATTCATAGATGGAAAGGAGGATAGGAGGTTGGGGAATAGAATGATGGAGAGAAAATTCTATGGGCCTAGGGAAATAAAATGAAGGGATAATGGGATTTAGGATGTGGCATGATGGTTACTTTAGGTATGCAAGAATTAATAATCTTAAATTTTTTAAAACAGAAGATGTACTAGGGAGTATCCCAATTCAATAAAATATGTACTTGATACCACAAGAAGTGTCAAGAGGGAAATGAAATCATAGATGCCCAACAAGAATGAATGAGTAGAGTGGTGGGGGTCATGTTGTAGGAATACTAGGTATCCAATACATTTTGGGGAGTAGAGGAGAGAAAATTTTGAATGCTCATAAATAATTGCAAAGGTGGCTCAGGATTGGGTAAACTACATACTTGATGATGAAGGGAGAGTAAGAAAAAATTGGGGAAAAGAGGAATACTTGTTGCCTCAAGAATTAGGGTTTATAGATAAATAATACCGTTTTTACTTAGGGAAGGAGAAGAAATCATTTCAGGGGTAAGGATTTAGGAGTGAAAGAAATTACAAGCCATAATGTAGAGAGGTAGATAAAAAACTAAAATATTAAGCCCAAAAATGAATGTAGTAGAAGGTGGAGAGAACATACATATAAGGAACTAGGGCCATGGGGAAATAGATTCCAAGGAGATGGTTAATGAAACATTTGAAACCCACAAGTGGAGGACAAGGTAAAGAGGAAGTGTGGGATCACAAGGAAAGGAATGAAGGGATGTTTTTACGAAAAATTCAAAAAATCCAATGAGTAGGAAAATATAAGGTAGAGGTCAAGAAAAAGATTCCTTCCAATTGGGTTCTAAAATAAAGAAAATCCTAGACCTTTGACAACCTATAAAAGACATCAATTTTACCTCCATAACGTAATTTTTTTTCTTTTTTGAGACTTAAGCATATGAAAAGGATTTGAATGCAAAGAAAAAACTTGGGAACAAATCTCACCAAGGGAGACCCATTTAAAGTGAATTATGATTGGATATTAAACATGGGAAAGGTATGGAAAAGGCAACAAAGGTAACATAAGGCTTATAAGATTTTACATTTTTATGACATACAAAATATATAGCCAATATAGGCTCTAGTTGGGAATGTTTATCCCAAATGGATACAATGAGAACCATATCTTGATGTTTGGGGTTAGACCATGGAACACTCTTTCTATAGAAAGAAAAAATATAAAACTAATCAATAAGACACACCATGCATGATACACCTCAACATGATTAACAAAGAGGATAGTTGCACAAATAAAATGCAATATAAAGAAAATAAATATGTAAAACATCAAAAACCCTTCCAATTAGGATAAATAGTGTTTTAGATGCTATCCATGCATTGAAAGCTCCATGAGACCAGCATATAAACTTCTGGTATAGAATGTTCCTTGTGTGCACTCATCTATAATTTGATAAGGCCCAATCCATAAAGCATCAAAATTTCCATGTTTCCCTTTATCCTAAGATCTATTATTCTACATGAGGCTTGAGTATCCTACTAGAAAAAACCTTTGAGTTTTCTTCTTATCAAATAGATGTTTCATTTTCTACTATTATAATATAAGTCTATCATGTGTATCCCTTCTTCTTTCATATAACTCTATTAACTCATGCACTCATGAGGTATTGCATCGATTTATTCTCCTTCAACTTCATGTAGTAGTTTGTATACCAATAACTCTAGGTTGATTGTAATATTGGTTTCTAATCCATAAAATAGTTCGAAAAGGGATCTTACTAGAGTATCCTTCTTGCATGTGCTCTTATTACCATATCATACAATTTAACTAATCATCCCTCCTTTTCTTCTTGGCATCTAATATTCTTGTAAATATTTATATGATACTCTCTTGCTACTACATTTTTCTTGAACATTACCTTGGAGATGATAGGGATATGAGAAGGTCAAACTAATCCAATATATAGAAACTAAAATTAAAAGTTTATAGGATCTAAAACACATAATGTTGTCAATAATTATTTTTGTAGGAATACCAAATCATCTATCTCTACAATGATGGGTTCTCACAACTCTCATCATCCCCAAAATTCTCAACAATAGCCCTCCTCATCAACTCCCCTTACCAATCTATCCTTTGGTTTGGTGATATATCTATTTCCTTTCTTAAATTTGTTTAAATATTTTTCCTTCATGCTCATCTTCATGGCCATCTTAATCTCTTCAAATATCTCTCTAACTTATTGTTATGTTACTTTACCATGGGTGTTCTTAATTTATAATTTCATTAGTCCTTTTATTCTTCCCCAATGGCTTAATCTAAACCTACATTTAGTTTTTGTGACTCTTTGAGATTTTTTTAGGATCCCCCCTTTCTATTCATCATCTTCTAGGTTCCTAACCCCTTCCAAAATATAATACTTTGTGTATCTTATCACAAAATATTAAGGATGTTAATTTTGTGCTTATAATATCTTTTGATATATATTTTATTTTTATAATGCTTTATTTTGAGTTCTAACCTTTACTCGCCTCTTACTAGGGTCTTACCAACAAAAAAAATAGAAAAAGAAGGGACATAGACAAAATATTTATAATTATGCTCTTCAAAGTGTAGTTTATATCATAGTGTAAATGGGTAAGAGGAGGATTAGAATCAATGTGATGGATTCTAGTGAAATATGGTGGAATAAAATGTAAGTAAATTAAAATAAATACACAAAACCATTCATCAAATTTGTGTTCCAATTAGTACATACTATTATATATTTATTATATTAGCTTGCAGTGTATTTAGATCTTATTTATCTTTTGTCTTACATCTATCTCTCACCTACACTTTTCTATCTCCTATCTTATCTATTATCTCCTTAAATTGCATATTCTATATCTCTTTTCTATATCCTCTTCTATATTTAACCTTGCAATGTGTGTGTATACTTATGTTCAGGGGTGTGTCATTTTCCTCTTGTTATGTCCTTTAGATATTTTCATAGGCTAGTTGTAAGTTTTGCATGTGCCTTGTAGTTCTCTTAACCCTTGGTTATTCACTAATTTATAGTTCTTTCACACCAACAAGTTCCATACAATGATCCCCCTCCTCCATCTTCACTCCAATAAAATATAACTAGGTCACAATCATACTAAATACATTCAAATGCTTAGCCATAAAGTAACACTATCCATTCTCGAGATTTACAACTTCTTTCTTAGGAAAAGTGTGTTAACTAAGGATTTAGTTTTATATAAGTATCCCATCTTCTTCCAAATAAATTTTGAGGCGAGTTATTTATGTGCATTCAAAAAAATTAAATCTACCAAGGATAATGAGGACCTTCACCTTTTTTATTAAATAGATGTTAGTTGTCTTATGTGATTATAGTTGGTTTAGATCTAGTTATAGTAGCTCATAAATATCTATCTACAAGAATATTCTCAATATTGACCTTCAACAACTCAAATTTAATGCTAGTAAACCTCTCCATCTTTATCCTTAATGTTCTCTCCATTTTCCTACAACAAGGTCTCCTTATAAACAAGTTCACACTCAAACCAAGATTAGATAAAAAAATCTTGTCCCTAACACCTAGGACTAGAGGTGATCAAGATTTGATACCAAATGAAAGGAGTTAAAGGAATGAAATATTCTTCCTAGACTAATATATGAGAGGAGATATGTGCAAACACAATTTGGATCTTACAATTTCAAGGAAATTAACACAAAAATATTTATCCCAAAAGACAATGATTTACATGGGGAAAACCCTTTTGGGAGAATAAACCCACACTCCAAAGAATGAACCAATTGTCCTATTAGACATAAGTAAATAGTTATAATAAAATACTCAAACACATGTCCTTATGGGATTAGTCACCAATAATAGATCTAGAGGAACTTTGGTAGCATAATAGTACTTGCAAAAATCACTATGAAATCTCCATCAGTGGTATCTAATAGATAGGAAAATTCTAAACCAAGTATGGTTTACTAAAATCATGTTCTGAAAATATGACCCAAAGCTGCCATCATAGTTGGCCCAAATTCCAATGCCCAAGTTGGTCATGGTCTTCCGAGCTAAGAATATAATATGTTGTTACATATATCATAACTTGTCATATAATTGTATCATATTAACTCAATTTGGGTGCACCTTTTGGAATATTCAAACCCATTCAAATATGCCTTATGAAAAATCATAAGATGCATCTTAATTTGGTCAAATTAGTCAAATCCACAATGTAACATGCTCTTAGAACTCTTACAAGTTACAAATTCTCTTTCACCACTATCTTCACAATAGATTCTCTTTCAAATCCTTCATGACAAGATATTCTCTTATAGACATCATACCAAGGTGTACATATGGAAGCCAAATCATAAGTGGGATGCCTTTTCCATGAGGGCTCACAAATTTATCATAAGGTGTATGCCACACTTATACCAACACATTACTTAAAATTATTGTAAATATTATAATAGATCACCTCTACCACCATAATTTTAAAAAAAAGTGCTAAAAACCCATTTGGTGAAGGATTAGTATAATTTTGATAAGATAAATATTTTAGAATATTTTGTAGTGTCATCTTGTGGTTGAAATATTTTTCATGAGTATCAACAAAAAATTCTATATTATTAATCCTAGTAATGAGTTAGTTCACATAGGTTTAAATATCATGATAAAAATTTACCATACATTATATTTGTATGCATTATTTCATATGTAATGGTGATGGAGGATGTGAAGATGTCTCACAACTAATGACAACTTATCCTAATATATACTAAGTAAAAATTGTAAAATATTCTTATGATGTTCTTCATCATTAGGTTTATATAATCATGAGTAAGATGGGATGTAGGAGGTGGTACTCCAAAATCACTCAAATATATGTCATGTTAAAGCATGAATGGATCAAATGGAGATTCTCCATTAAAAGTGGTATATCATAATGATGTCTAAATGAATAATTGGATCCACTAATGGTCACTAGAATGAAAATAATGATAATCATGAATAAAACCTTGTCTAAAGGCAATGCTAAATTAATACATGAAAGTACATGATAAATCATAGAATGGTATCAAATAATCATGACATGAATCAAACCATTATTTAGCACTATCAACGAAAGTATCACCAAATGCTTGCATCAAAGTATTATCATAATGTATAGGAGCACAATGTGAAGACATGAACAATCTAACATGTATTTTAGTATCTTTAAGTCTAATAAATAACTCTATCCTAAGTGTGTTAAAATAAATTATAACGTGTATCATAAAAAATCACCATGAAATAATTATTCATTAACCATATAATAGAAAGATAAATAGCTATCATTATTTTCATCAATCAATATATCATCAATAGACCATGATCAAAATCATGTAGAAGAGGTACTAGCAATCTTGTGTGGAGGTGGAATATGTATATCAATAACACTAGAATCCTCAAGGAAAGATGAATAAAAAGAGGGAAAACTAGGATAACCCATAGGTGAACAAGGAAAGCTAATATGATATGTATAAAGGATAGGTTCATTAGGTATATCAACACCACATGAAGAGAACCATAGATGCATGAAGCATAGCAAGAGGTTAGGGTGATAGTATCATCAACTTAGGAAGGAGAGGTTCTCAAGGGTAATAATGTTTCATTCTCATGCATATCCACACCACTAGCTATATGAAGAGTAGAAGTAAAATGAAGGTCATAGATAAATGAAGTATGTCTAATATAGAAAGATAATAAATAATAGGATCTATGAATGAGGAAAATTCATATACAAGATAAAATGAAACCTCCATACATTGGATAAAAAGACATCAATAATGAAACAATCATAAGTAAAAAAGCATAAGAACATATCAAGATATAGAGCATATGAATAGAGGAAAATGGACTATAAGAATCCAGGATAAAAAGTCTCAAGGTTGATAATGCATCATGCTCATGCATATCCACACCACTAGCAATATGAAGAGTAGAAGAAAAATGAAGCTCATACATAAATGAATTATGTCTAATATAGATAATAAATAATAGGATCTATGAAGGAGGACCAATCATATACAAGACAAAACGACATCTCCATACATAGGATTAAAAGACATCAAGAATGAAATAATCATAAGAACATATCAAGATATAGAGCATATGCATAGAGGTAAATGGGCTTTAAGAATCCATGATAAAAAGTCTCAAGGGTACTAATGTATCATGCTCATGCATATCCACACCACTAGCTATATGAAGAGTAGAAGAAAAATGAAGCTCATAGATAAATGAAGTATGTCTAATATAGAAAGATAAAAAATAATAGGATCTATGAAGGAGGAAAAATCATATACTGGACAAAATGACACCTCCATACATAGGATAAAAAGACATCAAGAATGAAATAATCATAAGTGAAAAAGCATAAGAACATATCAAGATATAGAGCATATCCATAGAGGAAAATGGACTATAAGAATCCATGATAAAAAGTCTCAATGATGCAAAAATAATGGTGAGTGAGTAGTTAAAAGATCAAACAATATAAATCCAAACTCTAATATGAATAAAGAAATGACAAACATATAAGGATGGATCCAAAGCCTAATCATCTTTGACATGAATGATAAGAAGTCTAAAAAATATATCTAAAAGTATAACTATAATGAGGAATCCAAGGGCAACTAGAATGGACAAAAATTAAGGTCACAAACTAAGGCATAAATCCTACATGAAAATATAGCAATAAATTAGCAATAGATAATATTAGAAACCCTAATTAGATCTAAAAATGATAATTAAATTAAAAGGTATGGATTTTAAACCCTAAGAGCAATGAAGGTATAGCCTTAAGGTCAAACCCTAGGGGTTGTAAGATCAAAGAATTTACAAAAATGTAAAGGAAAATATGATTTCCTTAAAGTCAATCTAGGCTAATTAAATAAATGAGTACAAATAACAACATAATTAATCTATGTTGAATTAATGGTAGTTTTGAATGATAAAGTGTGTAAATTAGTGTTATATTAAGAAATTAAATTCATATGAATATAATACTTATTTGTGGGAACTATAATGAAGAATTATTGGTGTGAATGGAGAGTTTTATGTAACTAGTTCATCACTTAGGTCATATTCATGGTAGTTACTTAAGTTTACTTAGGGTAGACATAGGATACTTATCACTTTATGTCTCAAGTCATAAGATTAATACATGTGTAATAGTATTATGTAACCATGTGTCTCACCTTAGTCTTGTTGGTGTGAATAAATGTCTTGTATCTAGTTAATTCACTTACTAGGGACTTAGGGGACATATCCACATGTTAAGTTTACTTAAGTCCTAAGATTATTTCTAGAAGACTTAGTTTTCATGTCTAGATCTTATCTTTTTTACTTTTATATCAAGTTAGTTGTCACATGTCATAGGATTAAGAAACTTGTCATGATCTTGTCTAATCCTATGTCTCATCTTGGCTATATAACCAAGGGGTTGTCATTTGTAATTCAATTCCATTGGATTCTAATCCAATACCATTTCAATCTTTATTATTGCATATTGGCCATATTATCTTGCATCCATTATTGCAAATTTATGCTCTTGCTTTTCTCTCTTGTAGAAGGCTATTTTTGGTTTTGCAGGTAATCCTAGAGTCTTGAGTCTTTGAGTGACTGACATGGTATCAGAGCTTCAGATTTGCAAGCACCTTCTCAAATCTAGGAGATAATCATATTTGAGCTATTGTAAGGTTACAAATCTTTGTGGATCTTGAAAAGTTGAGTATGCTCTTCTCTTGCATCATACGATGACCTGGAGAATAAAAAAAACATGAAATAAATACCAAATTTGTTTTTTTTTTTCTTTGTGGATTTGTATTGCGAGTTCATTTTGGAGCATGTTGGTGAAAATATAAGCTCACTATTGAGTTTAGAATGTACAAGAAATTCAGATCTAACTTTTATTTCACTTAATTTGGCCATTGTATTATATAGTTGCAAACTAGATTTTGAAGCTTAGATCTAGTGAACAATTTATTTTTTTGGAGCACTTATGGCTAAAATGGGTGATGATATTGCATTTATATGGCCCAAAAACCTCTATTTTCATATAAAATTTATCCATTTTAGACGAGTTTGATTTTTGACAAATTTTTATTTTGCTAGAAGGGTCGTCACTATAGGTTAAATTCAATTATGTTTTCAAAAATTCATAATTTTTGATCCAGAAGTCAGATTTTTACAAACAAGATATAGTTGGAAAGATGGTTTTGTGTAATTTCTATTAGTGTAGGTTTCATTATCAAATATAATTTCTAGTGAAACTTATTGTTGTTTGAAGTTAGACCTCCTTTTTGGACTTCTGAGCTCATACCTTTTTCCTTGTTTAGCTAATTTTCATGATTCTTGTGGCATTGTAAAGGTCTTGAAGAGCTCTACAATTATATCTAATATTTTTTCTAGATTCATCCCCAAGTATCTTTTATTTATATTTATGCATATTTGCATTTTTGTTGATAACTTGGACATACTGACACCTGGAGAAGTTTTGTCCTTTTGGAAAGGCTTCATTTTTAGTCTAAATCAATTAAGAAATTTTAATTTCAGATTTTGGATCTCATTTTTAGACATTGTTGTAATTTTCCATCTTTGATCCATCTTGGCATTTTAAATGCACTAAGTATAGAAAACCAAATCATATATTGCTAGGGGGATTCTTGATTGAGTGATTTGGAGGGGGTCTCTTGGTGCATTGTTTTGATCTGTTTGCTTGTGCTCTCTTCTTTTCATGGATCATTCTAAAGTTCCTTTACTCACATCATATAATTATTCAACATGGCATCAAAATTCATGGAGTATTCTAATGACTGAAAGTCACTCTCTATATGTTGAAAATAAGGTACTCGAACCTACAAATGCAGATAAAATAAATAATTGAACATACCAAATATCTTGGATGTCTTTGTAGACTAGTTTCTCAAGATTTGTTGTTTCAAATTGAATCATGTAAGAATTCTCATGAAGCTTGGAGAAAAATGAAAATATTGTATGGTACTATAGATGAAGTAAGAGGCTATCAAATTGATAATGAATTGATGAGCCTTAATCCTAAGAACTTTGACAACATCCAAGACTACATCTCTAAGTTTAATGATCTAAGAGAGATGTAAAACATATGGAATTGATAAGAAGGACATTCAATTGGTCTACAATAAATTTAACAAACTTGGTCTTAATTATTCTTCTTTCGTTTCTAGCTTTCATACTCATAGATTGACTATGGAGTCTGCATATGCTACACCTTCATCTGCATCATTTTATGAGATGTTAGTACATAAGCAACAAAAGCTTACTCAGTGGGTCTCATCAAGATTTCTAAATCTCAAGAATTGTTGGTTATTTAGGTGAAAGAATCAAAATTAGATAAGAAAAAGAAGAAAGAAAAGAACAATCCATATTCAAATCAAGCAAAGAATAAATCCTCTTCCATAGAGAAATCATCTAAGAAGGAGAAGACAACTTGTTCATATTGCAAGAAGCTTGGACATGATGAAAATTCTTGTTATAAGAAGGATATTGATGATTTGAAACATCCTCTCAAAAAGAATCAGATTGATTTTCCTTCTAGAATGTTTGAGTCAACTTCTTCTTCTTCAAAATAGTCTAATAAGGACAAAGGTCGTGATGGTTTGGCTTCTACATATAGAAATAAAGGATAGAATCTTTGTGCTTCTAAAGGTCTTGGATTAGGGATATGACTTCTAGATTCAAGAGTATCTCATAATATAACGTCTTCACAATCTATATTCTCTTCTTTTGATCCTTGTTCTATGTCTCCTACTTTGATGGGAAACGATGCACACATGAGTGTAATTGGGAAGGGATCTATTGATGTTGGGGAGGGCACTTTTAATGATGTTTTGTGTGTACCTCATTTTTCAAACAATCTTCTTTCTATATATCATATTACACATGGTGGAGATGGGAGGATTGTGGAATTTACTCCTGATTCAGTTATCATTAGAGACTTGGAGAGTAGAGAGATTGTTTCTACTGGGATGATTGATCATTCATCTCGATTGTACACCTTTGTAGATTTTTCTTCTGATGATGACACTGTTCCTTTGGTTGTTGATCATACTTCTAGTGTGAACCATGACTTTGAAGAGACTTTTGGCTACTTGAATTTGGGGTTCTCACAACGGATCCTATTCTTTAGTCATGCATTTCATCTCTTCCATCTACTATTGTATTTGATGATGCATGTGTTGCTACAAACATGGCTTCTTGTGATTAAATGTAGTAGGATCTTCATCATTTTCCTTCCAAATACATCTACTTGGGATGCATACTTGACAAAACTTGGTGGGTTGTTTGTTGAGTCTCACATTTCAAATTTGGGAGGCACCATTGATTGCCTACATCTTCTCTTTGATGGAGATGATACTTCTTTAATTGTTACGAGGGAATACTCTAACCCTCTTGTTCATTCTCTACATGATCATTCTTCAGAGTTTGACATGAGTGTGGATACTTTTGGACAACATTTGGAGGAGGATTTTGTACCTTCAGAGGAGGTGTCTTTGTCTTTGGATTGTGCTCTACATCAGTCTCTGGGAAATTCAGGATTGACATCTTTAGCTGCATGGCCTATAACACTTGTTTGGAGTGTGTCATCTTTCAAAATCGACATGGAGACACTTGAGCATTCTTTATAGACATCATGTACATCATTCATATTCCCACATATTCCTTTCAAGAATGGGAAGACATCCTACATATCTTCTTGGTTTTGTTTCTTCCTAAGGGGAGGAACGTTGCTCAACGAGATTGGATCATCTTCAACATTCAATGTCAAGATTCTTCTGTTGTAGGAGACTCACCATTGAGGGAGGGATGCATGGCCTCTCTTCTTCGTCTCTCTTATGGGGGGGGGGGTATTTTTCCTCATATGGGGTTTTGGTCTTCTCATTGTTCATTGAGACCTTTTTTATATTTTATCTCTTTTTTGGGGAGGAGTTTTATCCTAGTGGGTTTTCTCCTTTTCTCTGTTTGTGAGAGATTGAATTTTCATATGTACATGGTTACCTAACATGGCCTAGTAGTCAAGACCCATACTTACATCATTTTCAAGATAATCTACTCCCTAAGTTTCACTTAGGGGGGGTGTTGGTGTGAATAAAAATCTTGTACCTAGTTAATTCACTTACTAGGGACTTAGGGCACATATTCACATGTTAAGTGTTTTACTTAGGTTCTAAGATTATTTCTAGAAGACTTAGTTATCATATCTAGATCTTATCTTTTTGACTTTTATGTCAAGTTAGTTGTCTCATGTCATAGGATTAAGACGCTTGTCATAATCTTGTCTAATCCTATGTTTCACCTTGGCTATATAACCAAGGGTTTCTCATTTGTAATTAAATTCCATTGGATTCTAATCAAATAACATTGCAATATTGAGTATTGCATATTGGCCATATTATCTTGCATCCATTATTGAAAATTTATGCTCTTGCTTTTCTCTCGTGAAGATGGTTGTTTTTGGTTTTGCAGGTGATCTTGGAGGCTTGAGTATTTAAGTGACTAACAAGTCTATATAACCAAGGGAATCCCTTTGTATTCTAATCATTCTAATCCATTATAATATAGCATTTGCATCCTTTGATAGAATAACATTACTCTTATATTTGGCATCTCTTGTGGTTTAATTGAAGCCCCTAGATCTTTGGTGGCTACATATTCAACCAAATCTTGCATGGTATAGAGAATTCTATATCAACTCTTATAGGAATATACTTAATACTACAAAAATATCACTCATAGATACTTCAAAAATGATGTTCATAGTATATAAAATATCCCAATTTTAGAATAGATACTAAATTATTTTTGGATTGAATATAAATTATGTGAGACTAATCATGTGCTTTGTGGAAATGACCTACTATGAAAAATAATTATGAAACTTATAGGTTTGACCTTGCTAATTATAGATTTTAGAAATTATTTCACCTAAAACTCTAATATCTACTTGGATGTAAGGAGTAGAGATATTTAAAATTACCTTGGGAAGATCATTGGATCAATAGATTCATGCTCACCTATAGGTGAACCCCTTTATTAGACCAAATTCATAGTCAAAGATAACAATTATGCATGCATACATCCTAATTGAATTTGATGTAGCGTAAGTTCCTTTTTAGTGCCCCAAAATGAAGTGTTCCTAGAATGATTCTCCTTTCAATGCATACAATTTTTTAACATGAATTGGTTATGAGTTAATGTAGATCGCATTCCTTTAAATACTAATACAATAATTAATCACACAAACATGTATCAAGTTTTCTCATAAAGGCTAGTGAATTAGGAAAGAGTCAACAAATTTTGAATTTCAGGGGTCAATTTTGCATTGCATGAGATTTCTCCATGCACTATAGGATCACTTGAGATATAAGGAAGTACGAATACCAAGGTGAGAAATTAATGTGTGGATGTAAATGTGCAAATACATGCTATAAAAGGTCCATCATGTTGAATGTATAGGAATATGTGCAAATAGGGATGGGATAAGGTGGTATGTGTGGAAGTATGTGTAAATGAGGTTGGGTAAAAGACAAGGGAATGAACCAAACTTTACATAAGAATTCTATGTATCAATATGTAATTGTAAGTTGATCCATGTCTAAAATGGAGAAAAAACTAAATGGAAATTATTTGAATATGCAAATTTCACTATTACAATTATATAGAATTTAGAATTTATGTTGGTCTTAAAATTTATTTTTCATAAATTATTTAAAATTTTAATTGTGAATGTTGCATACTCGTGCCAATTCATATTTAGTTTTGGGCCCATTTTGAGAGAGTGACCTAATACAATTACATATCAACAAAGGTTGTAATCTTGATTTAATTTGGGGCCATTCCCCAATACTTCACCTCTCTTCATTTGCACACATTCTAACAAAAAATTAATGTTATATGCAATTCCCCAAGCCACACACTCAAGACATTAACCAAGAGATTTTTTTAACAATATAAGAATGACTCTTAAGTAAGCCATGACACTAATGTGTCACACTAGATGCAATGCACTCCAGGTGTCATGTTAAGCACAATGACACAATAAATGTAAAGGGAATTATGGTGATGTTTTACATCATACAACTCAACAAATAGATAAAACTTACAAGACATCACCATTTATCCAAGAAAGGTTGCACAAGAAAAAGACCTACCTATCATGTGACAAATCCACCATGACGAACCCACAAGAGAGTGGGAATACATCACAAAGATGACCAAATCTTACCTCAAGATTGAATTATCTCATGAAAATAACACAAGGGTAGAATGAGGGAACCATCTAACTCAAATAAACTCCCTAAGAAAACTTGGTGATAGTGACCACACCAAGGGAGATCTATGCAAGAGGTGGGGAAAATAGGAGATATCAAATTTGATTAGATGGATGAACATTGTTTCCTACATGCATGGAACACTTACCAATTCAAGGTGGGATATATCCCAACCAAAGACACCCAAACACAAGGGATAAAACTCCACAAGAGATTGCCCCATTGGGAAGTACAAGCCCTCCATCAATTGGAACAATAATGGGTTATTTTGTGCAAGGACATACTTCCCATTAAAAAATATGATATAAATTCTAGATATTGACAATTTTCAACAAATTGATGACATGTGAAGACTCATAAGGCCAAGGGGAACAACTTTTTATACAAATTTATCCTAATAAATTCTTAGAAGTACTCACTGTTTGACAAAAAAAGAACTATAGCATGCTGGAGGACAACAATGCTAAGAAAGGGAACTAGTGCATAGAAGGGACAATAATGCACCATTACTCAGGCATCCTAAACATTGATTTTAGTGGCTAATATTCACCAGTTGGCTAAGAGTTGAAATTTGGGAATCCAAATTTGGCTAATAGTTCAAGCTATAACACAACCCCAATTACCACATTTTTATAAAAAATTATGTCTTATTTAAATCAACAAAGAATTTATTTTATTAAAAAAATTTAACTCAAAAATTTTCCACAGTATTCGATACATGATTAGATTAGATTCACCTAAATTTTATAAGTTATAGTAAAAATCTAACTCAAAAATTTGCCACAGTATTCGATACATGATTAGATTAGATTCACCTAAATTTTATAAGTTATAGTAAAAATCTAACTCAAAACTTTGCCACAGTATTCGATACATGATTAGATTAGATTCACCTAAATTTTATAAGTTATAGTAAAAATCTAACTAAATTTTTTTTCACAATATTCGATACATGATTAGATTAGATTCACCTAAATTTTATAAGTTATAGTAAAAACCTAAATTAACTCGCCAATAGTATATCATAATTATTAGTTTCTTTAGGCCCATAATTTCAATATTTAGTTGCCACAGCTAATTTTTACTATAATCTAATGACCCTAGTTATATTTTGTTAAGGTAAAATATAACCGAGATGTAATGCTCATGGGGCACAAAATTGATTTTGGATTGTTGATCTTGAAATAAACAATTCAAAAGCAATTTTGGGCCCCATGAGCATTACATCTAGGAAAATGATACTATCATGCATTTCTAATTTTATTTTAACCACATATCAATAATGAAGAAAGCATACCAAACAATATGCACATTCAACACCAACATCGATATGCGGTAAAATTAATGATAACACCATCACCACTCATGTGGGTGATTTACAATCCATCCTATTCGGAGGTTCCAACATAATATTTTAATTACATATAAGGACTCAAATTTCTTGAATTATACATTTTTTAAACTTAATTACAAATGCAATAATCAATGAGAATATGAGACTTCCATCTTGCGTGTAATCCTACGCCATTCCAACGGATCCACTAGTTCCTAATAGTGGTTGAGTGCCACCCAACCATGTGGTACCCATAGGTCCATACCATCATGTTAGGAGATAGTTACATGGGATAAAAAACACACTCATGCAAAACAAGGGAGTATGAATTACACACATGCCAAACACTTTACATACAAAATAGTTATGAACACATGTACAATCAAGGTTTCAACCAATCACAACACACCTAGTTAGAGATAGATCTCTCAATGGATCCAAAAATTGATGGAAAAAGGATGAGGATCCTAGGGGATAGCAAGGAGTTCCATTGCATAGTATGATGGATGCCTTTGTGAATTGGAGTATGAATTATCATCACAAGGTGAGGTAAGGTACACAAATGACATCCACCAACTTTACCTGAGCATGGCATGTCCTTGATGTATCATACCAAGCCTATGCCAATGCTCTAAGTATGTCATCAACTCAATTCCTATTTCATTTTATTTACCTCATTAATTTCTTTAGTTATCACTTAACCCATTGTATCCATTAGAGTCACATAAAACTCAAGACAACATTGAGCGCCACTCCCTCACAACCCACTATACCTCAAATCCTAAGTTACTCATGCCCAATCACTATTTGGGCATGACACTGAAATCATGTAATAACAACGAGATAATAATTTGGACATAGTCCCAAAAGATTCCAAATGAAAAAATAATAAGGTGTCTTATTTTCTCCCATTTTAATTCATTCAAAAATAATTCTAAATTTATAAATAACTTTTCTAATGAAAAACTGGGAAATTTCTCAATCCACCACAAATGAAAGCTTAAAATTCTAAAAACAATTATAAATAGAAAATTTCCAAAAAATTAAAAATACCCTTTTGATTCACATATGCACAACAACATTCTTTTGCATTAAATTTCACAATTTTCAATTCCTTAAAAAAAATGTCATAATCATGGCTAAAGAATGTGCATTTTAAAAATTTACAAAAAATGATTTTATACCATAATTTAAACAATGAATTCAAATTGAAAGTGAATCCATATGCTACCAATTAATTGGGCATGACATCCATGACTTGAAATATATCAAAATCCAAGAGGAAAGAAGTGAAGTGCCTTCATTTTGGAGCACACCAAAATGTCAAATTCGTGTAATAATTCAATTTTTGAGAAGTAATTTCAGAGGCAATGAAAGAACACCTTCAATTCCTTCTTTTTCCAATGAAATCCAAGTCCAAGCACTCTTTCAATCAAGAAGTTTCATTGATTTTCCAATTTGACAGGGGAGGGTTTTGAGAGAGTAAAAAAATGAGAATAACAAAAAATGTCGTTCTCTTTTTCCTTTTTAACTCCATTTTCCCTTTCTATTTCCCTTTTCACTTTATTTTTATTTTTCCTTTTTCCCATTTTTATAAATTAGCATTATTAACTTAATTGCTTAAATCATTTCCTTAATTTTGAGAATAATGGGCAATTGAATATACTTATAAACAATGGAATATTTTAACTAATTAAAATAATTCATATATAATTTTTTAATGCAACTAACTAGAAATTCCCCTTTTTCTTTCCCTATTTCTTGATTCCCAAAAAGCATCAGACATCATTAACATGTAATGATCCATCCATCAAAATATAAACAAATGTAATGAGGAAATGGGCAATCACAACCACACCACATATTTATGGTTTAACCATAACACAAGTAGACTCTAGAATTACCATTGATTCAGATCTAGATTTATACCATGTCTCATAAGACACATTTCACACTCGATCCAAGTACAATATAGGCCCATTTGTATCTACACACTCAAGTCACACATCAATTGTATCCACACCATATAAATAATAGCCAAAGTAATGCACAATCACCAATGAGATACAACATCACATAATCATATACTCAACACATCTAGAATACCCTAACATCAATGTTCATCATCCAATTATGGGAATACAATAACTAACAAACATCTAGAATGCCAACACAATTATAATAACATCTATCTATTATCATACATATAAGTATGTATCTATACAGATGAAGTAGAATATAAAGATATCAAATCCAAATGTTTGAGTATCATAAGCATCAACAATATACAATCAGAATCCACATGCCAATATACAATTATTTTTAGAATGCCTCAACAATAAAAATAATAAGGTAGAATGATCATCAAGGCTAAACCATAGTCAAAAAGTAATTAAGTGCAAATGCAAAAGGTATTACATAATCAGATTCATCCCTACACATATTCCTAGACACTTGACCTTTATTACATAGTTTCCCATATCCAAACACTCATTCACCACATAGGTATCACCACTCCTTTATCCCGATTCAATCTCATGGATTGAGGTCAATATTATAGTTTGTAAAACTAACCTACAAAATTAAAAAATTTATATTCAAAATTTGACGAATCCTATTCATTTCTTTCCCATCATGAGTTATTGTTATGTAGTGATATTTGAAGGCATTCATTTGGACATTATTTAACTTCCTAGCATTATCCTAGAATCATTCAAATTCCTAAATCACAATATTCATTATAGGAACACTTCAAATGGAGTAATAACACAATCTATCTACATCAAAATTCATAGCCTTGGATATTTGTACTTTCTTGTTGTTTGTTAACCTTTTCCATACTTGTAAAACTAGCCATCCTTGAGTTTTAACCTAGGAGAACTTGACCCTAGCAATTTGGTAGCCTCCCAAGGTATTTCTAAATGCTATTAGCATCTAACAATCAACAAAGAGAAAACCTTGAGGTGATCTTGAAGAACATGAGAGATAAACATACCAAATCAAATCTTCAAGCTAGAAGACAAATCCATGCTCACAAAAAAGACCTAGATCCAAAAAATTGACCTAAAAATAGTTACAATCATGCACAGGATTCTAAGCAACCCACATAGTGATCATACCTACATTTTCATATCAAAACATCAAAATCTACATTACATCAAATTATTCAACTACATCAATTATTAAGCTAAGTTCATTCCTCTTTTGCATTTACTTTCTTAAATATCATTAATTGTTCAATAATCACTCATAACTAAAAGGAGTTTATCTAGATTAATTTATGCTTATGTGTATGTATTTTGTTAGATTGACTTAGATATTAAGGTTAGGGAAATATTATTTTCATCACAACATTGGAAAGAGAACAATTAAATAAAAATATAAACTTTGATTAAACAAGAAAAGAAGCAAATAAACAAGTGGGTCTTTTGTTTATTCAAATGGGAAAAGATGAATCAAGGAATTAAATAATTTGTAAGAAGAAAATTGAGGCTAGGTTAAATCCAATAATTTTTATGAATAACTATGCAAATTATTACCAAAATCAACCAATATTTGATCATGAATTTTACACACTAATGTCATTTCTCATTTATTTTTGTGTAAATTTTGAGGAAATATCTTGATATATGTATATATTGACAGATGCCATAATATTGTGCAAAGTTTAGCTCATTCCCCTAGCCTTTTATCCATCCATATACACTGATATTCCCATACACTTAACCCCCACCTTATCCTTACAAACACATTATCCACACATTTATCTTTTTCCCATACACCTACACTAGTATAACCATTAGCCACATGAATCTAATACATCCATCACCTAAGAGCAATCATTCAAAATCTTCTTATTAAAGAGCATTAAATGAGCAATCAATAGTGACACATCCAAGTTTGGTACACTAAAAGAGAGTAAATAATTTGCATACATCATTCTAGAGCTTGTTGACCTAGGAGAACTTGTCTCCCTATCACAAAATAATAGTCTTTCGAATGTATTTCTAAATATCACCAACCTTTAGATTAACAAAAGGAACAAATCAAACAAATATCTATCAAATGAACACAAAAGTAGATTGTACAATTGTTCAAGGTCAAATTTAGAGGCACAAGATCAACCCTAATCACAAACCTAAATCAAACCATTAAACTCAACCCTAAACAAAACACAAAATCAATATAAAATCAAAGATGTTATTTAATAAAGAGACCTTATTTCTAAATAAATTTCAATTTGATTTTAGAATCTTCATTATTCACATGTATTCCTAAATATCATCCTCCTACACTTTTGCTTTCCTAATTTAATTATTACATGATATCAATTATATTTAATTAATTACATTCATATGATTAACATAAACTAACTCTAAAGAAAAATTTGTTTTCCTACACATAATCACACAACGGAAGCATGGAGGTCTTTGATGATCATAATAAAAAAGATATACACCATATTATGGCATGCATCCAGACTAATGAGAGGCTTATCTATAAGCAGAGACTTATGTTTACGCCGAGAGGCGTATACAGTTATAGAGGGAAGAATGTTTCTCCGTAAACATTAACCCTTTTTCATTATTTTTGACAGTCTCGCTGGCTGTCACAATGGCAGTTACGTTATAGAAGCAAAAGCTGAATTTATTTTGACGTGGTGGTTACGTGAAACATATAACTTGCTGGTGGAATATTAATGGTTCTCGACAGTTGTATACTCCATTCGTAACTGAAACATAAAGGCACATCATTCTGAAATGGTCTTTCGTGAGTTTTTAATCGCTTAGTTTAGAAGAAAGGCGACCCACTATCCAGGCATATGACGGTGAATGGTAAGCCGGCGAATCCTTCATGGTTTGCCCCATTTTATTGCAAGCGACTGTTGTCCATTACAATGGAAATGAAGCGACTATTGGCGTTTTACTCATGAGTAGGCAGATGCGATTTCTTTATTAGTTGGGAGAGTGATTTAAATAAATATTATCGCTCTGGCATGGTGGTGGTCTGCTGCAAAATCTTCATGAAGTTTTCCTACAAGTAATAGGCAAGAGGAGAAACAGACATCGAGTCTTTCATGTACACCCATGAGAGAAGAGATCACTAAAATTTATGGTAGGTAATACCCAGTTTCACAAAATCTTTTTAACTTTTTCTTGAGTACAGATTATTTGCATGATATAGTTGATTGCTATGATAGCAGATGGATCTTTTAACTTTTTCTTTAGTTTGGATTATCTGATCACCGATTGGGCATGGAAACTTGTGAAGGCATAAAAAAATGTGCAGGTCATGAATCCCAGAATCGCCCAAGAGGGGCCTCAGACTTCATGGAGAGGTTTGTGCTTGTGGACATACTGGGTGCCCATGTAATGGTTGCATTTAGACCAAGTATGAGCGAGGTATTGAAGATGCTAGAAGGGGATGTTGAGGTTTCCTCAATTCCAGATAGGCCTTTGCCTTTGGAAAATCTTGGGACTTTCACACTTATGTATGGTTCCTTCCTGGATTCAATTTCGCACCCCTCTTTCAGCTCAACCGTTATCTTAGGGTGACTTACTATGGCAAATCATAAATCTTCCGTCTTCAATTCTCTCTTCATGTATGTAGATGTATATAGCTCCCTTTGTATTATTAATATCATTATCTGTTCTAAAAACATTTGAGAGAGCTTGTACTGCATGTACAGATCATCCCATACAACGGCTATTTTTCAGTCTCTTCCAGGAATTCTTTATTAAAGTCTCTCAATTTTAGTTTTCAGTGAACACACTGAAACACGACACAAGAGTCTATTTCGAATGGGGTTGAATGTTTTCTTATTTATTTGGCATTCCACAAAATCTCTGCTATCATTGGCCTGCCTCCAAATGCAAGCATACAAAACTTAAAATATTTTATAAAATTTGAAATTACCATCCGCAAAAAAATCCATATGTTAGGCATTTTGATTCTTTTAAAAACTTTTGCTAAAGCTTTATAGGTATATATGGCTGTCAAACTATGATGTGATTAGAAAACAAGAGCTGGGCTGCAACTAAGTGAGTAACTTACGTTTTATTTTGAACTCACAAGATGGTTTGATAGTTCAACTAATCACCGACAACAATGGACGGTATTCCACGAGCCAAGGATAGAAGAAGAAAAACACTTGATTATATTTATTTTGATAAATCATTGAAAGATCGCAATCCAAACACTGAGTGCTATTTACCAAAGAAAATGAGGATTGAAGTTGATATTCACTACTTGACAAGAAATGGGCATCCTGAACAGTTTATCTACTTGTCAAAACACAATGTCATCAGCAAATCATATTATTAGATTATGTATACGCCTTATTTTTATAAGAAAATTTACAAGTTACGTTGGCTCTGAAACTTGTTCGCATGGTTATTGGGGAACTTATGTTTACTACCACAGGTGATGTCATCTGCTGTACGCCTAATATCACTCTCAATGTAGACATTTGTTTCAAAATTCAAACAGCTCTTATATAGCATTTGAAATCGGTGGTTTTCAGTTTGCTCTGGGTCAACCCAATAATAGATTTTGATTAATATGTGTGTGCGTGCAAGAATCTAAGCACAGTATTTTAGGTGCTCAAGTTAAGATGGCACAATGTGTTATACGCTACAGCCAGCGATGGGTATAGAAAATTTTAATTCGGTACCACTGAAATTTATTTAGTATAAATACTTACTAATACTTTTTAGTTAGAAAGTTAAAAAAAAATTATTATTTTTTTCAAAAAATAAATATATCAGTCAAAGGAATCTTAGAAAATTATATAATGATTTTTAAAAAGTTATAGTTGTCATTAGAGTTCAAAGATAAAAGATTCAAGGAGGTTTAGCACAAACTTTTCATTTATAGGAATGAAAAGTGAGAAATCTAATATAACACAAATCAACCATATCAAACCAAATCATTATGAAGGAGTCAAAGAAACTACGTAGATTCAACATAAGAAAGAGACACCTAATCTATGACTTTCTAAGTATGATTAACATTAGAAGCTCATTTAGCCAAATTGTTTGCAACAAAATTTCATTCCCAAGGAATATGAACAAATGAGACAAATTCAAAATTTTGTGAAAGACATAGAATCTAATCAACATAAGAAGCCAACCTCCAAGAAGAATCTTGAAATAGGCCATTAAGGGTAGCCAATATTATAGAATCTATCTCACAAATAATCTTCTAGCCCAGTTCACAAGCTTTTTCAAGTGCTACAAGGGGAGCCTCAGCCTCCGAATGATTAATAGTACTAGTCCCCATAGCAAAAGAAAACACAAGTGAACTGAACCAATACTATCCCATCTAAATCCACTTATCCTTGCACCTACTAGGTTATCACAAGAAGAACCATCAATGTTAATTTGGAAGAAACCCAAAGGAGGATGAGATTATTTACCATCTTTATTTGACTTTACTAAAAGATTTAAGCCTAGAGCTAGAAAGAATAAATCCAATCAAATGTTCTGTATCAATTTGCTTCAAGATTTGAATGTCATAGAGATCATAGTCACCATCCAAACAACACTTAACCATCGAGTTTTATTTTAAGGAGTCCTAAAATATATTTTCAAACATATTGATCGAGACTTTGACAACCTTGGAAAATTTGATAGATTCTTTCCAACAAAATTTACCATAGAAGAAAAATAGGGCCAATATCCTAGGCCACCAAAAGAGCTAAAGCAGAAGTAGGAGGGCATCCCAAATTGCCCCAAAACTTAGGCGAAGAAGTAGCATGAAAAATATGTTGGCTCCAAATGGACCGCCATTATTTTCAAAGACCCTCAAAAAAAGGATATGGGTGGTACACTCCTCATTAGCACCACAAAGAACAACAAATCTGGAGGGACCATTAAAATATTTATTTCTTATGTTTTCCAAGGTAAAAAATTTATTTCGACAAAAAATCATATAAATAAATTACATTTAAGCCAACAAAATTTATTCTAAATATTTTTCCACCAAGGAAAATCTTCAACTCATTTTTTTCCTACTTTAAGATTTGACACCCACTAGAAGTTGCAAACACTCATTTTGGATCATAACCCCAAGCAAGAGTATCATCTCCCTCCAAGAAACAATGAGGTCTTTCATCCAAAATAGAAGAAAGAGTTGTCTGAGCTTTCATAAAATCTCCCAAAGGCTAAGAAGAAGGATCCTTCCAAGAATAAATAAGAAAGTTCCCAACTAAATGAGAAAATTTAAAGTCAAAAACTTTAGACAAACTAGCATCCAAAAATATTTTACGAAGGAAGTAAGAATTAGAGGATATGAATCCCATGAATCCAACCAAAAAAGGGACTTGTAACCAAATTTTATAATCTAGAAAAGGCATTGTTGAAAAAGTAAAGAACCTTTCTTAAGAATATTTCAAATCATAGAAAATTTCCCAATCAAAACCATTCTTGAAACCTCATAAAAAAATCCCTCAAAAATACTTATAGGTGAGAATTTTGGCCCTAAGATGATATTGTTGGTTACTCCATCTCCAATAAAGTTTAGCTACCAAGCTTCACTATTAAATTTAGAAATTCAAGAACAAGATCACCAAATTATCTTGGTCTACAAATATGATCTCAACTAATAAGACTTTGTTTGTGATAGTCCAAGTTTCTTATCCAAATAAATTTCCTAGAAGGTGAGTCAAACTCTTTTTAATAACTCCTAGGAGCATAAAGTAGAATGAAATTGTAAATAATAAGAGCATGCAATACACATTTTAAAAGAGTAATAAATCCAACAAAAGACAACCATTGGAAGGTCTAGTGAGAAACTCACATTCAAAACCAATCAAGAAGTCATTTTCACTATTAAAAATTAGTATTATCAACTAGAAAAGGATTCCCAAGATAATCTAAAGGAATCTATCCAATTCTAAACAACAAAATAAGATCCCAACTAATTAAAATTTAGTTTGGTTTTAGGATGAATTTTAAAAATTAGAATTTAGTTTAATTTTAGAATGAATTTTAGAAATTAGAAATTAGTTAATTTTAGAATGAATTCAAATTTTAATTCATCTATAATTTATTTAGAATTTAGTTTAAATTTAATATGATATATGATTTTAGTCTAATTTTTAGTCTTTTATTTATTTTAAAATGAATATGTTATTTTAATTCATTCACTTTTACTAGATAATTATTATAATTTAATTAATTATTGATGTAACAACTAGATGGTAAATATTTAATGAATTTTAGAAATTAGAATTTAGATTAATTTTAGAGTTTGTAAATATTGTGATCATTTGATTATTTAATTATTATAATATGATTAATTATGATAACAATTAGTGTTAGGGTTGGGTTAAAGTTCAATTATGGTAAGGGTTAAATTTAGGGTTCTAAGAGAAAGCTTAGGGTGTGGTTGGGGTTTCGGTTAGGGTTTGATTATGGTTAGAGTTTAATTAGGGTCCAAATGGGGTTATCGTTCTACAATAAAGCTTGGGGTTATGGTTAACATTAGGGTTCAGTTAGGGTCGGGGTTTAATTAGGGTTACAATTTAATTAGGGGTCAATTTAGGTTTGGTTAGGATTAGGATTAGAGTTCTAAATTAAGGTAAGTTTTAGTGGGGTTAGGTTTAAACTATGGTTAATGTTAGGGAAAAGTTAGGGTTACAATTAAGTTAAGGTTCAACTAGGGTTAGGGATTAATTAGGTAAGGGTTACGATTCAAATAAGGTTAGTGTTAAATTATGGTTAGGGTTAGTGTTTAATTAGTTAAGAGTTACAATTAAAATAAGTTTATTGTTTAATTAGGGAAAGATTATGGTTCAATTAGGGTTATGGTTTTATTAGGATAATGGTTAGTGTTAGGGTTAAGGTAAGGTTCAACTATGGTTAGCATTATAGTTAGGCTTCTAGCATAAAGCTTACGGTTTGGGTTTGGGTTTTAGTTGGGGTTAGGGTTAACGTTATATTATAGTTCTAGGATAGGGTTAGGGTATCATTAGCATTCAATTATGGTTATGGTTCTACAATATAAAACTTAGGGTTAAAGTTAAAATTAGGGTTGAATTAGAGTTTGGATTAGGGTTAGGGTTCAATTAGGGTTATGATTAAGGTTTAATTAGGGTTCAATTAAGGTTTGGTTAGGGTTAGGGTTATACTTTAAAATTAGGGTAAGGTTTAGTGTGGTTAAGTTTAAATAATGGTTAGGGTTAGGGTTCAACTAGGGTTACAATTAAATTAAGGTTCGATTAGGGTTGGGTTTAATTAGGAAAGTTTTACAATTCAAATAAGGTCAATGTTTAATTACGGTTAGGGTTAGGGTTTGATTAGGATAAGGGTTAGTGTTAGTGTTAAGATTCTACTGCGATTAAGGTAGGAGTTAAATTAGCATCACGATTAGGTAAGGGTTCACTTATGATTAGGGTTTAATTAGGGTTCAGGTTAGCATTAAATTAAGGTTAGGATTCCAATTAAGTTCTAACTGTAATTCTATTTCAATTAGATTAAAAATAATATTTTATAATATTTATTAAATATTATATTGAAATATGATTTAATATTATATTATAATAATTAACATTCTTATAATATTCTATTATTATATTAATATTTTACATGTTGCACTGCAACTATTACTAACATACATATATTAAATATCATCATTTTTTATTAGCGCAATAGGTGCCTCGATAATGATAACTCTCAACGTATTTTATATATATTAAATATTAATATATGTATGCTAGTTAAGAGCAGCTGATTTTGAAAATTAAAATCATGAACGATTATTTTCAGTCTTAACTAAAGTTCGTTTTTTCAGTTTTGTTTTGTTGCAGGGAAAATAGCTATTTATCCGCCTCTCTATTCCTCGGCGGCTGGGGGTTTATATTTTTCAGCAATAATTTTGATTGGTGTCACCAATCAGAAACAGAGGGCAAAATATTTGCATCTTTATACCAATGTTTTATTTGCTCTCTCTGCAAAAGGCACATGTAAGTGAGCTGGGTGCGTGGCATTGTAATGCTCGCACATTTTGCAACCATGCATGGCAGGGTAATTGTAACAGTTTTTAAATCGGTGAGGAAGAGCCCGAATCGTGTCTGTTTGCTTGCTTGTGAAGGTACTAACATATTTCATCTGAAATCAGTTTGTATTCCCACCGTTTTGCATGCCCTCTACGTGGTACGTGGGCATTACATTTGGGGAGAGGAAGAACGATGCTGGCGAAGGCGGTGGGGGTCAGTTTTTACACCTGTCGATTGCATTTGCTAAACAAAAGAAAGTTTCTTAAGCTGTTTTCAGAAAATCCAATTTTTTTTAGACACGCCATGTCTTAGCGTCCACAGTTTGGCAAGGGTTATCAATTTTGGCTTTACACCTGACAATAGCATTTGCTTGAAAGCTCCTAAAGCCTTCTTCAACGAATACATTTTGTGCATATCCTGCAATCTGGCATTCCATGAGATCACATTTCTTAGAGACATGGAGAGAACAGGCGAGCTGACAACGGGGGCTAAGATTGAAAAGAATTCTGGTAGGGAAAATGCCTCAAAACGCCACAGTTTTCTGTTGTTGTATTGCTCATTTCTCGATGAATTCAATGTGTGGCTACTCTTGAAAAGAATCATGTACTCACTTTCATCTTGTTCCTTTCTGGGAATTGTAACATGCTTATAAAGTCCAGCTCATAGGTTGTTCATGCTTCCAAAGATTGTGCCATCCAAGTTGAATTGACCACTGTTCTTCCTTTCCACATTACTAAATACTTCTTGTGTTTGTTGTTTTGTATCCTCGTGGCCACCGTTGAATCTATCACAGCCCTAGTTTCTGCTTGTTTCTTTTCTGGCAACTGTAGTTTCCAATTTGGTTTGGTTGAAATTGGATAAGTACTTCCCTCATGTGGCTAACTCTCAAAAGACAGTCACAGGACTACAATTTTGAAGATTTGAGGAGATGTTAACCCCATCAGGCAAATCCATTAGATGAAAAGTTGCATAGGACTTTTCTGGGTCCTGTTTTCTTCCATTTTAGCTTATTAAAGGTGCCCTCTAGAAATTGCTCTCCAAAAAAATAATTTTTTTGATAGGACTGCAGAAATTTCTATTATTACTTAGTGAGATCGGTTTTTATGTGGATTTGGAGATTCCTATGCCTCATGAGCAGCATCATTTTTGGTTTCAGGCTCCTGCTGAGGATGACGACGATGATGATGTAGATCTCTTTGGTGAAGAAACCAAGGAATAGAAGGCAGCAGAAGAAAGGGCTGCATCCGTTAAAGCTAAAACTAAGAAGAAAGAAAGTAATCTTTGAGGACGCTTTAAACCTGTAAATGTTGCATTTATTGTTTATACTGTGTTGCATTGCATCAACAGGTGGGAAATCTTCAGTTCTTTTGGATGTCAAACCCTGGGATGATGAGACAGACATGCAAAAGCTTGAGGAATTAGTACGCAACATCCAAATAGAGGCCTTGTTCTGTGGAGCTTGTATGACTTATTCCTTGACTTTTATTTGCTGGTTTCATTATTGTTATCCCATTCGTGTCATTTCTCAATTCACATGAACATGGTTGGCTTTGTGCTGCAGCAAAGCTTGTACCTGTAGGATATGGCATCAAGAAGCTGCAGATCATGATGACCATTGTGGATGATCTTGTTTCTGTGGACAATCTTGTGGAGGATCAACTCACTGCTGAACCATGTAACGAGTATATCCAAAGTTGTGATATTGTTGCGTTCAACAAAATATGTAAGTTTGAATTCAAACCAGTCATTATTTTATTTTTTGTCTTTCAAAATGATTATTGGTGACTATTATCTCGTTGTTGCTTTCTAGAAAAGTAAGCTTGAATTCAACTATGCTGTTATTATTATTTGTATTTTTTGTGATATTGATATTTGGTAATAACATGTTTTGTTGTGGTATTACAGAACTGGGCAACTACAGAAGCAATTTCCTTTTTAAGTGACGAAGTCCAAACTATTTGATTCTTTTTTATGTATGTTGAGCAATTTTTTTAACTTTTAGATCATTATGTGAGTTTCCATGAAGTGTGGTTTGAATGAAAATGACTGGGCGGACGCAAATAGTAATTTATTCAGGAACAATTCATTTTGTAGGCTACATATCTTAGATTGCATATTGTCTCTAATTTGTAACCTTCCGGATAATGGCACCGTACTACTTTTAAATAATATTTTCAAAAGAGGCTTAAATCACACCTTTTCTATAAATCACACCTTTTCTATATGTGTTTGTCAAATAATTTATGACAAATATGCTATTTTTCAAGATTGATTATTTTGTATGGAGCTCTTGAAAATGAGAAAAAACAATGGGACTGTGAATATGTTGTTCTAACTTGCTTTTCTTCTCAAGGTTTAGTTTTTTTTTGGTGAGAATTGAATGTTATGTGCATGTGATTGTAAGGGAACATTTGCATAGAGAAAACATGTTTCATAATGGTCTTGCCTGTTTAATATTGCATGTAGCTTTTAGATTTTGGTCTTGCAGTAACATTCGAGGAGTTGTGGATAGAAATACCAAACCCATCTCAAGAGATTATTTGGTGATCACTCTAGGCCAGACCTTCAATTTTTTGGTAACTGCAGACCAGTTAGTGGACAGATAATCCATGACAATGGGCCCGTACATGTCTGCAAAAAACATTCTACATTCTTCAAAATGGTCATAATCCAAAACCCTTCAAATTTAGCTTAATGCTAAAACAAAACACCACCTAAGACCAATACAATAACCTAAAGAATAGAATAACATACAACCTCAAAGCACCATGCATTAGCCATCGTTGTACGAATTGCATTGACAAAATTTCGGAATACTGCATACAAGAAACATGTTCAATTGGAAGTGCAACTTCAGTTTCAGTACCTCCTTTAGAATTTGCATCTGGTTCAAGCACTTTTTCGCTCATCAGTCAATTCCTTGCTGCGGTGGAAGATACATTTTTGAACCAGTTTGATTTCTCAAGATTTATGTTATTCTTTTCTTTTTGCCAGTGGTTTTTTTTTTTTTGGCCATTTGAAATTATTAAAAACTACAATGGTTAAATGGTGTAAACAATTTTGAATACAATATGTGCATTATCAATTGACATGAATGTTCAAATTTCATTGCAAAATACTATCATCAGATTTGGTCTTGTGGTTAAGCTTTATGTTTATTGGCACCTATATTTATATATGCAGTGCCTTATCTAAAATTGGTGCCTCCGCTCCCAAACTTTCTATTGGACTGTTTGGTTTAAAACCAGACATGTAAAAGCAATCTTCGCAATATGTATATGATATTAAGTTCTATTTTTGATGGCTCTTGATCTCCATGTCCTTAAGCATAGCTTTCCTGAAATAGCTTTCAATCCTCATCTCACAGTAGACTATCCATTATGATTTTGATTGTCCCCTTCATCCATATCTAGGCCTTATGGATGCCATGACTGTCCTCATCTTGAACATTCATGATCAACACCACTGCCCTTTATAGCCTGAGACTTTCCTTTCCTTCTGTCATTGACTTGTCATTTTCTTCCATCTTCAATCACTGCCCTCTGTGAAAAACGCAGTCCACTGTGAAAAGCACATCCACTGTGATTCTCTATCGTAACTTCATTTTCATGCATACTATACACCTCTATCTATTTGACCAAGCTCCTTATTCAAATTTGATGTCCGAGCTTCTGTAGTGTTGGGGTTGTATGCGCCTCTACATTATGCTCAGTGTGCTTATATCTAACTATATGCTTGAATCTCTAGTAATGAAATTACACATATAAATTGCCTTCTCCATTGTATAAATTCCTTCTTGTCAGAAAATTGGCTCCATTGTATAAATTCCTTCTTGGCAGAAAAATATTGCCAAGTGTCACTATTTTCCCTCCAACCAGACCTGCTCAAGACAGGACTCCAGCTGACATAGAGCGTTTGTTAAAAATAGTAAACATTCAAATAGTATGGAAAGTTAATCAGTCTTCTTAAAATTAATTTTAAATGATATATTTATTATTTTATTTTTTTTATTTCAACAATTTTATTAATAACTTAAGGAGGATTATAAAATATAAAGAAAAATAGAATATTAAAAGAATAATAATAAATAATGTTTAATAATTTTATTTTTTTTAATATTTAAATAATATAATAATCAATAATAATTTTACAATTTGGAGCGGTGGGTCTAGTTCAATTGGTTAAAGCATTTTGTTACAGGCAAAAGGTTACGAGGTTTAGTCTCTCCATCATCCCCGTGGTACTGGAGGTCTCCCCATGCCAGCATCACCGGTCACCAGGCACACTGCAGTTTATAAGGGGACATGCCCGGCCGGTTCCTGCAGTATAAAAAAAACAATTTTACAATTTATTTGCATAAAAAAAATTAAAAATATAGTTGTGCTTCCCTATCATATAACATACACTATGAAGTGGTGCCTGCACAGCATTCAGATTTGGCCTTGGAAGGTTTGAGATCTCTGTCTGTGGATGTCCATGATGAGCCTGTATTGAGCTTGCTGCTGAGCAAGTAAATGGCAATTTTGACATATATCATGTTGAGGCAGATTATACAACCCCCTAGAGTTATAAGAAAGGTGATCAGAATTTGGATGTCCATGATGAGCCTGTATTGAGCTTGCTGCTGAGCAAGTAAATGGCAATTTTGACATATATCATGTTGAGGCAGATTATACAACCCCCTAGAGTTATAAGAAAGGTGATCAGAATTTGGATGTCCATGATGAGCCTGTATTGAGCTTGCTGCTGAGCAAGTAAATGGCAATTTTGACATATATCATGTTGAGGCAGATTATACAACCCCCTAGAGTTATAAGAAAGGTGATCAGAATTTCCATAGTTGTTTAACAATGGTGGAATTCCCTGTTGCCTATGATTTGCCAAAGGCACCTCAGTAGCAGCAGCAGGTAACACAGATGACCAGATTTCTCGCTGTTGAAGCTTTTGCTGACATGAAGCAAAAGTATTTCTTGAAAGGTAGTTATGATAAGCCTCAATGCTGGGCTGACATTGTTAAAACATTGAGCAGAGATATCCTTTTTGCTGCTGTCCTCCTTATTGCCATCAGACAGGACAACTTTTATGGCATGATAGGATTGCTTAAACAACCATTCTACTGTTTCACAATCCCATTTGTAACCAAGCTTTCTGGTTAAAGGGTACAGCTTCAGTGCACACTCTCTAGGCAGTCTAACCCTTCTATCTCTCCCTTCTTCAGTCAAAATATGTTTTATCTTTGCCTACAAATCTCTGTTCTACATTACCCAATTGCTGAAGGAAGATACTATCTATGGGAAGGTCACAAAGCACAGGCTGTTTAGAGACAGCAGAGTCCATGTCTTTGCAGGGTAAAGCAGAAGAGCCAGTGTCATCTATGGCAGCCTTGACAGCAGAGTTCATGTCTGTGCAGGGTAAAGCAGAGGAGGCAGTACCTTCCATGGCAGCCTTGACAGCCTCTTCTGAGAGTTTGAATAGCCACTGAATAGTCTCTCCATGCCATTTTTAACCCAGCTTCTTAGTTAGTCGAAAGAGGTGGGATGCACAGGAGGCTGGGATTCGAATTCGGTGTTCCCTCTTCTCATCTGATTTGGGTATGCTCTCTCTCTTTCTCTTTGTCTTTATCTTTCTGTCTGAAGAGGTTTTTCCATTTCTACTTGCTAAACTTGAGCTGAATGCAATTTTGCTCTCATGGGCTTCTTTCTCTTCCTGTTGGCTGTTGTTTCAGGTAAGGACACTGTTGGTAGGACAGGCTAATTCCCCCACTGTCCTGATTTGATTGCTTACAGGTGGTTTTAAATCCCCAACATTGTGAAACTTCTGTTCCATTGGGATTTCAGTGCATTGCCACAAAGCAAATTCGTTCGTTCCCATGATTTCACTGGTCTCAGGTAGCCTGGTAGCCATGACATTTTGCTGCTCCTTTAGGCAATAAGTAAAATCCATATCTTGCCTACGAGTTTGAGCTGCTTTTCTTGAAGATGGGGGACTGCTTGAACTGTAGGACCCTGATGATAAGGGTTAAGGCGAATTGAGAGTTTATTACACCAGCTTGGGCACTTCGAAATTTTTAATATATTGACTTATTTAGTAACTTCGAAGGCCGACAACGCTAAGCTTTGTCGGCAAGTTACCTTACCTTAATAACATCCATGTTAAATTAATAAAGAGCAAGCTACAAAAACCATTCCAACTAAATTTAAAATAAATAAATATATGATTAAGGTTATAATTAAAAATATCTTAAATATATAGATATTTAAAAAATATTAAAGATATCAATTTTGAGTTATTATATTTATGTAACTGTTAATTTATTTTTTAAATCATTTAAGAATTATTTTAGTTTATTTATATTGTTTGGACTTTTATTTGAAGAGTTATTTTATTTTATTTTATTTATGTAAAAATTATTTTATGGTTTTAGTTTTTGCTAAAATATGTCAATTGTGTTTAGTTTTTATTAACACACTCACATTATTACACTCCATCCCTTGTTGTCAATGTAGTTATGTCTCTAAGTATAAAGAATCTCAAAGATGTGCCCTTAGTCTTCACCTCTAAATGTTTTCTCCTTTGTCACAATTTTAGAGAGTTTTGGTTCTTTAGAATCATTTGAGAATTATTTTAGTTTATTTACATTGTTTGGACTTTTATTTGAAGAGTTATTTTATTTATGTAAAATTTATTTTATTTCATTTTTTTCTAAAATATATGCTAGTTGTGTTTAGTTTTTATTAACACACTCACACCATTACTCTCTACCCCTTGTTGTCAATATAGCTATGCCTCTCAGTGTAAAGAAGCCCAAAGATGTGTCATTGGCCTTTACCTCTAAATGTTTTCCCCTTTGTCGCAATTTTAGAGATTTTTGGTTCTTTCTTGCATACTTATATCTCAAGTAAGGACTCAATAGTTGATTGTGTTCTAATAGTTGTGAGTGTATTTGTATATTTAAAAATTATTATTTCTATATTATAATATTAATAGTTGACTTTAAGGTTCTTAGTGTATATCACTATTACTAACAATTGAATGAAATGAATTTATTAGATTTAAAAAGCAAGAAATCATGTGATGTCACATGGACATTCTAACAACATACGACTTAATTTATAATGATAGGTCTAACTTTTTTTCTTTGTATTTTGTATTACCTTGAAAAGAAGTATGTTAATGTGACATCATTTTTTTTTTTGTTAGTTAAACCATTGTAGAGGGGCAACACCCTATATTGATTGTCCAGAAAAAAATATACAAGTTTTACATAGAATGAGATGAGCTGCTAATGGCCCTGTCTGACAAAATGACCAATAAACTGCAAGCTACTAAAAGAATTCTTGAGTAACTGTTCTATTTTTTCATATACAAAAAGGCTTGAGTTTACACAGGCTATACTATTATGAACCCGAGATTGACTCAAGATAGTAAATCTAAACAACAAACTGGAAATTAATGGAGACCTGTGCACCTTCAACCTTCATCTTCTTCCTCAGGAGCGTCGTCCTCCGAATCTTCAGACACCACCTGTTTTTTGTATGCTAGGTAGTTTGCAACCACCGGGCAATCGGCTCTACACTTCTTGTGAGCTGTTCCTTGCACTTTTTCCTTAGGGTCTCTGTCATCCATTGGTATCCATTCTTCGTCGGTGCCAAAGTCCCAGACGATGTCATCCCCAGTGAGTATAACTTATGTGAGCCCTTCATTCTTCACATACCTCAAGACCCATCCACAGGGTTGATTGGTGGTTAGCTTTGCCGCTCTAAGAAGAAAGGTGATGCTTCGATCTCTCTCGTCCCACAGTTTTTCGAAGCCTTCCGGGTCGACTGTCTTAACCAGTGAAAATTTCATTACCTCACAGTTGCGCATGCTCAACATGTTGTAGTGCTGCAACATTGGGATGAGATTGTTTTCATCCACATTGTCAAGAGCCACATCAATGTCTCCCAGCCATGCGTGAACGAACACCATTTGGGTCAGCTTCTTTGCTAATGTCTTTGACAGTCCCATGTGGAGGATGATCACTAGAAACATGGTTGGAATTTTTGCCTTTGTCCTAAACTTGTCATACACTTTCAAGAACTCGGGTTCAACTACCTTCTTGGTTGCCCAGAGCACAACCGGATGGGAGGAGACCAATAGCCCACTAAGCCTTTTGTCCATTATTTCCCCTTAGAATGCTTGTTGTTGCTTGTCGGTATCTAGGGCCAATGGCATCTCCATTTCTTACCAGTCGAGTTCTTCAAGCTTCTAAAGATACCACACTTGCTATTTTGTGAATGCTTGTCCCCGAGTGATTTTTTAAACGACGGTAGCCATAAATCTTCATGATTGTTTTGCCTAAGGATGTGGCATATGGCACATGTGAGCTTGTTGGGGCTTTGTTGGAGTCTCGATCGTGTTTTAATGTTAGGTAGTTTTGAGATCCTCTCAACCTACCTATTGCCCTGGGACTTGACCAGATAGACTGCATTCTGCCTTCCACTGATGGGCCTATCACTTCCAAAAAGACCCATAGTTCGTCCTTTCATCCTCGTGTGTTTTTGGTTGCCTTCTTTTGGGTTTTGTGAGCCAAATTTTTTTCCAGTGCCAACACTTGGTGAGGCCTACATGGGTATCTCATATGCTAATTTTGCCAACTCATCAGCCATGCTATTACCTTCTCTGTAGACGTGGTTGATTTTGAAGGCTTCAAATTTTACGGTTAGGTTCTTGATGTGCTGTAGTGGATGGTTTAGTTTCCAATTTGGGGTGGTGCCACGACTGATTGCATTGATTGTTATCAGGAAGTCCCCTTCTAAATGAATTGTTTTCACTCCCAAATCAATTCCCAATTGTAGGCCTTGTGATGCAACCCTAAACTCAACTTCATTATTTGTGCAAATGCCTAGGTGCAAGGATTTTTCTGCTATACGGTTGCCTTGGGAGTCCCTTGCAACACAACCCGTGCCTCCTGGACCTGGGTTTCCACGAGTCGCCGCATCAAAATTTATTTTGATCCATCCTGGCTCCGGAGCCTTCTAGGTTACCTCTGCCCTATTGATTTTTGTTGGCTTGGTTGACCCATTTCTAGTCATCAGCGACGGTTTGAGGCCATTAAAATTTTTGGTTAGGCAATCATCCCAATTTGTGAAGATTCTCTGCTTGGATGAGTTGGTCCGGGTATCCTCATTTACTACTTCTATTATGGCCTTTTCGATTTTTTCCCACAATTTGTCTTTGTTTAGTTCCTTGTCTTGGAAAATTCTTCTATTTCTTTCCTTCCAGATTTCCCATATTTCCAAGGAAGGAATGGTCTGCCATATTCCTCCAAACACTATTTTGAAGATTATTTGTGGCCACATTTTGAACCATGAGGATAGGTCTGTTGGAGTGGGGCATTGCAAGTCTAGTTTATTCCTTACTATTCTCCAACATTCATTAGATAGAGGGCAGTGCAAGAGGAGATGGTTTGTTGTTTCTTCACTTTCTTTGCATAAAATGCATATGCCCGGTCCTTAGATGTCGAAGGTGGCTAGCCTATCTATTGTGAGGATTCTTCCTTGGACTGTCAGCTAAGCAAAAACCCATGCCTTGGGGAGGCACTTCCTACCCCAAAACAATTTGCATGGCCATTCTTGATTTTTCAATGCTAGCTCCTTTAGCTTGTAGCCAAGTCTCACCTTGTAGGTGCCTGTTGGAGATTTGCACCAGTGGATCGTGTCAGGTTCAATAGATGGGATGAAAAATCTATCTTTGAGGATTTTTGATAGTCTATCCTTCTGATCTTGGGGAGCACTGAGGGTTTGGAATTCCTTCCAACACCATATGATGGCACCTTGACTATATATCTTATGTCTAAAATCTTCCACTTTGTCCCCCCATAGACTAATAGTTTCCTCCTTTATTGCTTCTACACTGGGGGTGCTGCCTATGGGGGGTTTCCCACACCAAGAGTCATTCCAAAAGGATGCACTTTCATCATTTTTTATTTCCCAAGTCACATGTTGAGCAATTATATCTTTGTTGTCTAGGATGAAATTCCAGATAGTTGGGCCTCTCGGGGGGTTGGGTGTGAGAGAATCCTGGTCGGGGCATCTATGTCTAGGTATTTTCTCCTTACAATTTTGACCATTTCTGATCACCTTTAGTATGGATATCCCGAAACAACTTGGCACCCATGGCCTGGTTCATTATTGTCAATTGTCTGAGACCTGCTCCCTCAACATCTTGGGGCCTACAGAGCTTGTCCCAAGCCAGTAGGAGGAACTTGTTGTGATCTCATGTCCCAAACCAGAGGAATCTCCTGAAGATCTGGTTGAGATCGTCTTCCACTACTTTAGGTACTTTTAAGCAAGATATTGAATAAACTGGGATGGTTGATAGGATTGTATTGACCTTTAATAATCTTCCTGCTGAAGAGAGCCATCTACCTTTCCAAGTTCCCATTCTAGCTTTGCAACTATTAACTAGGTTTTCCCAGTTGCAATTTTTATTGATTCCTACAAACAAGGGCATTCCCAAGAATCGCCCAGGTAAAGAGGCTACTTTAAAATTCAAGATTCTGGCTAAGATCCTTTGCATGCTTGGTTGATTGTTTAGGAGGAAGATCTTTGATTTCCCCTAGTTGATGCTTTGTCCTGAAGCCCTGCAGTATTCGTCTAAGAAGGTTTTGATCATCCTTGATTCTCTTCTACTTGCCTCCCCCATTAAGATTGTGTCATCTGCAATTTGGAGGTGTGACACTGGCTCTTATCTATTTACTACTTGGATGCCTTTCCACTTGTCTTCCCTGACCATATTTTGAATTCCTCTTCCCAAAACTTCTGCCATGATTATAGAAAAGAAAGGGGAGAGGGGGTCTCCTTGCCTCAGACCTCTTGAGGATGGGAAAAATCCATGGGCTAAGTCGTTCACTAGTACTAAGAATTTGGCTGTGGAGATGCAACTTTTGACCTAGTTGATCCAATTTTTCCCAAAGCCAAATTTCTTGAGAACTTCTAGAAGGAATTGTCTATCGACCATGTCATATGCATTGAGAATATCTAGTTTTAAAATCATACAAGCCTTTTTGGTTTTCCTTGTAGTATGGATGGTTTCATGGGCTGTGATTATTCCTTCCACTGTTGACTTGCCTGGAGCAAAGCCACTTTGTTCTTCTAAAATTATTTTGTCCAAAACAACTTTGAGTCTGTTTGTTATTATTTTAGTGACCACTTTATATATTGTATTACATAGGGCAATTGGCCTGAAATCACTCATTGATTGTGGATCCTTTCTTTTGGGGATTAGGGCTAGGAAGGTGTGCTTCATTGCTCCCAGCATTTTCTTCTTTTTTCTTGATTCCTCTATTGCTGCTCCTAAATCCTCACCCACTATGTTCCAAAATTTCTGAAAGAAGCCAGCAGGAAAACCATTCGATCCAGGAGATTTATCCAAGTTCATCTGAAAGATTGTCTTTCTGACTTCTTCCAAGGGGATCTTTTGAAATAAGTGTCGGTTTTGATCTTCATTTATTAATGTTGGTATTTCACTCAGCAACTTGTCTCTTGTTAACCTTGTTTTGGGGTAGTCTTTGTTTAGTAACTCCTCAAAGAATTCAATCACTTCCTTGTTGACCTCTGCAATGGATTGTGTAACTTCGCCATTGGCCTTTTTAATTTTTGAAATTTTGTTCCTAAATCTGTTGGCAGTTGCTGATTTTCAAAAGAATTTGGTATTCCTATCTCCTTCCTTCAACCATGTTTCCCTTGATTTTTGCCACCAGTAGCATTCTTCTTTTTTAATAATTTTGATAACTCCTTCGGGGATTTTTCATTTTCAAAGTCCTCTGGATCCATTTTGTTTTCTATGACATGTTCATTCAGCGTTCTAATTTCCTGCTCCACCCTTTTCTTCTCCTGGAATATATTTTTGAAATGTGATGTATTCCATTCTTTGAGTTTGGTTTTGATATGGTCTAGTTTTTTGCTAATTTTAAGAAGGTTGGTGTTGTCCCCTAATATGATTTCATTCCACCATTGTTCAATTAGTTTTGGTAGTTGCTCATCTCTTAGCCACATGTTTTCAAATTTGAAGGGGCTCCCCATGGGTGGTACACCACTAACTCATTTGATTGCAAAATCCGACGAAACCTTTCGACGAAAGCTATATAATCAGATGTATTGTCGGGCACTTGTGCAAATTTTTATTTTTTTTTAATTTTATCCTCGACGTTCGTCAGAATTTTGACGAACCTTTTTTTTTTTTTTTTGTCTATGTTTTGACGAAGATCTTTCACCAAAATTTTGATGGACCTGCAAAGTTAAATTGTGGCGGGCATAAATAAAAATGAGTTTGACTATTTATTGCGATAGTGTTTTGCTCAACGGTTTTCTTGGGGAAAATAAGAAGAAACTCAAGAAGATATCGCCAGGTTGAGGGTAGTCATTGTCTTTTTCCATAATTTATTTGTGAAGTCAAATTTGTACTTCCAGGTTTGAAAATCATATTTTAAAGCAACATCTCATCAGATTTCATTTTTAGTCATGCATTTTTAGAATTTCATTTGCAGATTTTAGACCCGACTTCACAAATTCTTTATAAGGGAATTGTTTATAACTAATGGAAAATTCTTGATGGATTTGGACAAAGATTATATTTGCAAGGTTTCAATTTTAACCCTAATGATCAATTTTCAATAGATTTGGGAGCCATAGTTAGATAATATCAAAGGTGTTGGTTGTTTTTTACTATAACCAAATTTATCTTCTAGACACATAACATATAAAATCTCAGATAATACTACCTTACAATACTATCAATCTATATTGTAACCCAATACTACTTATCAAATCCTTATATGAACATAATCACCTATAACCTCACTCAAGCATTTTAATTAATTCCTTGAATTAAAACCAAAATGAGAATTACACACACCATAATAGTGAGATGAACAAAATAGCCCTTGATCATTTTATTCAAGATAATAATATATTCATACAATGAAGATACATGACCTTGAAATGAGTAATTTTCATTCAGATGCTAGTACTGTCTTGAAAATTAAGTACCCATGAAACTAAAACCTACAACAGAATGACACCAAACCTAAGAATAGTATCTTCACTATAATATCAGGCTCTTTACAAATGTGCTCTGCAACTTCACTTAGATTCGACCTAAAGATATCTAACTTGCTAACCCGTATTTCTGGTCCTAAAATCCTTCTTATAGGGAAAATGAAGGAGCAACAAGCATCAAACCAGAAATACACTTGTCACTGGTCACTTGGACCGCCTTATGACATTTCAAAAATTAGTTACAACAATTGAGTCTCTAAAGAATCTTCTTGTTCATCCCGTCCACTGGAGAATAACTGTTGCATTTTCCCAACTTCGAAAACTTGCACCAAAACTGCCACCAAGACATAGCCAAAATTTGTTATAACCATAACCGCTGAGTTGTTAACTATCGGTTGTAGACTCTGTCCTATTCTTGTTTAGTTAAGTAATTTTCTACCCATCCTTGATATTCCTCATTCTTTGGCCAATTAAAATTTACCACCTCATTTACCTTGGCACTATAAGGTGTATACTTTACTGCTACTTGATTCACCTCCCTTTCAAAAGATTCCAAAAATGTGCTAGTGTTAATGATTTTATCCATACTACTCATCAACATGTCATAATTTGATTTATCACAAATCAATTTGATTTGTGCATTGATGATTTCATCTACCCCGTCCTGCCATTGCTGTAGTGATCTAACATCTCCTTGGACAACTACAATAACTTGTAAAGATGTGTCACTCAAGTCATCAAAACTCTTTACCAACTCTTTAATCCTCCTGCTGAAATCATCAGGTAAGGCCTGGAAACCTTGCAGTGACTTCACAAAGTCTTGAGTAGGCCTTAATTTTTGAGGCCTATTAGCTACATTTTGAGAATTTCATTTCCAGATTTTGTTGTGCAAGTTCAATATTCTGATTTTAAGAGTCTAATAGTTGGAAATCATAGTAAAATCAGAATTTAATATTTCTGGAATTAGCATTTGAAAGTGTTTTTTGGGGTCATTAACTTCAAACTATCTTCTCTTTTGCAGAGGTGGTTGCATGCCGAATTTTTTTGGTGTAAAATATTGTAATTATTATATTTTGTTACCTGTGTATGATTAAAAATTATTGGAGTGTGAGTTTGATATTTTTTGAAGATCTAAATATTCAAGCTTGGTAAAGAAAAATCATGTCAGATAATATTAGTCCAGAACAAAATGAAGATTCACTTGATAGATTGTGGGCTAGATTCAAAAGAAAGGGTGATGGGAAATGTTATTTTCCTTGCAATAATTGCAAGGGCTTAAAGACAAGAATAATTTTAATCACAACAACTAAGAAACATTGTAGGCAGCATGGTTACGTTGAAGGGGGGCATGGTTATTGTCCATTGGTAAGTTGTTTATTATAATTATTTATATTGATTGAATTTGTAAATGTTTATATTGTTTTAACATTTGATATATATATAAAAAATCACTTGATCATGATCATGGTTTATTTGTGTCTGTCATTATTATTAAGGTGGGGCATCCTAGGGCACATGATAAGATTATCGCGACTCAAAGAATGTGGTTTTGCAAGCAGAGGAACATGGAGCTGTGAATATCGAAGATGAAGTTAATGATCCTATGGAAGAAGATGATCATGCGCCGGAAAACACAATTGAAGATGAAGGTACAAATACATTGATCCATGACACATGTAGTGGCACATTTGATCATGTTGATCGAGATGATTTTGATGATGTTCATGATTTACTTGTACTTGAGAAGGCATACATGCCCCTTTATGAAGGCTCCCAAACAACTCTTCTCTCTATTGTATTGTTGTTGGTGAACTTGAAGGTTATGAATGGTTTATCCAACATAACAATCTCACGGATGTTAAGGGATTTCATATATGTCATCTTTTTTTATCTATTTTAATTGTTGTTAGTTCATCGCTAGTAAATAAAAGATGAAGTATGTACCATTAATATTCTTTATATTAAGAAATTATTTTTTGTTGTAGATTGATTGGTGAATTTTTGTTATCACCGTCAAATATTTTACCTCACTCATACCGAGATTTATCTAGCATTATGAAAGATATTGGAATGGAGTATCAAGCAATAGATGCATGTCCCAATGATCATATTATATATCATAAACAATATGAATTTGCAACAGAATGCCTAGAATGTCATATCAATAGATATCAAATAGATCAACTAATAAAAAAGGTGTCTCACAAGGTTCTTCGTGATATTCTCATTATTTCATGTATGCAACAATTAAATAGGTGTGAAAGCTTAACGCAATTTATGGATTACCATGCATGAAATAGAAGTGGAGATGAGATTCTTCGAATGCCTGTGGATGGTTCTGCATTTAGGGACATGGAGGAAAAATGGCCACACTTTAAAGAAGAACCTCGTAATCTCAGGCTTTCATTGGTAGCGGACGGTGTCAATCCATTTGGAGAGTTGAGATCTATTTACTCGGTGTGGCCTGTTTTTGTTATCAACAATAACATTCCTCCATGGATGTTAATAAAGAGGGAGCACATAATGTTGGCAATGATTGTTCTAGGTATTTGTTTACATCAATTTTCTTTAATGTAGTAGCATCTCATTTGTCTTATTTTTTGCATAATGACTTATATGTTTTTTCATTTAATAGTCATGTACATGAATTTATATATATTGCAGTAAAATGGTTATAATAATTATGTATTGTTTATGTTCATTCAACTAGGTAAGTACCAATTTAAAGATATGAATGTATATATTGAGCCTCTTATCGACAAGTTACTAAAGTTATGGAATGGTGTGACTATGTATGACGTATCTATACCAATAGGACAAAGACAATTTGAATTCCATGCAATGCTTGTATGGACAATTCATGATGCCCCAGGGCTAACACATTTTTTTGGTATGTTATAATGTTCGATTGCATGACTTTAACGATATTTAATTTTATGAAGTAGATATCATGCATGTTTTTAAAATAATCTATTCATTATATATAATTATAAAAATTGACATATTTAATCCAATTATATATGATTCAGAGGTCTTCAAACAAAGGGAAAATTTGCATGTCCAATTTGTGGTCCAAAGATGAAATCTCGTCGTTCAACAAGTTTAGGAAATTAGGTGTTTGATGAGTATAGGCACTTCCTCCACAGAAATCATAAGTATCAAACTACTGAAAAACATATTTTCAATGGGAAAAAAAGAGACTACATCAAAACCACGAAGAATGACACCTCGCCTATGGAAGTTGAAATATAATAGAATTAATCGTCAAGGTTATACATCGGATCAAATTTTTTATCTATCATTTATGATATGTTTTGAATTTAAATTTGTATATTGTGTTGTGTTTACTCATGTTGTAATTGACAATGATTGTCGTTGTTAATTTGTTTAATTTATATGCTTCATGAAGGTCATCAAAGCATTAATGGTCGGCTTCCATGGGGACTGAAAAGTTATCTCAAACAATTTAGTAGGTTACCCTACTATGAGTAGCTACAAATTATGCATTTGTTTGATACAATGCATATCGGAAAGAATAGGACAAAAATGTTATGGAAAATATTGGATGGAAGGCATGACAAATAAAAAATTGTCAAAATTTGTAGTGACATTCAGGAAGCCATTCATGCAATGAAAAATTTCATTCAATTAAATAGTGATGGAGACCAAATTAATATAAGCGCCCTTCCTTGGTTAGTAATGGAGCAGCAAAGCATTGCTATAAAATAAGTCATACGAAAAATTCGATTTCCCACAGGATTTGCTACGAACATAAACAATATCATAACAAAGAAAGGTGAATTTGGGCCAGAGATGAAAATGCATGATTGGCATACCTTCATTAAGGTAATTATTTTGGTATATTATATATATATTTGTATACTACATGTACTTTTCAGTGTATTATGTTTACTAATTTTAGAAAAATATTAATGAAAGATCATTTTATAATTGTTGCAGTACATTCTACCTCTATCTCTCCCATACAACTTCGACAACAATGTCAAGCAAGTTATATATGATCTTGGAAAATACATGACATAAGTAATGATATTTATTCAATTTGTTGTATATTTTTGTTAAATATCGTTAATATATTTGTGCCTTGAACCACTTGTAGATGGATGTCATCTAAAGAAGATATAAATTATTGGAAGAGAAAAAAATTTTGTCTAATGTGTGAAATGCAAAAGTCTCTACCTTCTGAAAAAAATTTCAATGCACAAGAACACTACCTCATACACCAAGTTGAGGAGATTGAATTGTGTGGACCCGTACACACAAGGTCAATGTGGATGGTTGAGAGGCACTTGAAATTTTTGAAGGCTTTGGTCAGACAAAGAGCACATCCCAAGGGTTCTATGGTGGAGGGATACATGGTATACCAGACCATGGTGTACATTACTGAATATCTTCCTAAGTTTTTAGCAAAGATCCATGTAGATCGCATTTGGGATCCCAACTCCATTAACAAATTCGAAGGGGAGTACTTAATGGAGAAAGGTAGATTGAGGAAAGTGACAGGTAGTTATAAGATGGTCATGGAGATTAATTAGAATATATTTTACATTTGGTTTTTATGTATATTGTACTTATTTAATTATTCATCTACAATATTCATCAATTATAAATTAAGGTCGTATACCATGGTAATTAACTAATTATATGTCGTTTGTGAATTTCAATTTTTTTTGATACAGTTGGTCGAGAGTGGGATGCACTATATTTGTACGTCGCAAACAATCTTGATTGAACGATGTCAACAATCTGGTCGTGCATTAACATGGGAAGGTGTGGCTTCATTGGTTAAAGAAGCTCATCGTAATGGAGATTCCAATGTTACACCAAGGGAAATTGATTTAGCATATGGTTTAAGAGATAAACATGTATGTATAAATATATTAATCACCCATATTATTTAATTATTTTCAATTATATTGATGTATATATATGTTGAGATTTTTTTCTTTGCATACATTCGGCCAAGAATAAATATGTTTATCAACTGACGATATTGCAATAAGTTTTACATGTTTTACATATTGCAGGTGAAACACCACAAGGCTATGTGGTGCAATGGTCGTAAATTTTGAATCAAAAAGTTGGATGACACGAAAAAAACTTGTGATTATGGCATAACTATAGTCTTCCAGGTGACTAATGTTTCATCTAGAAGCGACATACATCCAGAAGTCTCAGAAAATCAATACTATGGGATTTTGGATGATATACTTGAGTGTGACTTTAAGTCCTTCAAATTAGTTATGTTTTTTGTCTTATGGTACAGGCTACGATTGAATAAAAATGATCCCGAGAGAACTATTATTGAACATGATAATAGAATTACCATGGTTAATACAAGGTATTTTGAGTGAGCTAGAAATGAGCCTTATGTTCTTCCAAGCCAATGTGAGCAGGTATTTTACTCAGAGGTTCCAGGTAAAATAGGTTGGTCATATGTTGTTAGACATGATCCAAGAGGAAGGCCGATAAAGTATAATGTGGTGGAAGAAGAAGATATTGAAGAAATAGAAGATGATGTAGATGATGATCAGGATCAACAATTAGTTGATGATGTGCCTGACGAAGATATCGAAGAGGAGAAACTAGATAATAATGATGTAGGAGTTAATGTTCATGAAGATGATATCCATGTGGATGATGACATTATCGAAACCGATATCAATGACGATGATGATGATATGACCAATCCTTACAATGTTGAATCTGGATCGAATGATACAGATAAAGAGTTGGATGAAGAAGAAGATCAATGACATTGAAATGTATGAGTTATGTGATTGTATTATCTATTTGATATTAATTTCTTAATAGAATTATATTTGACTTATGTGGTTACATAATTAATTCATGATGTTTTTAATTTGAATTATATTAGAATATGTTCAGTTAACAGATGTAAAAAGTAAAATGGATAAACCAAAAGATGAAAGCATGAGACCACTGCCTTGTTGGGTGTATGGAGTCTAATGAAGATCTATAAAAGTGTAATCTATGATGGAAACAATTCAAAGTGTTCGACACACATATGTACTTTATAACTTGTATAAATGTGCAAGTAAATGACTAACAAAATCTACTTGAGATATAATGACAATCCTAGTTATGTTATTATTCTTATTGATCCAATTAATACTCTTCAGTTACTGTGATTGAATAGAAGGGTTTAATGTTTACTTGAAAGAACCAAATAATCACATCACACAAATACAATAAATGTGTATTAATAAACTGAATATATATATGTGCTTGATATATCAATTTAAACAACAAAAAAGCATCAAAATGGAGACAACCAGATAATTGTATAATTCCACAAACAATTGTTACCAAGATTAAGCCACAAGTTCAGACATCTTCATTAACTTCATCAAAATTCATACATGCATCTAAGTCTTTTAAAGAAAATTTTCATTGCAAACTATCTACTGTATCTTTCTCCTATCTGCCTATATTTGTTTTACATTATGAAACATATATAAATATATCAAAATTGTGAAAGGGCACGTCCTTTGAGAAATTTATTTTTCTTAACAACAATAACAAACTAGAAATTATGCTTTATTAAGCCATAAATAGATGTTTGATAGATAATCTCGGTAATTTGTCCACTTGTGTGTATTAGCATCCTCTAGTGCATTCCTTATGGCTATCTCCATTTCAAACATCTTCTCATTTTGTTCACATGTCCTATCCATTGTTAAATCATTTCCTGTGGTTGTCTCTAGAATTGTTTGCATCATCATCTCATATTCCTTCATCCATCATGTGGTTATAGACATTGTTTTACTCCTCTTTGGTTAAGTGCTTGTCCACCCATCTCTGATACTCTTCATCCATTGGCCAGCCAAAATTCACCACCTCATTCACCTTAGTATTGTAAGGTGTGTACTTCACTACAACCTGATTGGCTTCCCTTTCAAAAAACTCTAAGAATGTGCTGGTGTTAATTATCTTATCCATACTATTTACCAACAAATCATAGTTTGAATCATCACAAATCAATTTGATTTGTGCATTGATAACTTTTTTTTCCCCATCCTGCCACTGTTGCAATGTCTAAAAAAAATGTATTCCAGTCATCAAAGCTCTTTATCAGCTCCCTAATTCTTCTACTCAAATCATTAGCTAGGGCCTGGAATCTGTTCAATGATTTTACAAAGATTTGAGTAGGCTTCAATGACTGGGGCCTATTGTTTGCATCAAACCTAGAAGCTTTGTACATAATATCCAGATCATTGGCTCTAGGGATCCATTTCTCAGCCACAGGAGAAACTATTTCCCGATCCCTATTGATATTTTTTATTTCATCCAAGAATAAAGAATACAAAGAATGTACAGATGGTAATTTACCATGAACCTTTTCATTAAGATTCCTCAAAACACCTCACTTTTTTTGGAAATTGCATCATCCTCACTTGCCTTTAAGGAAACTTGCAATTATGTGATCCTATTCAACATTTTCTTCTTGGTGGGATCCACAAAATATTCAACTTCTTCTTCAACTAGCCCTAGTGTAGGACTGAGAGCAGGTGCCTGGATGGGGGACCCTGGAGTTGAAACAATTGGAGTAGTAGGGGGATCGATCCTGCAATAGAAGGTAATGCTTGTATACAAGGAGCATTGGAGGATTCTCCCACTTGCCCATATTTCAACCTATCTACTTCAGATTGTAGCTCAACATTCATTTCCTGCATCCTACTATATTCTGCAATTATCATATTGTATTTCTCCATCAGACTCTTCTTTTCAGCCTCTTCTCTCTCAACTGTCTTTTGGACCAATTTGGCCACATTTACTGTGAGGCTTGTAGTTTCTGTTGTTGAATTTTTAGAAGCTCTCTTGATGATTAGCCCTCCCCTTAGGTGTGGGCTAATATCAGTGAAATTTGGCTTTCTTCCATGGGGTGCCAATGCCCATATTGCTAGAGTTTCATACTCCTCACTAAAGGAAGATTCCTGTAGAGCTACCTTAACCTCTTCTTCATTGTTTTGTATAGGGTGCTTGGACTGTAAGATAGCATTAAATGCAACTCCATCAACTATGTCCCATTCAGGAAAAATTAAGACACTAGCCTGAGTCGCAAGTCTTCTTCCCTCCTCAGGAGTGATTCCTTTGAATTCTTCCATTAATTTGGCCTTGACCCCATCATCATTCTCCTACTCAGACCTATCAGCTCTCGATTCTCTCCTACTATTGCATTTTTTCTGGTACTCTTCTAGTTTCATCCTCTAAACTAGTTGCAATAATACATGAGTCCAAATGCATCATTGTCCAAGAATGCCTTGTAGACCTCCATCCAGGCATCTTGTACACATTGCCCCTTTGCATCCATGTCAGAAAGAACCAATTGTGTTGATCTAGGAGGGGAAGGGATACCAACCTTCATGTCTTGATCAATCACAATTATCTCATCCATCAGAGTTTCCTGTGTTTCCTCAACTCTCTACCTCTTAGGGCTTGGCTCTGATGGTAACACTGCAGGATCACCTCTTGATGGTGAATCTAGATCCACAATCCTTATCCCTCTGGGTGCTCTGATCCTTGGAACTAGTTGTGATGATGCTTGCATGACTTATTTTACCTTCTTATCCCCTTCATCCTCATCACTGCTCCCATTCCTCTTTCTCTTGTATAAAGGCCTGTCAACTAGTGGCTGATAAGCTAGACTTGTTTCTTCAGGCCTCACATCTGGTCTTTCTATACCAAAATCTAATTCCAAACTGACCCTCTTGGTCATCAAGGTTCCCATGATATATTTGAAATTATCCATTAATAATTCTATTCTCTTATGAAATGGAGTGAACTCCATTAATGGATTATATTTTGGATCCATTTTATGTATTATAGCTAGTAAATTTTCATATGCAATCCATTTTTCTTTATTCAACTCCTGCCTATTCAAATCAAACTCATTTATGATTAGGTCCTCAAGAAATTTGAATTCATGTGCAAATTTTCCACCTTTAATTTGTTTTTTGAACAATGCAAATAATCCCTTAGGGCCATGTTGTTTCCTAGGACCATTCCTCAAATTGAAGTCATCAAAAAACCTTCCGAAGTGGACCCATCCTCCCTTGGAATAGACAAAATCAGAAACAACAGTCTAGTCAGGGAACAAAATCCCTTTTCCTTTCTTTGTTAGGTTGTCCTCATGAATACAACCTAGTTGCCATACAACTTTGACAAACCCCATCCTTGATGGTAAATTAAAGGGGAGGATATGAGGGATTCCCTAGAAACCATACACCCTCAAGACATGCTTACAGGGAACAAGATGATATCACCCCAATTATGACACACTTTTAAATTAGGCTTTCTTACCTTCATTCGGAGGAAGTCATGCAAATCTTCAAGGACTCTTGGCACATTTACCACCAACCGAGCCTTGATTTTGGAGGCAAAACAGTTATCAAACTGCACAAAGTTGGCACCTCCCCTGTTGTAAGACAAATTTGCACTCCACACCTGTACTAGTAACCTTTCTCCATTCACCTCTTGCCTCAACTCCATTTTTTCTAAGAATAAAATACCATTCTTGTACAGGAACATATGCATCAACAGGGAGTACCAAAAAAAATGAGTGTCAGTATCCCCCACATGCAACTTCATCAAACCCTCATGCATCTTCTCTGACAGGAATGATGCAAATTCATTTACCACAGAGAAGTTGGGATGTTGAATCTGGGCTCCCATAAAAATGTACACAAATGGCATCACAGTATTAGGGTTGAACCCTAAAATCTGGCATAATAAATAAAATGTTGCCAAGAAGTGATTGGAAAAATAGCTTAGCCTGAAATGGTCATGGTCATTTGGGCTGATAAGAATTGTTGAACTGCCCACCCTGGCCAAGTGAGGAGAAAGCAACCTCAATCTGAAAAGAGGATTTAACCTTTTGTACTCCTCCTTCATCTCCTCAAAATCTATTTAGACTAAGAAAGGGCTATACTCAGTCAAATAAAAAATCTTTTGAATCTCATCTACATTTATGCTTAGTAGAATTCCACCATAATTTTCCCTTATGACCCTTGTCATAGGATCATACCGTGTTGCCATTGCTCTAAGCAAGTCAACATGAGGGAACACATTTGGTACTATTATTTTCCCCATGTCGTATCTCCGGGAATTCAAGAAGGGGTGAGGTAAGTTTCACTATCCATACCACAACCTAAACATTTCAAGACTAGTCATAGGAATCGTGGCATCCACAATGTTATATTTTTTGCAAACTAGACCTTCACCTAGGGTCTCTCCATTCATTAAAACCAAACCACTCTTCCTGTCATTTGTTGACAACGGGAGTTGATCTAGGAATTCATCATACAAATTCCTCTTCAAATAATCAACATGGCCAGAGTGTTGCTTCGGTGGTGCCATCTTAAACAACTAGGGCTTCTTTAAAACACCAAATCCTTGAAGAAACTAGGGGTACCCAGAACACAAAAATACAACACAACTGTGCAATTCCAATAATTCAAATGAACCAGAAACCCTACGACAATAATTATAAAAACCCCTTGACCAGCACAATAGAACCCTTTGCAAAGACAGACAAATTAACCTAGCAGTTTAGAAAATAACACAGGAGATTTCACGCCTTGCAGAGAACCAAACTTCACGGTGATCGTTCGAAAAACTTTATCTCTGGCTCTGAACAACTTGGAAAATACCTGAATTATTTTGTGATGAAGATAGAAAAAAAGCAGATACTTTATGTCGATTGAATTGAGCCAGGAGATGTCTCATCCACCATTAAAGCTCATCTGCATGCCTTGTAATGGCTCCAATCGCATTTGATGCAAATTTAAACTTCAATCGTTGATCTTTTATTTTTGTCAGATCATCGAACGTCCATCTTTAAAAGGGCTAATGAAATCCCCACGTCAGCATTGAGGACCCACCACATAAGGTAGCGCCAAAGGAATACACGTGGCGCCTGTCCGTGATATCGCAATCACTAAACATCTTGCGTATTTGGATCATGCGATGGCGTGCAACCATTGATTCCTACCATCGGCGATCGTGTTCACTCACAACAATCAACAACACCAAACATAACTATCGATCTCGGGCACATGCATCTCACAACTATTTTAGTAACCCACTTTATAACGTATTTAAGTCCGACACAAATATTAAATGCTTAATTAATCCCTTTTCGACATCGGCGGCTTGGGACACGTGGTGCTCGCTCGTGATATCACAATCACCAAACAACCAATGATGATGTCATTGTGAGATCGCAGGGAGCGGTCGGGATCAATCGTAGGAAGATGGATGGTTATTAAAAACACAACAGTCAGCAGCACCAAACATAACTGTCGAGAAATTTTTTACCAAGATTATAACATCACCATCGATCGAGCACGTGCATCTCGTAGTTATTTTAGTAACCCACTTTATAACATATTTAAGTCCGACACAAATATTAAATGCTTTATTAATCCCTTTTTGGCATCGGTAGCTTGGGACACATGGCGATTGCCTGTGATATCATAATCACCAAAAAAAAAGCGATGATTTCATCGCAAGATCATGGGGAGCGGTCAAGATTAATCATAGGAAGATTCACAGTCATTAAAAACACAACAGTCAGCAACACCAAACATAACCGTCGAGCAAATTTTTACCAAGATTATAACATAACCGTCAATCTCGAGCACGTGCATCTCGTAGCTATTTTAGTAACCCACTTTATAACGTATTTAAGTCTAACACAAATATTAAACACTTTATTAATCCATTTTTGGCATCGGCAACTTGGGACACATGGCATTCGCCCGTGATATTGCAATCACCAAACAACTAGCGGTGATGTCATTGTGAGATCGCGGGGAGCGGTGAGGATCAATCGTAGGAAGATCGACAGTCATTAAAAACACCCCCTGCAAAATAAAACAACTATTAAAAGGGAGAAGGGGACATCGCCTAGGAAAACAACAAACGATGGCTCAAAGTTGTTCTTAAAGCACGGGGCATAGACCGACCGAGACTTAAGAAATAATAAAGTCAGGCGAAATAACCTTTTTGCATCTGCAGATTGTGCAGTCATCGGATGAAGTGATTTCAATCTTGACCGTTGCTCACAGACCTTGCAAGGTTTCTGATAACATCACAAATATGGTGTGAGGCGTGCAAGATTCTGCCATCTGTCACATTTGATGGTTGGGACCAATTTTTCTCACTGATCGATGATGAAGGCTGATGTCGACAGCTATTTCCATACCGACGCATCGTGTTCGTTCCTCATTGACCTCACGTAATTAAAACTGCAATTTCAATAATGTTGTGAGGTGCGCAATTTGGTGATGCGTGGACTCCAATGTTGTGTGTTGATAAAAAAGGTGGGGCCCATTTTTGTGCTGATGTGGTGCCTGGTAGGTGAATATCCTGTTTGTTTGGTGACTGGAGGGAGAACGTGGCATTTTCAAACTATTTTGACTAAATTTGAGTCGTTCTCCTGGCCAACGTTGTGATTGATTAACGACTCTTATTTAAAAATAAACTGGTATTGTAATATAGCCATTTTATCTCGCATGAGTGAATAGTAATGGCCGAGTTCGACTCTACCTGCATAATTAAATGCTAAAATTTGTGAATTTATATTTCCTTGTTGTATGTCTACATTGAGGAAGAATTGCTTGGTACTGAGTGAAGCAATTTGTGGTTACGATTTCTCAATTTCGTTGCCCTAGATGTTCTGCGATTGAAACCGTAAGTAGCACATATGTCATTTCTTGTAAATTCAGAAGATTTTATGGTTGCTTGTTGGGCAATTCGTGATTGTTTTTTGTTTCTGTTCTTGAAGAATTGATTGAATAGATTCACTTTTAGAGCTTGTCTAGATAATTGCTAGGGATTTTTGAATATTGAAGAATTTTTTGTTAAGGCTAAAGGAGAAAATTGAAATTATTTGCTATCTAAAAATAAGCAAACCCTAGTTCGAATTATCATTAGTCTAGTATAAATGGCACCCAAGGTCTGAAGTTCTAGTTTTGAAACCACTACCAAGTCTTTATCCCAAGATATTATTGATTTTTTACAACCCTCTACTAGCAAGAAGCAGGAGGGAAAGGTTTTGTTCTATGGGCCTCGAACCTTGGAAGGATTGATAGACAAGCAATGTGCAATTCAAGATGTTGAGTTACCATACACTAGGTGGCAATTGTTCTCCAATTGGTTTGGGAATAGGAATTTTTTGGTTCCTTTGTGTAACCCCTGGAAGTTAGACTTGGGTAAATTGGTGGTTCCTAATGTTTATATGGATGTAGATATTTTAAAGGACATTGCTACTAGACATGACCCGGTGGCCCGAATTGTCAGAACACATGCTAGTGTGCAGATGATTAAGATAACCAAAGAAGAAATTGCAGAGATTTTCAAATTGCACGAATGAAGTCAGGATATGGTTCCTGTCGACTTGGAGGTTTTCAGACAAGAAAATAGAAATACTAGGGGTTTGTTAAGAACATCCTTTTTAATACCTCATTTGGCAATCTCAGGAAGAGGAAAAAATTAGAAGGTAGTAATTGGCAAGAATGAGCCTAAACATTTTCCTGTGGACTATTTCTCCAGTTATTTCAAGCAGATTGTTTGTTCTTTATGTCAAGTTTTGGGAGTCAGTTTAAAGAAAACCTTGCCTACCGATATTATGTATATGGCAATAAATCTCCAGCACCTAGGTTTTAATGTAATATATGATTTTGCCACTTATTTGGTAGAGAAGATGCACATGGGTTTGGTAGCACTAAAGGAGGGGAAGAATTGGGTTGGATTCAGATGGTATTCCTTGTTAATCCACATGTTTCTATATAGGGGTCAGGTTGTGTTCAAAAAATATATGGAATTAAAGAAGAAGGAAGAAAACATTGAAATGACTATCCAATATTGGACTAGGATTCTTGACATGCATGATCATAAGTTTGATTATGTAAGTTTTCATAATGTCTTTGGATCTAAATTAAGGTATGCTTTGGTTCGTGCCCCCCAAGGATCCCAAAAGAAATTCATGACTTCTTGAGGCCGATGGAGAGAAGGCCTGAATTGAACATAATGCATAATTGGGGAGACACTATCCCTTATCATAATACCACAGTTTTTAGGGTTTTTGGCACTAATTTCAATCCAAAGGTTCTGCCAAGGGAGGTGACCCTTAGAATTGGATTTTTGGAAATCATGAACCAGTTGGGGGGCGCTCAAGAACTACACTTGCCAACTGAACAAAAGAAAGGTTTTTTCTTCTCTGAAAATACAACATTTACCGATTTTGTTATTGCAAAGGGAGGATGGAAGGAGTTGCATAAATTACTTGGGCCTTATAGGCTAAGGACTATGCGCCCTAGGAATCATGATCCTGAGGGTTTTATCTCTCAAATGAAGGAAACACATCAAACAACAGATTTTTTCCACAACTTCTACTTTCTTGAGGACACCATCAGGAATATTTTTGATTTGAAATTACAAGATGAGAGAAAGAAACTATACATTGCCTACTCTAAAATAGTAAAAAGTAAGCAGGAGAAAATACCTGGTTTCAATCCCATACCTAATGCTAAAGATGAGTTTAGCAGGGCAATGTATGCTATTGATAATTTTGAGAGCTTGGTTGGGGTTTTGAAAGATGAAAGGGTTGTGGAAGAAAGGTGAAAATCACAAACCATCGAGGAGTACCCTGAGGTAAAGGAAGAGGAGAAGCCTGCTTATCAGCCCCCAAAGAAGATAAGGGTTTTTTCTAGAAGAAAGGGAAGTAGGGCTGAAGATGTTGCTAAAAATATTGCACCATCTTCTTCAAGGCAGTCAGTACCAAATGTTGTTGATTTGGATTCTCCTCCAAGTTTTTCAGAACAGGCTTGCCCTCTATCACCAAAGAGCCAGAGGGTTGAAAGACTAAATATTGTTGATTGTGATGGTGATGAGGATGATGACATTATTGTCACTCTGGATGAAATGCATCCTAAGATGCCATTGGACCCAGTTGACATTGCAACAGGTTCAGGTACAGTTTCTTTGAGGTTAGGAAAAGATGAAATCAAAGGAATAACAATCAATGATGACTTGAGAATAGAAGCCTACAGAGAGTTCATGATGGATGACTATTTTATTCAAACCGATGATTTTAAATATTTTGTGTGGAGAGAACATACTGCATTATATGCTGAGAAGGCGGCACATGAGATAATTTTTCATCCAGAGCCCCGAGAGAAGGTAATTCAAGCTAAGGTCAGGGAACAGATGAGAGAAAGATTCAAACCAATAACACCAAAGCAAGGCTAGGAATTGGTACAAAAAAGTGGAGTATTGTTACTCCCTGAATGGGATATGGTTGATGCTATGGTGTTTGACACAATAAGAAGGGATAATAAGCCACTTCTTGCTACTGAAGAGGAGGCTACATTGGAACTCAAGGGATCAACCTTTAGTGAGGAATGGGATGCATTGGCAATTTGGTCCCTATCCACTAGCTCTAAAAAGCCAATTGTTGCAGAACCTTCTAACTTCAGTGGTCACTTGGTTGTGAGGAGAGTTGTTGACACCCCAACATTGGAAGCTGTTGATATGGTTGTGAATGTTGCCAAATTCACCAAAGCAATTGTTGAAGATTTGACCAAGGACCGGGATACTCTGAGAGGCCAATATAATGACATTATTATTGAATATAATAAGAGTCAAAAAAAGGTAGCAGAGTTAGAAATTGAATTGGCTTTATTGAGGCAACAAATGAATACCATGAGATCTCAAAAGCAAGAAATTTCTAGCCACACTATTCCTGACCCACCAATAGAGTAGTCTCAACCTCCTACACAAGCACAGTCTTTGGCTATTGTTCTATATAATATGGAACAAGTTCCTATTGCTATTGAGAGGGCTACTAGCCCTAAAGGGGGACTTTCTACTGATTCATCAGGTTGAAGAATATAAGGAGATGGTAAAAAAAATCTGGGATGCAGCGGGAAGAAGCAATGCCGTGATAGTGGATATTGTTTTGAAACATTTAAATAGAAGGGTCCAGAGTAAGCTAAACAATGTTCATGCAAATTATGTCTTAATGTTGCAAGAACTAAAATTTTTTCCAAGGGATAAAGAATTGGCCATCCCATTGTTAAAAAATGGATCCCTAGAATGGAGAAGTTGAAATTCATGGTAGTAGGGGCAAAACAGCATGGTGATAAATATCCTACTATTATTGCAACATATCAATTGGTCAAGGGAATTGTTGAGCAGAAGTTTCAGGGATTTTTCTCCCCAATGGAATCCAAGATTAAATTGTTGAAAGATGTGTATCATGGAAAGGACCTATCCCCATTGCCTCATATTCTACATAGTCAGGATGAAGTCAAACCCCTGCAGTTTTGGAAGGAGAAAATGAACAATATAATGATGTCTCAAACACATGAGATATGCAAAAATCCTGACATCTGCAGGCTAGAGAATACATTGGAAAAGTTATCTTTTGTTATAAGTTTCTTAGAGAACTTTGATAAAAAGGCCACATCGACAATGGTAAAGTATGCTCCCTGTCGAAACAAGGTTGATCATGTTGTGGCTTTCCAGTGGCCTTCCAAGGAGGAGTTTGAATTATGGAAAAAGGTATTCACTGATGAACTGGAATTATGAGTGTTATAGTCAAGAATTACAACTTGGTCATGTATAATACAGGTCTAGCCTTAGATATTATATTCTAAAATTGCATTCTCCTTTTGACTCCAAGTACAGGGTGTTGACATGGAGTTAATACTATAATGGCTAAGCATGCCTTAGATGTATGGGGAGTGGCCTTTGGAGCGATGTTTTATTTCCTCCTTATCAACTAATGATGATCTTTGTCTTATGCTTTCCACTCGCATAATAGAATTGTAATTGAATCAGGAGTTAGCGATCCAATTACAAATGGACACGTGTACTCTCCAACCTAAAGCTTGTTGGCTCCCTTGTTTTATAAAAGGGAATTCTAGGCCGAGAGAGTGGTCAGTTGAAATATCCAAAATATGAGAAATAAGAGTCTAGTAATATAGAGAGTATGAATTGTAAGTCCAGGTTTTAAAAAAAAATCAGTCAAATTGGAGAACTTTGTTAATCATGGGGTTTTTGAGCATGTTTTTATCAAACTCATGAATATTTGGAGTTCATTTTCTCTCCTATTGTGTTATGTTACATGGATTATTAATGAAATGTCGACCAAAGATGATTTTCAATTGTTCCTTACTGTGAATTATGTTTAACTACAACTCTGGTTCAAAGGATCAGTTAAATGCTTCAGTTAACCAGTAAATTCATGCAATATAACAAATAGGATTCATAAAGGAGTAATAAACTCAGGTATAGATATATGGGTTGTGTGATCCTAATATAATGCTACTCCTAATGTGAGATGCTAGATAAAAACTAATAGTGCAATGAGAAGAAGTAACAAGATAAAAGGGCACCTCAACGATTAGCCTAAGAAAATGGATAATATGAAAGCAAGATAAAACAAATGGAATGCTTCTTATACCTTCATGTTGTTGCTTCCTTGGTTGGCCTTTGATCTTTGAAGTCTTGTGTGCTCCTTGGAAGGCAATGAAGTTGAATGGATGCAAGATGAATTGATGATGTAAGTGTTATGATAGATGAGAGCTTGAATAACAATTTTGCAAGAGTTTTGTTGCAAAAGACTTGATCCTCCAAATTGAGGGAAATGAGGGGTTAAGTTATAGGCTAATTGAAATTCTCTAGAGAATTCAACGGTTGAGATTGATCCAACAAGATCAAGATGAAGGGCTATGGTGAGTTGAGGACTCACATACCCTCACATCTTGACATTTGGAATGTGAGATGTCTTAGGGTGGAGTGATGTGGAAATGAGGTGGAAGGGAAGTGCATGAGGTGGATCTTGGGGGATGAAAAGATTCCTTGGAGGAATAAAAGTGAATTAAAATTTCACAATGATTGGAAGAATTTAGTGGATAAGAGAGGGTTTCCAAAAAGGTGGGGTTTTTCCACATGTGAGAGATGTGACAAGTCCAAGGTTCTAGAAGCCTTGGGCACATGTAAAATGACATGTCACATTTGCATGGGGATAGGATAAACCTTGGAAGAATAAAATGTGAATTAAAAATTCACATGGGGAAGGGAGTCCAAGCTAAAAAGAGTAAGTGGGAAGGTTGACCAGAAAAGGTAAGCCAAATGTGGCTAATGATTCTGATTAAAGCTGTGCAAACATAGGATTAGGATAATTAATGAGAGATTGGAGACAAGTGGGAGATTATGGAGGATGTGACACTTAATCTTGATTAAGTGGTGCACATCCTAATCACAAATTAATTAATTTAATTTGAATTAAAAGAGGGTTATGGAGAATGTGACAAGAAGAGAGAAAAGAGGAATTAAAAATTAGTTTTTAATCCAAATGGGTTAAATGACTAAATTAAATAATTTGTCATATTTATTTAATTTAGAGAAGAAAAAGGATGGGGTAAAGTATTTAATTTATTGTAATTACATACTTTAGGAACCTTAGGCAAAAAATGAAATAATGATTAAATAAATTATTTAATCACTGTTAATGGAATAGATGAATAGAGTAAACGATTTTGATCATATGGAAGTAATCAAATTTGGATGTCTACATTTTGCCCCTCTTCGAAGTACCATTAGAATAACCATGCTTTGAAGAAAAGAAAGTGCATATGACTCTATAGAGGAAGTAACCAGAAGGTGATGCCCCAGTGTGGGGAAGAGGACTTGAGTTGTCCAATTAGTGGGGAATGACTATGATAGGGAAAATGGATTAATGTGAAGGGTATGCCCCCTCAAGAGGACGATAGGAGGAAAAGAGAGGGGTCTCAGGTGACCTCTCAAGAAGAAGAAATGGATGGGATAGTTGGGAAGAAGGCAAAAAATTACACAAGTTTTCCTTTTGAACGAAGTCAATTGGACAAATGGGGTGTAAATGGCGGCCCCGGGAAGGAGAGAGATTAGTTGGAGGTAAAAAAAAAAAAGTTGAAAAAGAAAAAGATGGGTCAGCCCCGCTACAAGGGCGAGTCCACCCCATTGTAGGGGTGGGTTCACCCCAACTTGGGGTGAGTCCACCCTGCTGTAGGGGTGGGTCCACCCCGACCGGGGGCGGGTCCGCCCCACTGCAGGGGTGGGTCTGCCCAGTGGCCAACGACAGCAATGCCGCCTCGGCTGGCGGCACCATCTTGGCTGTAGGGGCGGGTCCGCCCCGCAGCAGGGAGCGGATCGCGGCAGGGAGTGGATCCGCCTCAACTCGAGGGGGAGGAGAAAGGGGGAAAGGGAGAGAAGAAGATGGAAAAAAGAGAAGAAAGAGAAAGTCCTAGAACCAGGAAAGGTTTGACAAGATGAAAATTATGATGAGGGATGAGATGATGAAAGGGGATATGATGATGGATAAGAAATGATGATAAGAAATGGGAGGTAGAAGTGAGCACAAATGGAATAAGGACAAATATGATGGTGCCCCAGTCAAGCTACAAGCCAGGTTGGGCGGATGGTGGATGGAGCATTGTTTGATAAGGACATGATATATCCCAAAACAACACAAGGATGGGGAATGACACATCTTGATGAGGACGAGGATAAGTGTACAAGGATAGGGAAGGATACATCCAGATGAGGATGAGGATGAGTGTTGTTGATGAAGGAATGATACATCCCAAAACAACACAAGGATAGGGAAGGGTACATCTCGATGAGAGTGTTGTTGATGAGGGAAGGATACATCACAAAACAACACAAGGATAGGGAATAATACATCCCATAGATGATGATGATGATTGGATCAAGGCTTGTAGCAAGGCTAAGACCAAGAGAGTGATTAGATTATTTGAATGGAAGAGGATGGAGGAGATATGCAAGATGATGGAATGGAAAATGAAATGCAATCCTAATGCAATTTTCCATCGTTAGAGCACTGATTTTTTCTATAGCATAAGACACCAGGCGTCAGGGTATGTAAACCAAGATGAATTAGTGTCAATGCATAAAACAAACACAACAGACAAGAAGGCTATTCCAACACCCCAAAATCACAATGACTTTGGTCAGGCCAGGTATTGGAATAACCACAAGCATAAAAGGATGCCCTAGCATAACACAAGACCTCAGGGATCTTGGTGGGTACTACGTGGGACAACCAAGAAGACAAAAACAAAGAAATGAGCAAGATATGCCCCTATGTTGACTAGTCGAAGCACACCATGATATGAGGGATCAAGACGACCATGAAAAGTGATAATAGAGAGCTCAAATGATAAACAAAATCCAAAAGCATCAAAAGATCACAATCAATTGCAGATGTCCTTTGCCATAGGATCAAGATGATGGATGGGGTTGATGAGGTCTATTAGGAAGGGTACATCCTATTGAGACCGATGATGGATAGAACTAAAAGATCGATATGACGTAGGATACAAGAAACCAATTGGATCTTGTGATACAGATGATCGTTGTTTGTAAGCACCAGCTAGGATAGGGACATTCTTGACGACATGACAAGACAATGAGACATAAGGTGACAAGATGATAAAATGATGAGACGACAAAATAGACACACCCTAAATACCTAGGGGTTCGAGGGTTGATCAAAGATCAACCTTGCCTACGTGAAAGCGCAGAGCCCTCGTAGTTCAAGATAAAAGATCATGGATAAAAGTAGAAAGAGGACAATGAAGACCTCGATGGATGACAAAGACCAAATGGAAAAATTCCCAGAGGGTTGATCAAATGATGGACCTTGCCTACATGAAAGTGCATGGGCAACGTAGTTTGACACAAGGCCAAAGACAGACGATGGAAGAGGACAAGACAAAAAAAAGGTAGAACCCCGGAGGTGGATCAAATGATCGTCCTTGCCTGCATGAAAGCGTAGGGGCAACGTAGTTTGAAACTAGGCCAAAGATAGACATTAGATAAGGGATGATGAAATGACCAAGATAAATGGAAAGAAGGATGGAGTCAATATGATGAGACAAGATAGACTTGCAGGATTGGATAGGACAATGGTTGATATGTGTAAGATATGTAGGATGTGAAGCTCAGGGATGGGATAGGTAATTTAGAATATAAATTCAAAAGGTGAGACGATGGATAGATGAGCGATGAAGATGTGAGAAAGATGTGGTAAATAGATAGGAGGGATGAATTAGAATGTGAATGGCATTGGGTTGCATGCGGGTAGCCTAGAGCTAGATACCAATGACAAGGGATAATAGAGGGAAATGGATGGATGGATAAGAAGATGCTAGGATAGGTAGATAGATGAGATGAAGATTGAGGGGATATTGTAAAGATGTGAGAATCAGATAGGAATGAGGATAGTGAGATAGTATGGCATTGGATTTCATGGGGGTAGCTGATAGCTAGATACTAATAACAAGGGATGATGAGATAGAGGGAAATGGATGGATGGATAAAGATGAGGAGATAGAAAGATGCGAGGATAGGTGGATAGAGGGATACAAAGTTTGAGGGATGGAATGGATAAATGGATGGGAGGATAAGGATTAAAAGATGGAAAAGGACTAGTGGATGGGAGAATAGGAAGATAAGGATTTGGTAGATGGAAAAGGATGACTAGATGGACGATGTCACCAAGGACTCAATCATAAATAAGGAGATTCCCTCACTCTATATGGTTCATGCATGACGAGGCAAGAGGGATAGCAACATGTGTGGAAGGAATATGATAGTGTATGGATGGGGGAAATATATGCCAAGAGATGTCCAACGCATGTATATAGGTTTGCCCCTATTTTTATCAAGATCACAAGGAAGATGGAGGGACTAGATAGGATGTGAAAGATGGTGGGTAAGATGTGGAAGATAGATAGATGTAGGAGATGGAGCAAAGGAATGTGTAAGTGGATATTGCCCCCGATCATGGAAGGAGACTAGATGGGGGATTGACACATGATGCCTATTTTCTAGGTTTTCATCATGGTACTAATCCAAGGCACTTGTTTGCCAAGTTTTCACCATTGGACGAATGATTTTCTCCTTCTTTTTTCATATTTTTCTGATTTTTTTCTCTTTTTTGGCTGATTTTTTCTTTTTTTTCGATTTTTTTGCTGATTTTTTGGACTAGGATGTGGACGAAGATGGATAAAGATAGGGATATGGATATGAAAATTTTAGAGGACAGTTGATAAGGATAGGGATGAAGGACTCACACATCAATTTCCATATGAGGTAATAAGATCCCATGTTTGAAGTGACTATTCGGATGTTGGTACAACCTGATTAGAATGGATGGATTATGCAAGAGGATGGATTAAAGGGATTTGATGGGGGAGATATGGGGGATAGTGGATGGGATGTTGGAAACTGTATGGATGGAATGATGGAGTGGATGTGTGATGGGGGAAGGTGTTCAGGACCAACATTGGCACATGTGGTGGTGGATGAGAAAAGATAGGTGGATGAAAGGATGGAGAGTGTGATGATAATGGAGGCATTGGGATAGTGAATTGTGGGATGTAGGGACCCAAAATAGATTCAGGAGATGGAGGCGGTGAATGATTTTTTGGGGAAATAACAACTTTGGATGTCGTTATGGAATTTTCAATTGAACGTATGGCACCTTTTTTCTTTGGGATCCACATGGTTTTTATTTTTGCTTTGGTGGGCCTTTATGGCCTTTTCGATTGATTTAGATTTGGGACTTGATTTTTATTTTCTGCAACATGTATTTTGAAGGGGATATCAAGAGCTTTAGATTCATGTGGACATTTAGATTTATACATTTTTGCTTTGGCATCCAAAGTGCTTTTAGTAGCAATGGGATGGGTATGAGGAGATGGATGATGTGGAGTGATGGAGGTAGGGTTATAGGGATTACGTGTAGATGGAGAATGAGTAGGTATGTGCCTGTGTTGATCCTAATTTGGAGTTATGAAGGTACGAGTTTTATGTTGTGTACGAGGGAGAGGAGGTGGATGAATGAAAGGATGAATAGGATAAGATGGAGGAGGTGATTTTGGGATATAAGGACCCAAAATAGACTTTGTATATGGAGGATGTGTGGGTTTTGATGGAGGGATATAAGAACCCATAGTAGATGGAGGATGAGAAATGATGGATGGAGGGACATAAGGACCCAAAATGGAGTGAGAGGATGAGGGAGGAATATGGATGGTTGTTTTTAGGTAATATGATGGAGGAGGGGGGATGGCGGCATATGACTTGGTAGAATGATGGGAAGTACCTCTTGTGCCTTTAGAAGAGGATCGTTTAGGATGTATGAAGGTTGTACCAACATCTTTAGAGTGCGAGTTTTGGGAGACATATCCAAGACCATGTGTGCCTGGATGTTCTTGACTTGAATGGGTTCTAAAATACCTTGCTCATGAAGGCCTAAACCTTTTCCTTGATAGTTCATGTTCTCAAGCATATGATCTATGGTAGGATGCTTATTCTTTTGGAAGCATGATGCGAGTGTGTTAGCAGGTGGAGGAGGAAAGGTGGTGCATAGACTTTGTTTTGCTTCTACAAGAAGACCACCATGGATGCATGTAATATTACCAAGGTGATACAAAAGTGGCATTGGGATGGTAAGACTAGATGGCAATGAAGGATCATGCGATGGAGATGAGGGGATAGCAACATCAGGAGGAATGAGTGATAAGGGATAATGAGAGGAATTGAGGAGTACAATGGGATCTAGATTTATGGCAGTGGATGATAAGGGCTCATGAGATGGAGTGATTGGATATTGAAGGCAAATGCGATCTTGGGATGGAGTGGAGGAGATAGTGTGATCTTGAGATGGGGTGGATGGGAGGATAGGATCATGACTTGGTTGAGGATATGGATCATGAGATGAAATGGATGGAAGACTACGTTCTTGAGATGGAGTAGATGGGATGGAGTGATCTTGATTTGGAGGAGGGGATATGCTTGTATCTTGGCATGACTCGTCTTGTGTGGGATGTATGATGATGGAAGAGTGTTGGAGGGAATCCTCAATTGGGGGAGATAGGAGGATGGAGGATTCATGAAGGTCATGGGATTGAAGTTTGTGAATATTAGGACTAGGAGGAGGGGATTGGATGTCTTCAATGGATTGGGTGGATCTAGTAGTAGAAGATGAGGATTCAATGGATTCAATGGGTTTGAGTAGCTCAATCATTTGGACGGTGTCAAGAATGGTGATGGAAGGTATAGGTGTAGGATAGAGGAGGATCTCATCACTAGTGACAGTACATGATAGAGTGGGAGGGCATGGTGGCTCTTCTCGCATGAGTCCTTGGGCAATATTTGGAAGAGATGTAGGATTCGGTAGAGTGATGGGAATGGATGGAGGATCAAGGATGGATGGAGGATTAGGATTAGGGATTTGTGAATTAGAATTAGACGTGGGGATGTGATTGGATGGAGTACTAGGAGGAGGTGAAGGATTAGGATTAGATGTGTGGATGGGATTGGATGGAGGACTAAGATGAGATGAAGGATTAGGATTAGGGATTTGTGGATTAGGATTGGATGTGGGGATGGGATTGGATGGAGGACTAGGAGGAGATGGAGGATTATGATTGGAGGAGTGGATGCGATTGGATGTAGGACTAGGAGGAGATAGAGGATTAGGATTAGATGTGGGTATGGGATTGGATGTAGGATTAGGATTAAGAATTGGAGGATTATATGAGTGGATGTGTGGATGAGGATTAAATGTAGGACTAGGAGGAGATGGAGGATTAGGATTAAGAATTGGAGGATTATATGAGTGGATGTGTGGATGACGATTAGATGTAGGACTAGGAGGAGATGGAGGATTAGGATTAGATGTGGGTATGGGATTGGATGTAGGATTATGATTAAGAATTGGAGGATTAGATGTAGAACTAGGAGGAGATGGAGGATTATGATTATGTGAGTGGATGGGACTAGATGGGGAACTAGGAGTGGTTGGAGGAGATGGAGGATTATGATTAGATAAAGGATTAAGATATAATGCGATGAAAGGGGGAGTGATGTAGGAAGATATGGATGTTGGATTAGATTGGGAAGATTGGGATGGTGAATGATAGTAGGAAATTGTAGATGAAGGATTAGAATGGGGAGATGTGGAATTAATGTAAGGATATTGGGATGGGGGATTGTGATAGGAAGGTGTGGATGTTGGATTAGAACAAGAAGATTGAGGTGGTGAACCACCATAGGAATAAATGTATGGTGGGTTGGCGTAGGAGGATATGGATGGTAGATAAGGATGAGGGGATTGAGATGGTGGATTAGGATAGGAGGAATATTGGGATGGAGGATTATGATAGGAATGTGTGAGTGTTGGATTAGGATGAGAAGATTGGGATGTGGGATTAAGGTAGAGGTATTGGGATTGTTGATGATGATGAGGATAAGAGTATGTGGATGTTGGATAGGATAGAGGTTGAAAGGGAGGACATGATGAATATGTCGATGGTGAGGATATTGGATATCCTTTGTCAAGGGTAGAATAAGGACCATTATTAGATGTGGATGAAGGCATGGTGGGATAGTTCGAAGAAGTAGTGGGATTTTGGGAGGTGATTGGAGAGATCTTTCTAGCAATGATAGCATCAAGGGGATCTATATAACAATCTTCATGATCAACATGATTTTCGTTATCGTCATCAATGGAGTTAGGATTCCCCTTGACTACTATTATTGGTCATGTGAGAGGGGGATAAATATTCATGATGGATATATATTAGAAGGAAAGAATAGATGATGGATAGAAAACTAGGATGTATTGGAAGCTCATATGGGGATTGGATGAAATCTCAGATTGGGATTGATGGATGAAAGCTCAGATTGTGATTGATGGATGAAAGCTCATATTAGGATTGGATGAAAGCTCAGATTAGGATGATGGGATTAACGACCAGATTAGAACTGAATTGGGGCTTAGATTGGTATTGGATTGAAGGATATAATAGGATTGATTTGAAACCAAGATCACGGGTTTTAACTAGAGGACGTAAGGTGTTGACAATCAGATTTTTGCCAAATTTTGCAGTTTTCAAAAATTGTCAATTTTTTGCCATTTTAGGAAACTTCATAGGAATACGTTTGAGAGTCCAAGTTTTTTCCAACAAATACCCAATACTAAGATTGGATGACTTGCCAACTAAGATCCCAAATATGAGAAAATGAAATAATAATTAAATAAATTATTTAATCACTGTTAATGGAATAAATGAATAGAGTAGACGATTTTGATCATATGGAAGTGATCAAATTTGGATGTCTATAGGTTGTAATGAAATTCATAATAGATCATAAGTATTCAAAATGAAATTTACCCTATAGTTCAGTTTTCTCTTTTGACTCCGTGCACTAGCATATGGCACTGGAATTTTGATTACGTTTTATTCTCGTATGTTTTGTGTTATGGCATCAAGATATTTTACTCAAACATTTCCTATCAATTAACTTTATGTAAAGTTTTCCATTCTCTATTAAATGGACATGAGTCTTTTTTAAGGAATAGCCAATTTATTCAAGGATTTCATCCTTTAACATTAATTGGGGATCTATCTGTTGCTTACCTGTGTGCAAATGAATTGTTTAAATGTTGTATGTTAAGAGCACATGTTAGGGAATACCCTCTTGTATTTTACAAAGTCCGAAGTGTAGGAGAATTAGCCTTATTTCTATTCTCGTTAAGTTGGCCAGATTGTTCCTAATCTTTTATTATTGAATGTGGCGAGTTCATAGGAGCTTCTAGGAAACACGTGTGGGTTGCAGTAAAAAATGCCAATAGGTTCAATTGACAACATGATCTATTGAATAATTACAAATAATTCATAATTTAAAATTCTAGATTTTGACAACATGATCTATTGACAAGTAGGAAGTATTTTTCACTTTGTGTCAAATTTTGATATTGTTATCAAGATTCAATTATGTAGTTTTACAAGTCAAACTCATTGACCCATGTTTCCTGAGTAGTGTTTCACAAGAACCCATCTCTCATGATAATGAATGGTCCACTTAGAACTCATTGCATCTAAATGATTCTCAAAGTGATGAAGCACTAGGCCTTCCTAGGAGGTCACCCATCCCAATATTACATGATCCATGATTTTATTAATAATTGATCATTTTGGATTTTGACAAACTTGACACACAAATGATAATTTGACAATGAATTTAATGTATCACAATTAAGTTTCAAATTGAGTAACATAGTAGAAACTAAAAAAAATTGAGATATTTTTATGAGGGTAGTGATGCAACTTTTTTAATTAGAGTGTATTCCATGAGATTATAATTCTTTGAGATATTTTTTCAAATAGTTCACAAGATTTGTCTATCCTCCCACATTTTACATAGATTTGAAAATGGAGTCTACAACCACAACATTTGAGAAAATTCATCTTCATATTATGCTTTGATGGATGTCCATACCTTGTTCCAATTCTCCCATATTAAGGAAATCGACAAGGATTTTGGTGAAGGTTGTGAAATTTTTCTATGCATCTACCAATTGCATTTGATTGAAAGTTTCTAAAAACTTTTAAAAAAATCCATTATGTATATTCTACAATCATTATAGTCCACAATTTCACATTTATTTGGTTTTGCATCTACCAATTGTATTTTCTTGAATTTTCCTGCCCAATTTTCAAAGTAGATCCATTTTGTGTATATCTTACAATTTGTTGGTGTTTTTTCCCACATAGGATTTGCAATTATCTAAGAGGTAGCCAACCTCCATTATAAAGAATTGCAAAGGCTCGTGGCCAACTAACAAGAGTCAGTCAAAGAATGACATCTCCTACACTTTTGGCTCTATGAAACCAAGGTGGGTAAACCCAAGTGTGTTCATAAGAATGTTTCATGATTGGTAAGAACACTTCTTCTTACAGATGTAGTCCCCACTAACACTAACAAACAATCATTACCCTGGTTGTGGAAAAACCAAACAATAATAACAGATATCCCAAAGCAAGGAGACTAAAAATTATCATAAGATCTATATCCCAAAAAGAGATAGCAGTTGATATTTGTTAAAATGTTCGGGTATTGAATCATTGTTCTTAGAGTCACAGTCTTATATCTGAAAGGAATTTACCAATACTATCCAATGCCTCATCCATTGGGTGGGAGTCATATAAAACATAATTCAGATGAAAATGAACTTAGCACCACAGTACTTTGCTACCATGAGATTTGTCAGTAAAACAATACTCCTTAGTGAATCTGAGCATATAACCATAAACATGCAATTTTTGTTCAAGCATTTGATTAACTCATTAAGCTAAAGCAAGAGAACAAATTACACTTTCAACTACACCATTGAAACTGAATGAACAAACCCTTGATAAATCCATTCATAATCCATGGCCCATACACAGGAGAGAAAAATATCTTAATTTTTTTAGATTTATTTTTATATAAGTAATTACAAAAGCATAGTATACTTATTTCATACTATTCCCAACCCAACATGATTTCCTACATAATACCTTCAAAATCCTGCATTACCACTAAGTGTACCTATTCTAAGCTTTCAAACCCAAAAAAAACAACAACCCTTAACAATGAGCCGTCAAATCTCCTTTATAGGATAGGAGAGCAACAAAGCAATAGGCTACATTGTTCATTCCAAAATTAAATTTCATTTAGAATGAAATTAAAATTCACATTCCTCATCATTAGAAAAAACCATAATCAGTTGGAGGAATCAAAACAATTATACCATTGTAACCAACCAGAGCTAAAGACAAAAGAGTATGGTAGGCACGTGTACGTCTACATCAACACACCACCCAAAAGTAACACACGCAACAACTGCAACTACTTGCAAGACACACGGCCCCGGTAGAAGCAACCGCTCCTGGTCCTCACTTCAGTAAGAAGTGAGACCAACTTCCTTTTATCCACTTTAATACATGATTTGGTAGCATGGCACGACACCATTGCAGTTATTGGGGAAACTGTGAGAGGCTCTTCATTGACCTCCAACAGCTCGGTCATGGACGCCAAGTAATGTTGGTAGTCTGAGTCAGTTTCAGACCCATCACCATCAGAATCAGAAGACAGCACCAGTGGGGACTTGGAGCTCCCTGTCCCTTTATAAGCATCATGGACAACCTCGGGCTTGCTAAGGACAGGTTGTACCTCGTCAAGCTGCAAATTTCTCACCCCGAGTTTGGTACTTTTGCGCACAACTGAATGGTCCATTACAAAGAACACCTCACAAAATACAGGAGAGACTCGACCACCTGCAAACAAGACAACTCAAAATGTGATGATAATACCAGATAACACAATGAGCATTTATAGAGTTAATTGGTACAAGAATATTAATTGCTCAAATGCAGCACGAGAATTCGAGCATTTTAGTGGCTGATGTAGCCACCACAAATTATTCCTAGCTTGCGAAGGCATGGTGTACAACCCATCATTGCATTTATCAAGAGAAAATTGTTCACACGTAGGAAAATCAGATGAGGATCCATTGAAAAAATTCATGCCATTAATGAGAACAACTTGCAGAGAGCAAGAACTCCTAACGCCAATGAACAGGAACCCAACAAAAATCAAACCGTTAATGTGGATCGAACATGGCAAGTCGGACGACTCAGATTGAGTCAAAAATTGTTTGAAAATCCACATCAGCATCTTGGGAGAACTGTGCCCAATCACAACCCAAGAAAACAAGAGGCTACAACTGGACAGCGGGTCCCACCTAGCCCTGTCACTTCAAGAACCAAGCCACATGTCATCTCTTCATAGACCTCGCAGTACCCTTAGGGGCCTTTAATCTAATTGTGCGAGATCCGCAAGGAAGGATTGTCATTGATCTCCCTCGTTTATACCCCATGAGTAGAAAACACCCACCTTAAACCCCAAAACCCTAGCCTCCATCCATGTAAATTTTAAGTCCCACCACAATCCTTGTACGGTCCACATGATTTTTTTATCCTTTGTTGAAGAAACTATTACAATATATTTCTTATTTATGTACTTATTTTCCATACATGTTTATAAAAGTTTGAAATTATTAATAATATTAATTTTGGCAAGACATTAAAAGAGTGTTGACTGTAAAAAATATGCATCCTGATGTGAAAATGCAAACAATGAAAGAAATGACTATAACACATAAATTTTTTATGTAGTATCCAATTCAAAGAATCATGTTACCCTCTACCTTGAATTTTTTAGTATAAAAAGCTAAGGAAATGCTATAAATAAGATAATAAGTTGATTATTAGCATATACCAATTTTCATAGAGATGTAGATTGTTGGATGTTGTGGTTGTGTTTCTCATGATATGTGGTTGTCATTGATGTCAACACTATTATCATTAATATCTTAAAGGTTGTATATGTCGAGGATATTGAGAAAATTAGAATAAATATGTTGCAGATAGTCTATGAAGTTGTGGAGATCAGAGTGGTGGAAATTTTTGTACGTTGGTATTCTAAAGTCGTTTATTAAAGGGTTTGTTGCTGAGCCTATCTAGTATATCCTCTGGAAGTTTCAGAGGTGTGCATCAAGATTGGAGCGAGTTATGAGTTTTTGTGTTCCTACAGTTATTTTGTTGCTATAGTTGGTGTTTCTGAAAGAAGAGAATGTAATTCCGGTGAATTGAATTGTTGTGTATGCTCTTGAGATGTTCATTGATGTTTCTTGATCTCATACTCTATCATTGTGGTACGCCACATTGATCAGTGTGCTCGTGATCAAAGATTTTTCCTTTGCATGTTCGAGTTTTCATGTTCTTGGTTGACATGATGGTGGTAGCATGTTGTAGATCCTTGTGGATTAATTTTTGAATGCTTGGCATGTTCGAGGATGTTGATTTAGGTCTTCATTATGTTGTGACTGATTTAGGTTGGTGCGCATTGAGATTTGTTCATGAATTGGGCCCACAATTTGTATTCATCTATTATTTATTTTTGGCCGACAGAGTTGTTAATGTAAATTCATGAAGTGGATATATAAGAGCGATTGTTTTATTCATTTAGAGAGAATGTATGTGAAGTGTATGCGAGATATGTGTGAATAAAGATTAGATCATTCAAATGCAGAGCAGAGTGTGAAGAAGTTTAAGCAAAGTATGAAGAAGTATTTATGTGCCTAACTGAAACTGTCATCAGGCTTTTGAAGAAGCTAATTTCTCAGTTCAACCTCATCAGATGGATTTAATTTGATTATCTTATGTAAGGCAGTGAGCCTTCCCTTTGAGCAGTGAGCTCTAGCAGTGTTCCTGAATGCATGCGCATTCCTTATTCATTTCTTTTATACTTTTAATAGGGTATAAATTGTGGATTAACCTCCACCGTGGTTTTTCCCCTAACAGGGTTTGTACACAAAAATCTTGGTGTTATGTGTGTTTCTGATGTGTTGTTGATTCATGCTTTCACTGTTAATTATCTGATCTGAGATTAAAGGTTAATAAGGTTAAATAAGTTTCAATTTTGTAACAACTGATTCACCCCCCCCTTAGTTGTCTATCCTTGTTATCCAACATAGATATCTTCCATTTCAAAACACACAAAACAATATTCAGTAGATAATCAACCATCTTTCATTTGTATAGTGATTAATTTATCCCTATAGGAAACAAGTAGAGTATATAAAGAAAACTAACAAAGCCACAACTACCCCTATTTTGTAGTTTGGTGTGCATTCCTTCCTCTCCCTAATCTTCTCTGATTATTTTGAAGAGACCAAGTGTTGTAACTAAACTATGGTTCATTCTATGTGCATGTAATTTTGATCTTGATAGAGAAAATTAAAAAAATATTAATCTACTCTTGTCAAAACACAAACAACACTCAAATTTAGTATAAGAGTCAACCAATCATAAGGAAAACATAATATGAAGATGAATTTTCTCAAATCTTGTGGTTGTAGATGCCCTTTTGAAATCTATGCAAAATGTGGGAGGATAGACAAAGCTCATGAACTATTTGAAACAATGACTTGAATAATTGTAATCTCATGGAATACACTCTAATTAGAAAATTCTCATCACTGCCCTCATAACAATCTATCAATTTGTTTTAGTGTCTATTGTGTTATACCCAATTTTGGACATGGGGTATAACAAAATAGACACTAAAATAAATTGAGAGATTACAATTCTTTGAGACATTTTGTCAAATAGTTCACAAGCTTTTTCTATCCTTCCACATTCTGTATAAATTTTAAAAGGGCATCTACAACCACAACATTTGAAAAAATCATCTTCATATTATGCTTTGATGGATGTCTATACCTTGTTCCAAATCTCCCATATTAAGGAAACCAATAAGGATTTTGGTGAAGGTTGTGGAATTTTTCTTTGCATCTACCAATTGCATTTGTTTGAAATTTTCTAAAACCTTTTCAACAAATCCATTATGTGTATATTCTAAAATCATTATAGTACACAATTTCACATTTATTTGGCTTTGCATCTACCAATTGTATTTTCTTGAATTTCCCTATAATATTTTCAATGTAGATCTATTTTGTGGATATCTTATAGTCCTTGTAGTCCACATCACTTTGTTTTTTGAAGAAACTATTACCATCTATTTCTTATTTATGTTCTTATTTTTCATACATTTTTATAAGTTTGATATTATTAATAATATCAATTTTGGCAATACATTAAAATATTTTGTTGATTTTAAAAATATATGCATCCCAATGTAAAAATGCCAATAATGGAAGCAATGATTGTAACACATAAATTTTTATGTAGTATTCAATTCAAAAGATCATGTTACAATTTAGGGTTATGATTGGGTATTTAATTAGGGTTAGGATTTAGTGTTCGGGTTAGTGTTAGGTTTAGAGTTAGGGTTAGGGTTAGGGTTAGGAAAAATAATGTTAGGATTAGGGATAGATTAGGGTTTATGTTTTATGGTTAGGGTTAGATTTAGAGTTTTGGTTATGGTTGGGATTAGATATGAAATTAGGGTTAGTGTTTAGGATTATAATTAGGGATTATAGTATTAGGGTTATATTTAGAATTAATATTTAGGGTTATTGTTATGATTAAGGGTTGTTTTTATATTTGGCTTAGAGTTGGGGTTAGGATTAGGGCCAGGGATAGGGCTAGGGTTAGGTTTAGGGATAGGTTTAGGGTTATTAGAGTGAATGCAACTAATTAATAAAAGAAAAAATATTTAGGGTTAGGTAATTAGGGTTAGGGTTGGGGTTAGAGTTTTGGTTGTGGTTAGGGTTATAAAGATAGGATAAAGGTGAGGGTTAGGGTCAAGGTTAAGGTTTCGAGAAAAAGGTTAGGTTATGATTAGGGTTAGGGCTAGGTTTAAGATTTAGATTATAATTTAGGGTGTAGCATTTGTCTTTAGTTTAGGGTTACAATTAGGGTTAAGGTTAGGGTGTAACTTAAGGTTAGTGTTAGGGTTAGATTAGAATTAGGATCATGGTTTAGGGTTTAGGGTTAGGGTTGTGTTTATGTTTAGGGTTACAATTAAGATCATGGTTTAGGGTTTAGGGTTAGATTTATGTTTATGTTTAGGGTTGTGATAAAAACGATTTGGGTTATGGTTAAGATTATGGTTTTGAGAAATAGTGTTAGGGTTAAAGTTATGTCCAAGGTTACATTAATGAGAAAATGATGGTTTACTTTCCAAGTAAGCGTTAGGATTAGGTTTATTGTCAGGGCTAGGGTTAAGGTTAGGGTATGAGTCAATCTTATGATTAGGGTTATGGTTATGGCTAGATTAGGGATATGATGTTAGGTTTTAAGAAAAGGTCTAAATTTAAGATTAAGCCATAGTTGGCTATAATGAACATGAGAAAAAATGGATATAATTTCCTTTTGTGGGAAAATAATCAACTAATACTTAAATTTAAATTTAGAGATTACCCTAAACTCTAACCATAACCATAAACCTAATCCCAAACCTAACCCTAAAGAAAACACATAACCTAACCCTAATTGTAGTGTTTGAGGCTAGGCTCAAACACTATATAACCTAACCCTATATAACCTAACACATAACCTAGCACTAGAAAAAAATTCTTCTCCCAAACAATCTCCTCTACTTCTATTCACGCCTACTAGAGTTGCAAAATTCAACATTGGTGCTTCAACCATTCATTCAAAGCTAAGAATTCCAATAAGAGATTTCAATGAACTAGAAGGGACAAGACTTACAACTTTCCAAGAAGAAATATCACATGTTAGATACATATTAATAGATGAAACGAGTTTCTTTGGGGAGAGGTTACTTGAAAACATAGATTTCAGGCTTCGACAAGCATTCCCAAAAAATATTAACCAAAGTTTTGGAGGTGAATTTTGGATTGAATTTGCTAACTTTGATAAATTTACATTACAATATTTTTTATTCAATTCTATTATAGTTCCTTCTATACAAATTCATACTTATCAATTTAATTAAATATTTTACATTCAGGCATATCTACATGATTTTAGTTAGAGACTTGGTACAATTACCTCCAATAAATGACATGGCTCCATATGAAAGAAAAAGGTGAGAAAAGCTACTATGGGAAGAATTCAAAATGGTCATTACATTGAGTTGTGTTTTTTTGACAAGATGGACAAAACGAAGAACAACAAATATTTCATCAAATTCTAACAAACATTAAGGATGTGAATCCCACAATCAATGATTGGATGTTGCTTATGTCAAGAACAAATGCAAGAACCAATGCTTCAGAGAATGAAGAATTTGAAAGCAATGTTCATTTGTAACATAATTAATGATTTAACAATATTATAATTATTATTAATCTAATACAATAGTAATATTATTAATAATATACCAATAATATTAATAATCTAATATAATTACTATTAATCTATAGATTATATTTAATCTTAATATATCAAATATATCATTATAATTCATATAATGTAATATAATATTGTTATATAATATATTAATATTATAACATTACTATTAATCTAATAATAATATAATCTTAATATATTAAATATTATATTATAATATAATATAAAATTAATAAATAATAATATAACATAAATAACTTTTTTCATGAATTGTCACAGCAAACCAGTCAATGCCTATAAGATAATCATAATACATAATATATCTCAATTAATATTGACATGTGTTTGTTGCCTGCAACGCTGCTGTTGAAACTAGCTTATATACCTTATATATAATCTATATAATATACGCTAAGATTTATCATTTTCGAGGCATATTTTTCTTTACTTTTTACTTTTTTGAATCTTAAGGCGAGTTGGGACAATAAGGTTCTAATGTCAAAGCTAAGTTATCTAGGGTAGTGTGGGCATAGCAGCATGGTGAGTAAAGAAGTGTCGAGTCATGCCAAGTCATGGCGAGTTAAGGTAGGTTGCAAGGGTAAGGCAACTCTACAAGGTGAGTTGGACTCATCAAGATGTTATCCAGGCTAGGAAGAGTCTGCAAATCAAGGGAAGGTCCCTATGGGTTATTACTGGTGATGAGAAGTCAGAAATGGGGGAGTCAACCTAGAGTACGGTGTCATCCTATCGATGCCTAGTATTTGGACTAATAACTTATATAGGGAGGTATGGTTGTTCAAGGAAAGGAGCACCATAGGGATGCAACCGGGTTACACTGAGAGTCCATAGCCGAACACCAAATGGAAAGGGTGTTCCAATACTCTTCCTTCCAGGAGCGAAAAAGAAGTAGCTCTCGCCTCGAGTCCCATAGTGGCTCAGGTGTTCATCATAGTCTTAGGAGGGAGGAATTCTCATTCCGCCCTAGCTATGAAGTGAGGAGTTTTGTGGTGAACCCAACATCTCGAACCCTGTGAATGCAATAATAGGGCCAACATGGGTTAGTTCCCAGACATGTCATTGAGGGAGCTAGATGTTGGAACAATTTTTTAATGACCTTCGATCATCCATCAGTTGATCTTGACCATTCCCTAAAATCCCGTGATGACCTCATCACTAAGTTTCAAGTGATTGCAATATCACGAGCGAGCGCCACGTGTCTCAGTCAGTGATGTCGAAGGAAGAATCAATGTTATTTAATATTTATGTCGAGTTTTAATACATTATATGACAGGTTACTAAAGCGGTTGCGAGAAGCATGTGCTCAAAATCGACGGTGATGTTATAATCTTGATGAAAATTTTCTTGACGGTTATGTTCAGTGCTGGTGACTGCTATGAATGAACATGATTTCCAATGGTGGAGATCAATGGTTGTCCACCCTCACATGATACAAAGATGCAAGGTGTTTATTGATTGTGATATCACGGGCGAGTTCCACGTGTCTTTCCTTGGTGATGCATAATGTGGTGGGCCCTTGGTGTTGAGATGGAGATTACATCAGCCTTCTGAAGACAGTCGTTCAATAACTTCTCAAACACAAGAAGATGTGATTTTGGCCCTATTAGGAGAAGAAAAAAGAATAATGGAAAAGATTTAAAATTTGATTCTCAACATGAGAATGTATTATACTCATGAGGTAATAATAATTTATTTTTAAAAATGAATGTTATTATTGTAAGAAAAAGGATCACAAAGTGTGGACTTGTATAACTCGAGCCAATGATGTTCTTGAGGGAGAACTTAAAGAAAAATCAAATGATGATAGCTTAGACTATATATATTTGTTTGTTTCGATCAACATGTTTTGTTGTGAGGAATGTAAAACTTGACGGAGGGTGTTGGAATATTAAGATTAACATTAATAAATTTACCTTACTAACTTGTTTATTTTTGTTATTAAATAATTAGTTGTATTCTTATAAGATAGTAGTTCAAATGGGAAAGGTATATTTGAAAGGCTTTGTAAAAGCCATATTGTAATATATTCCCAAATGAACTATATGATATAATTATTATTTTGAGTGTGTTTGTGTGCACATATAAGTTCTCTTGACTTTTGCAATATATTTTGTATTCTCTATTAGCCATGACTTCATGATTAATTTTCCACTTTTGACACTACTTCTTAGTAACTTTGCAAATGGCAGTTTACTTCTACTTAAAACTTGTGGTAATTTCATTAATCTCTTGCTACCTCTGGTGTTGAATTAGACTAGTTATGTCATCTAGGATTTGTTCCTCAATTTTTTTTACTTTTTTCAAAAAAAAACTATGATTGTTATACTTGTATTACCATGAATGGACATAAATTTGAGGATTTTGGGTGTTTTCATTCAATTTTTCATGTTTTCCCCTTAGCTCCTACTTTATGTGTGTTTTTTATGGAAGCCTTTGGATATATTTTGGCTAATAGTATTTCATGGAACCTTATTAAATGTGCTACTTTTCATAACTCTATAGCCCAACTATTCAATGGTCATTTTTCTAATGACTCCTTTCTCACTCTCTTGGAGGACAAACGTGACATTATTTAGGATATTCAATGCCTAGATATTTTTTGGAAAGATTTAAGGTAAAATATATAGTGGCATAAAACTCAATGTTATAGGAAATCATTCTTAGCAAAGCCCAATTGGTTCAATTCCTATGGATAGAAGGGGGTTGATCATAAGGAAGTGTTGAGATTCCTAAGCATCTCTTTTACCTTTTAGGTTTATCCTTCCTCTTTAAGGAAACATATCATTTATAGAGCTAAGAAAAATTATCATATTAAATTATGAAGCCCCTTTTTTTGGCAAGGAGATTTCATGTGTGTTCAAAATTTCTTGTTGCACACATTTCCATTACTCATATTACTAAGAACCTTGCAAATCCTCATATTTGAAGATTGAAAAAATCCAAAGGTATATTTTATGGCCTTCCTTTAACCAAGGAAAATGGTTTCACAAAGTATCCTAGGAGTTATATTATTTCCCTCATGACTATAATAGGCCTGGCTTACTTTATATTCATTACTCTAAATGGTGCCATAATAGGCTTTGCTTGCTTTATATTCACTACTCTAAATGGCACCATAATTTTAAATTTAATTAACATACTCTAAAACCTAACTAAACCAGGTTGTAGCTCATCAAATTGGACAAGTGAAAGGTCAATACCAGCGTTGAGAAAGAGTTTGGAGGAGTGAAAACAAGGTCAATACCAGCGCCAACGAAGAGTTTGGAGCTAAAACAAGGTCAATACCAGCACCGAGGACGAGGTTGAGGGCACTCAGGGAAAATCGAACACCAAGGGACAATGAGTATTGTAACCTTGGCACCCCCATTCTCTTTAACCTGCAATTTTAATGCCTAGTTTCCAAAGATCTTCTCGTACATTGGCCCCCCCATTCTCGTAAAATGGTATAAGATAAGACAAAATACTTTTCCAATGATGGGATTATGAGAAAACCTTAGGTTAAATGAATAATTCCTAGCTAAGTTCTTGAAATCATGTCCAACTGTATAAGAGAAGACCGCTACTATGTGTACTTGGATAACATGGAGAAAGGCTCTTTGGGCTCTTTCATCAATCTACATATTGTTAAATTTTAACACCTAAAAGTGAGAATGAAGAATCTTTCTTAGGATGGTGACCAATTATGCTTCTCAACACCTAGATTACAAAATCCTTGTCAATATCATTGCCATCACAATTAAACCTATTGCTTGAGATATAGTCATAGAGGTAAACAAATTGGATTTCTTGATATTAGATACATTCTAAACAATTCAGTCATTGCATCAGAGATTGTTGAATGGGCCCAACAAACTACTCATGATGCTCTTACTATTAAATTAAAAGTTTGACAAGGCATATGATTGCATCAAATGTCCTTTCATTTATAAAAGGCTCAAATGGATTTGTTTTCAACCCTAAATTATTATTACACATTCAAAATTACAAAATACTGGTTAATGAAGAACCTTCATTTGAAGGTGATGTCATCATGACCTTTGAATGAAGAACCTTCATTTTAAAATGATTCCATGTCAAGACTTTCAAATGAAGGTATTTTTTATTTTAAATATTTCAAGTCCAAAATTCTTTATAAAAGGAACCTTGGCATGAAGGACCTTCAAATGAAGACCTTAATTCAAAGGTCCTTCATTAGAAGATCCTTCATATGAAGGTTACTTTAATGCCATCCCATTATAGCTCTTAGAGTTGTTAGAGATATTTTTGTTTCGAAGTAGAAATTGGACCATGAAACAGTGTCACCATGACTCTACCAAAATATCCATCAAATTGATATACCCTGACTTAACAACCACAAATTCACAAGAAAATTGCCCCTGTCAGCCCTAGGGCATCAATTCAATGCCAAGTTTCTTGCTTTAAAATACCCCTAAATGCAACAAACCTCTATCATACTATGATGCACACAAATCCACCAAGTTACAATTCCAAGATAGTGGGTGGATTGGTGGATGTCATTTCTATTTAGCCCTCAAACCCTTACATAGGAAAAATAGGGCAGTCCCTGTAAATCTGGTAAAGGCATGCCACTCCAGTCATCAAAATTATTTACCAGCTCCTTAATCTTCCTACTCAAATCATCAGGTAAGGCTTGAAAACCTTGCAATGATTTTATGAAAACTTGAGTAGGTCTTAATGATTGGGGCTTGTTGTATGCATCGAATCTAGAGGCCTTATACATAACATCTAGGTCATTGGCCCTAGGGATCCACTTCTCAACTAAAGGCAAAACTAATTCCTGATCCCTAGTAATGTTTCTTATTGAATCTAAGAATAAAGAACATAAAGAATTAACTGATGGTAATCTACCATCAACTCCCTAATTCAAATGCCTAAAAATTGTGTCTACAACTTTATTTTGCTTGGAAACCGCTCCCTTCTCACTTGCTTTTAGAGTTGTTTGTAGCTCTCTAATCTTATTAAGCATCTGATTTTTGGTGGGATCTAAAAAGTACTCAACCTCTTCAATTAGCTCTAATGAAGGACTAGGAGCAGTAGTCTAGATGGGCGACCCAGGAGTAGAAACAATTGGAGAACTAGGAGGTACTGATCTTGATGTAGAAGGTATGGCCAGGGTACCAGGAGCACTAGAAGACTCCCCCACATGTTTGTACTTCAACCTGTCTACCTGATTTTGCAGCTCAACATTCCTTTGTTGCATTCTAATATACTCTCCAATAATGGTGTTATAGTTCTCCATCAAACTTTTATTCTCGGCTTCTTCTCTTTCAGCTATCTTTTGGGCCAATTTGGCCACATTTACAGTCAATTTTGTAGCTTTTGTAATTGAAGTTTCAGAAGCTCTTTTGATTATTAACCCTCCCCTTAGGTTTGGGCTAATATCAATAACATAGGGTACGAGCCAACCTAAACTTAGGAAGTAATAAAGTTAGGCGAAATATTTAACTCAATTTATAAAAAGGGGCCCGGTCTAGATGAAACAATGAGACATAAGTCATTTTGATACCCACTCCAAAAAGGTAACGGCCGAATATATCTCACCCAAGGTTTTACATGGAACATTAGGATTTTTATGAAAGCCAAGGTAAAACCCAACCTTAGGTTCCTCCCAAACAATGTAACAAGCCAAGACAAGGGAAAAACATAAATTGATTTCAAATAACAAGATTTGAAACTCCATCAAATCCACCATGATGCACACCAATCCACCAATTTAAAGTTCCAAGACAATGGGTGGATTGGTGGTTGTCATTTCTATTTAGCCCTCAAACCCTTACATAGGCACAACAGGGCAGTCCCTATATTTGATTGTTTAATCCCACAAAACGATGATTGAGAACTTCAAAACAAATGCAAGTGAAAGGGAACACATATATTTATCTAAACCAATGATCTCAAAGCATTTCAAGCTTGTATGGATCCATACAACACAAAAGAACTTCAGAAAATTTGTAAAAACACAGAAAATTGGTTCAAGAACGTGGTATCTAATATGAAATTTTGGTATCAACTCCTCCAACAATTGCAATGGGATGGGAATACAATATGATAGAAGTGGGATAAAAAATGCATTGCTTGAAGCATCAAACCAATATGAAAAGATGAAAGAAAGTGCTAACCCCTTAAACTAAAAAAAAATCTTTCAACTTTAAGTTTGTTGGGTAGCCAATTCTTTAAAGTTATCAAATCCTACCATCATACATAATCAAAATGTTGTTGTTTCAAATGACTATGAGCACTAACTTTCACTATTTGAAGATGTTGAAACCTTGTCATAGAGAATTAGAACATTGATGCGACCACTCATCCTACCTTAAAACATACCAAAAGTCTCTCCTAGCAATTAGACATAGGAAGATTTAAGATGACTTAAACAATTTTTATTGCCAAAGCATAAAATTATGATGACTTTACCAAGCCTAGTACACACTCCCTCCCCCTTAACCACTTAGACATATGGAAATTAAATGTAAATTTTCTGCTTTTTTTAGTCATGTAGGTGTCCAATAAACCACTTGGTGGTGTTTCCCTTCAAGTTTATTTAATTGAATGAAGAGAAAAAGTCCTTTGATTACAATTAGAGAATACATTTGACGCCTTGGTTGTGTGACTGGTGGAACCTAGTCACATTTAACACTTGTTACAAAGTTTAGGAGTTAAAACGTTAAGTAGATTTGATTTGTGATGGACACATTTGGACGGTAGTAACAATAACTTGCAATCTATCAAGACTTGATTACCTTATAACCTGTCAAATTCTAGTGACGAAATGATAAATTAATCATAATGTCACCTTCGGATCACATTACCATGAAATAAATTCATCCAACATCTTTATGAGTGTAGCTACCACCAAATAGGTATTTATCAGATTTGTCTTCCTCAAGCGAGGGAAATTCAGGAAGAGAAGAGGAAAGCGAGACATGTAGTAGGTCTAAAAGAGGGAGATCAACTAGAGGTCAAAAGATTAGAAGAATTTTTTTTAAATGCATGGAATTTTTTCTTGTTGAAGGGGGGTCATGTTCTTATGATGATGAGAGCATAGGTGACATTGAGGTGTCCTTGAGGTGCAAACATCTATGGAAATAATGGGTACCCAAGGAACTTCCTCCAATAAACACTGATCTTTGTGTCAATGAGAGGATATATTGCATAGCACCATCGTCATTACATGGTTTGGGCCTATTTTTCATGGAGGGTATAAAGGTCTGTTACGAAAAATTCATTGAGTTGATGGAGTATGTTGGACCTTGTTACGGTTACAAATATTGGATGCAGTTGGTTCAATATACACGAATTATGTGTAGGTATGCACTATCAGCAAATTATATACAACTAAAAGATAAGGATCAAAATAAAGGAGTGGCTAGGTACATTGATGGGAGGCCAAAAGCATTAGGGAATATTCTAAGGTTTATAAATAGTACATGACCTGGGTCAGCAAATAAGCAACCCAGTTATATATTTGAGGCGCGAGAGGGAAACCATGTATTTGTATGTGAGATAAAATCAATAACTGCAGGGGAAGAGTTGTTAATCGATTATAATTTGAATCATTTAGATACAAACACAATTACTATGGGGGTGGTATGTACTATATATCATTTTACCCAACCTCCAATTAATGACTCCAATATACCATTTTATTATTATAATTTTTTTCCTAAGTCTATTGGTTTCATTTCGATAATGTTTTTTATATTTAATTTTTGTCGCAGCGGGACATTGATCATACGAGGAAGGCTCTGGCCTAGAGTGCAGATCGTGATCCATCTTCAACCGCTTCTATCTAATAGGTTTACCTCATTGTAATGGTACAAATTAGATACGAGCAAAATGTTTTATTATTATGTTTTTTTCATGAGTTTATTGGGTTAATTTCGATAATTTTTTTAATATTCTTGTTGTAGTTGGTTGATCGGGGAAAGGCACCAGTAGTACAAGAGAGCATCCATATAGAGGTGCAGTCACTATTATGTGATGATGACATCGCATTTTCCACAAACCCTATGGATATGATGAGGAAGGCCCAAAAAAAATGCAATGAAGAAATCCTTAAGTTGGTATTCATAGTGCCTCAAACAGATGAGATAAGAGAAAGGGTTAAAATATTGTCTAAGAGAGCACAAAACTTGCAAGTAAGTTTTCATGAGATCTTTAATTATAACATAAGTTCAGTCATGGTTATATTTTGTACTCTTTTATGTCGTGAATTAAAATATGTGTTGTTTTTATAGGATTATTTGTGTCCCCATCGTGTTGCTGGCCATGATCAAAGTACTGCAAGTGTTGCCCAAGAAGTAGGGGTCAGTACAAGTGTCAATCTTGATCTTCCTGCGCATACATCACATCATCCAACCCCATCATGCATGCCTATATTGTCAACTGAAATGTCGGCAACACATACCATGCAGGCATTCGATAGTGCACCATCTGATAGTGAACACATGCCACTACATGTGTCAGTACATGTACCTGGGGATGCAAAGGCCACTAGTACTGGTGATGTTTTAGCAAAATTTCCTGGATCTTCCCATATTACTAGTACGGGAATATTGCCGGTCACATTTGTGGTGACCGAGGATTTCCTTCCCATAAAGATAGAGAAGGTCCTAGGTACTTTAAAATGTTTTAATTATTATTATATATAATCCAATTGAAATTTACTTATTGATCACTCTTTATAGACTAATGATCCCATGATCATTTTGCAGGAAATGATTTTTTTTTATAAATATCTAAGTGATCTTACATTGGAGCTCTTTGGGCCCACCATACGTACACGGTGGAATTCCCAAAATCAAGATTTAAAAGATGAGCTCATTAACCGTTTAGTTGTGTTGTTTGGTGATAAAACATTCAACCAAACCAAGGTCCTTAAGAAATTTGGTACTTATCTAAATTATGTTATGGACCAATATAGGTCACATTTATAGAACAACAAAAAGTACGAGCGTCCCCCTATGATTCCAAAGAGGGAGTGGAAGGACTTGGTGTCAGATGGAAAGGAGAAGGCTGAAAATAAAAAAGGAAAGACACCACTGGGACAAGGAAGGTATGTGATACTATCAACAATTTAAATATATACTGATTACTCTTTATTTTTACATAATCTAAAGTATTTCAAATTTTTCATAGGATGCCCGACACATTGAAGGCAACAAAGGCAAGACTAGAAAAACACAGGCAACACAAACTTGGCTCTAGAGGTTATATGAAATTATCCGCATAATTTGTAAGTATCAATAAATGAAATATTGCATCTAAATAATAAATTGCAAACAATTTTGGTTTTATCACACCATAGAAGAAAAATTCATGATCACATGCAAAAATGCAGGGTTGTGATTTCAATAGAGTGCCCATAGAAGAGGACCTGAAGATTTCCTTCCACCAAGGCTATGGAGCCCTGAATGAACAACTAAGAGTCTCGACTGGGAAAACACAATCTTCCACTGCATCCAACATGTAGGTAAATAAACTCAATAAAGTTTATTTCAAATTGACTACTTGTGCAATCTATTCAATATTAATTTCCACCATAATAATGTGCCTATTTGTTTTACATAGATAAGCAATGATAATATTGCACATGACATTGGAATGCAGCCTGGTGAGGGTGGAGCACAACCTGCCAATGAAGGCCATGGTGTGCATCCCGGTACTAGATTTATTCATGTGCTATACAAAATGCAATATGGATTAATAAAATTAAACTTCTTTAATTGCATTTGGTGTATTAATCAATGTAACCTTTCATGTTTCAACTTTAGAGCATGTAGAGCATGATCAGGCTAGACAAGATCAGGAACATGATGTGGCTCCATCAGGTAAAGAGGACCACTCTAATGTTCTTTTAAACATATTGAATTGCAATTGGTGTATTAATTAGTGTAATCTTTCGTGTTTCAACTCCAGATCAGGATTTAGAGGGTGTTCAACATGTTGAGCATGAGGCTATAAGACAATATCAGGAACATGATGTGGCCCAATCAGGTAAAGATAGCCACTCTGATGTTCTTTTAATTAATGAAATACATGTAACAATAATGATAAAACATATCAATTTAACATTTCTTTTCTATTGCAGCAGACCCCCTTTGTAGTAGCATCCACGCTATGAGTACATGACTAGGCATACATTAAGATCACAAGCAGAGCTCGGAAAAACTCAAGGGGGGAGAAACGATTTTGAAAATGATACTCCACTTCAGCTTTTTTTAGCTGCAAAAAAAAAATGATTGTAATCATATTATGACAGTCATATTTTTGATAATATGTAAAAACTGAAAAAATGAAATATGTTAATGAATGAATGTGAATATGTTAATGAATAAATTTTATATGTTAATGAATGAATGAATGTTATATGTTATTAATGGATGAATGAATGAATATGAATATGTTAATGAATGAATGTTATATGTTATTAATGCAGGATAAATGAATGAATGTTATATGTTATTAATGGATGAATGAATGATTAATGTTATATGATCAGGTATGGGGAATTGAGAGTGATGTGAGGGGGGGGAGGGGCCAAATGAGATTCCACCTTCACGTGGTTGGCCCTGTTAAGTGGAGAATATTAAACTATTCTCAAAACAAAGAGAAGCTCAATAAGGTAAGTAATGCACTTTTCAATATAAGAAATGCATCATTTGAAGCATCAAACCAATATACAAAGATGAAAGAAAGAGCTAAATTTTCACTATGAACATTGTGTTGTGTGTGGATTTGGTTTCAAATCTCTATGTTTTGTTTTTATTTTAGTGGTCTCTAAAATTTGAATTTTGTGCATAATATGTTAGTGGAAAATTTGACAGCTCTGAAGGGTTTAGAGGCTCGATTGAGATAGATACACGGATATTTGTATCTTGTTGTTGATGGGAGGCTTCCACTTAACCATGAAATTTTGTACCATCTGCAAGTATGCTAAAATATCTCTACTTACATTCATTCAACTTACTGTAATATAATATCTGACAAAAATCTCCTTTTCATTATACTTAGATGTATTTTCATGCCCTATTCCAAAGCACATGTTTTAAAACAGGCAAGAAGGATGTTGGCAAGGGTTAAGGAATTTGGCTTTACACCTGCCAATTGCATAGTTTACTTCATTCATACAGCATATTGCCAAAGTGATTCACAATTGTTGGAATCATATCCTATGATTACAAAACTAGTAAAATTAAAATATGTAAGTTTCAAATATGGCATTACATATCTTTCTATGAATTTTTGAAAGAAAATATCAAAATGGAGAAGAATTAAAAAAACAATCTACATAATTTCAAATATGGAATTACATATCTTTCTGCAGAAGGCATCAAAGTAACCTTCAAGATTGACAATGGCAATGAGTACAAGGTCAGTATAACTTAATACTAATTGGGTATGATTTTATTTGTTCAAGACCAATTTTGATTCATTTTCAACTCACACTACTTTTATTTACATTTATGTTTTGCTAATATCCATTTTCCTTTACATTCATATTCTTCTATACATATTGTGTTTACAATAATTTTTTCCTTAATTTAATCTAGGGGAGAGGACCCAGTACCTGAGCAACTTTCAATGTCATGTTGTTAGGATTTACTGTGAAGCTAATCCAAATTTTTTCATTGCTGCTCAAGGCCATATTGTAGTGCTTTCTCTAGGAAGCCCACATGATCCCCATCAGGTATCTTCTTTTTGTAGTCTCTAAATTTCTTAGAAGAAATCACCAACCAATTTGTCTAAATGTTGCTCCTTGTTTACACATTAATATCTCTTTTGGCAGCAATGGATTATAGTGGATTCATGGGGTCTTAAAGAGAAGGCTCTCAAACATGGAGATCAAGAGTGGGACTATGTAAAACCATTCATAATCATGCTCATATTGTTTTATTTATTGTCTAAGAGCTAAGTATCCAAGATAACATTCTGTATTTTTCTATTGAATTTCCAGAGTGAGAATAATTTTGGGTTTGCAATCCTATTTTTTAGTACACAACTAAGTATCCAAGATGCACTGTAGGTAATTTTTCTCACCAAATTGCTCATTTTCCACAAATTTAGATTCTAGTGTGTAGTGTAATATTTACTAGTTTTATTTTTTCTGTTTTAGCAAAATTAGAATCCAATTCGTAGGTTGTACTTGATGTCCATGACAGTCCCCTTGATCTCATGAATCATCATAGGTTTTATATTTTGCTCCAATTGTTGATCAACATCAAATTTGGACATCATAATATCATCCATAGCCTCCATATTCTACAATTATTCATTGCTCATTTCTCATACATAGTAACCAAATAATGCAGGCCTAGAGCTTGGACTGTAGATGTATGTAAAAAATGATAAATCCCTGCCTGTGTAAACCTAATTAAACACAACAACTAACATGTTGTTTGATATTTTAAATAGTCATATGACTATCCTGTTTCTACCTTGTAAACACTTACTCAATGTATACAATAATTTATTGAAATTCAAAGTTGAATGGCCTCTTAACTCTTGACACTAATGCATTGCATTTGTCCAAATAGGGTTAATCATATTGCGATCTAAATTTTCATAATGAAGTCTTCCAATCTGTCCTTTAAATCTGAGCATTGATGACAATCCATCTTGTCTTTTACTACCCCTATTAAATTCTCATGGTCTTGGCACATCAAATTTCTCTCTTTGATTGACCTGTCCTTATGTCCTATCATTATCCCTATGGATGCACTTTGGAGCCTCCTACTACTTTTATATATTACCCAAAGTCACCCCGATAAGTGTTTCAATCCATTTGTATCTTTATCGACAAGAGATCATGTATCGCTAGGATATTCTATAGTTTCCCCAATGTGGTGAGTCTCCCCGATGATTATTCTTTCGATCTCAACTATGTCGCCAAGATTCCTACTGATGTAATCTTATTAGCATCACATAGCAGGTCTGGTAGACATTCAGAACTTACTCCGATGGTATATGTCTTGCCGATATGCTTCCCTTATGCTTCATCAATGAGATAAGATGTGTATCTCATTGATGAAACTCCATCGTTGAGACCAAAATCCAGTCCTCCTGATATATCTTTTCAGGCAATTTTGATTGTTGTAATAGTCTTGATCTTTCATTGATATGCCTACATTTCAATGAATAGTTTTTTTTTTTAAATTGCATTGTTCTGTCGAAATTGCGACGAACCGCAAAAAGCGTCTGACGAATCTCCAATGTATTTGACAAAATTTCCCCTTAATGACTTGCCTATTTCATCATGAGTTCAATGAACTTATGTTGTTAATCCGATGGTTTGACAAAGGTATGCCACCCGTGCTCTGGGGTGTTGTTCGTCGCTAGAGAAACGAAACTATCATCTTGGCTCCGACGAATGTATGTCGCTGCTCCAACGCTTCATCGACAGTATACCGCCTGTGCTCCGAATACTATTCGTTGCTAGACCGATGAAACTATCATCTCAGTTCCAACGAATGTATTTCACTGCTCCGACACTTCAACGACGGTATGTCACTCGTGCTTTGGGTATTGTTCGTCGCTAGACTGATGAAACTATCATCTCAATTCCGATGAATGTATGTCGTTGCTCCTACGCTTCATCGGCGGTATCGCACCCATGCTCTAGGTACTGTTCATCGCTAGATAGATGAAACTGTCATCTTGATTCTGATAAATGTATGTCACTACTCCGACGCTTCAGCGATGGTATGTCGCCCGTGCTCCGAGTACTGTTCGTTGCTAGACCGACGACACTATCATCTTGGTTCTGTCAAATGTATGTCGCTACTCTGACGCTTCAATGACGGTATGCCGCCCATGGTCCAGCCATTGTTTGTCGTGTGATCGATGAAGGGGGCATCACGATTTCAATGAGCTTGCATCATGAGTTCGATGTTTTACAGTCCGTCGGGATATAGATGCAAAGTGAGTGATGGCGCTGATTTCTACGATTTGTTGGTCGGCCGACAATAGATCGTCGAAAGTCCGATGAATTTCCATCAGAAATTGGGGTCAAATTCAGTAGTGCATCATGTCCAAGGGTAAGTGAAATGGGGAAATGATATAATCCTGTGAGAGGAAGGATTTGGGCTTCTAGTGTGGTTGCCAAATCACCCCAATCTCCCCAAAGTAGGAATCTATCAAGTCGTTCCAATGTTGGTAAAGCCTTTCCACCTATTGGACCATGTGAATGTTCCACTTTTGGTGTTCACATCTTTTAGGTGGTTGTTGTCTATGAATTCATGGAAATATTTCTGGATGGCAATTATCCTTTCCAGCCCACCTCATTTCTCCTCATTGTTCAAAGTTGCATTGAAGTCTCCAGCTATTATTCCCATCTCCTCGTTTCGGTTATCCAATTCACTTGTTATTTTGTTCCAGACTTGTCTTTTTTTTGTTGTGGCTATTGGTCCATATGTGTTGACAGAGAATAAAGAGGTGTTCTTCTTTAGATTTTTAAACTTGAAAAGTTGGCAGTTATCATCTTCTTTCTCCACAATACCTCCTATTGATAGGGTATTCCATAGGATTCCTAGACCTCCTGATGTGCCTATCGCATCCTTGAAATGGCCTTTCCATTGCCTCCAAAAATCCAGTCTCCTTGGACTTTCTTTTGTGCTCCATTTTCTTTCCTGTATGAGCACTATATCCACTTTTGATTGGTCAATTTGGTGCTTGACCATGTGCCATTTGTCAGGGGCATTAATGCCCTTGAAATTCCATGATATTATCCTCATTCTACTCTGGGAAGGATGGTCTCCTTCCCAACTAGGATTTTTTGTTGTCTTGAGGCATTACATGTTATTAGCAGCTTGGCTTTGTTTATCATCCTACCTATGTTGGATTTTTTTTTAAATTTTAGTGCTTTTATCCAGGACTCTGATTGTTCTAATTGCCTTACCTATAGCAAATCCCCCATCATGGTTTCTTCCCAAGGATCCATATCTTCCTCTAAGTGAAGGCAACTCTCCTCATCTTATGTTTGAGCAGTTGCATTTTCAGCTTCTTGTGGAGTGAAGACATTTGGCTTTAGGGAAGCTTTTTCTAGATCTTTCACTACCCCTTCAAGTGATTGGGGTTTCGATTCTAGCAACCCTACTTCTTTGGTCAGATTCCATAATTGGGTTTTTATGCCTTTTTGCAGATCTTGGGCCCCTTCCATTAGTGCGTTGAGATCTATCTTTGCATTATAGGGTCCCTCAACCTAGGCCTCCTTGGCTAGTGATTTGAGATCATGGGGATTAAGTCTCACATCTCCTGGAGTTTGTTACTCTGAGCTCAGGTTGGCTTCCTTAGTTAGTGCTTATGTTGATTTGAGGCTTGGATCATGAGGGTTAAGACTTGCACCTCTATACTCCTTGTTTGTGAAGTCTTTCTTTCCATCATTTGAAGTTCCCTCCATGCAAGAATCTCTGAAAAGACATTTTCTAGACTCAACTCCTTCCCATATTTCTATTTCTTGTTGCCATCTTCCGCACTTTTTCAGAATTTCCAAGTTTTTGTAGATCCCAAACCCTTTGTTTAATTCCACCAAAATGTCTGCTATAGCTCCTTCTAATCCATTTATGAATTCCTCATTCACACCTAGGCACACTCCTAGGGCATCCCCAATGCGTAGCAAGGCATCTAAGTTCCAGAATTCTATGGGCAAGTCTACTAGCTTGATCCAGATGGGAATTTGGTTTATCTTGTATTTCCAAGGATCAAAGTTAACCCTCCAATTTAGGCAGTGAAAGCTATGGCCATTCATGAACAAGGGTTTTCCATTTACTATTTCAAACTTTAAATCTTGATTGCTAAATTCTATGAGGAAAAAGGAGTTTGGTAGATGAATTATGGTTACTATTTCTTTAAAAAAAAATTTCCACCAATCTTTGATCTCCTCACTTGGGCACCCTTATCCCGTCCATTTGGCGAACATATCTTTCTCCATCAATCAATCTACTCTTCGTTCAATTGTTTCTAATGGCAGTTGGAAAATTTTGCTTCCACGAGAGCAAATCCCATGGCCTTCATTTGGTTTGTTTTGAAATTTCCTCCTATTGGCTTTCTGATTGAGCAGATCTCGATCTCTCTAGTTCATCCCTCTTTGAAGTTCCCCCAAAAATTGGTGTGGTTTTCCATTATTCAAAAAAATTACGGTTTCTCAGATTCTTGCTTTCCAAATTTTGCTAGTTCGCACCGAATTGATTTTGTCTTTACTGCACCAATTTTGGTCTGAGGGTTTTTCCTGTCGATCATTTTCCCAGAACCACCCATGCCTCTGCACATCTGAGGACTTCTCTTGTTTGATCTTTTCAAGCGTTATCTGAATCGGGTTGCCGAACTGGTTTCTTTTATATTTATAGTTTCCCATTGGCTGGTAGAGGGTTAGGTTGCATTTGTCTACCCAATCGCCATTTTCAAATACCCATTGTGGGATGTGGCCTGTGTTTCGGTGGAGGGCTTCATCTATTTCCGTCTTCCCAATCTCTTCCTCCACTACCATTTCGCCCCGTGCTTTCTTTTTACTTCCTGCAGTTTTTCACTCTTGTTCCTGCTCGCCCGAGAGCACCATTTTTTTATTGAATTAGATCTCTTATTCTTTAAATATTAAGGTTTGGGCCTTAGTTTTTGGCAATACAGGCAAGAAAATTTAAGTAGAGATGAAAAGTGTATATTATGTTTCACCTCATCTTATACAAGATTTAACACCTACTTGTTTAAACATGGATCTCAACCAATTTTAGTAGTCTTGGACACAATTTGGCCTTCAAATCATGTCACTCACTTAAAATCAAACCTGTACCACTTCTACATAAATATTTTGGAGAGGCATAAAATTAGGGTGTACAACTATTGAGTTCTCTGACCTACGTCTTAGTCACAACCGGCTTTATATAGACCAATCATAGGGAATGGTGATTTGAAATTATTCTTAAGATTATATATGTAGAGATGAAAAGTGTATAATATGTTTCATAGGTTGTCTTGTACTAGGTTTAAAACTAAATATTTAAACATGGATCTTAACCACTCTTAGTTATTTTGGACCCAATTTGGCCTTTAGACCATGTCACTCACTCAAAACCAAATGTACATTTTTGAATTCTCTTATATCTTATTTCAAATTGTATAGTTATCCTAGATGCAACTGCAATACAAGAATGTCTAGGTTGGACACTACCTTGTGTGGTAGTGTCTTGCACATGTAAACTTTCTTTTCCTACCTAAACACTTTTTGTCTCATGCAAACTAATCCTAATTTGACCTCCAACAACTAAAAATGGGCATATAGTGTTTTAGATAATAATATTTAATAGAAATGAGTAAATTAAGCGAATAAGGAGGACTAAGGAATTAGTGGAGTTGTACACATAAAATATAGATCAAAATGAAGATACCAAATGAAACACTAAAACCTCAAATCTATATCAAATGTGACCTCAATTAGAGCAAGAAATAAAAAACATAAATGAATAAACCAAAAAAAAAACCTAATTTTAATTTATGTTGCACCACAAAGGTATACTTTTAAAAAAATATATGAAATGCGACTGCTCAAACCAACAACATGACATTGCAAATATTCAAGATCCTCCCTCTTGAAAATGATTCATCAAAGGGTAGATTTATAGGCTTGGCAAGATGAAGATCAACGATTGAGATCAAAAGATGGATGGGTGGCTTAGATCAAGTTGGTTGGGTAGTTGAGAGATGGAGGGAAGAGATTAATGAATTATTTAATTTAAAATTATTTTTAGGAGATAGTTATGAGACATTAGTGGTGAGGAATAAAATAAATATTTTAATTTCTTATACTTTTTTGGTGGTTATGAGAGGGTATAATTGATTAAATCACATGTAAATGGGACATGAATCATGAAGTAAGACTTAGGGAAAATGGATTTAATTAGGATATATGATAGGATTAAGACAGATATTTTTAGATGTCTAATTAGGATATATGATAGGATTAGGATATAGATATTTTTTGATGTCTACATATTTCCCCTCTTTGAGATAATATTGTGACTAAAAGAAGCAACATTATTTTAAAGAAGAATGAAAATATATATGTGGAATGGGATGTAAAAAATATGACGCTTTTAAAAATAAGGATGTGATAATTCCCCCTCAAGAAGATAGGTTGGTATAAAGGACATGCGTAGGCTCTCAAAATGGATGGAAAGGAAGGATGAGAAGAGAGAATTACATTCAAATGAGGATAGGATAGTCATTTTAAATTGGTGTGAGAAATATAATGGTTGATATAGCACCTAACTTTATGCACCATGATATAAAGACCATAGTGATAATGCCTCAAATACATAAAGTACCTAAGGTAGCATGCAAGCATATGCCTATAACACCATGATAAGAAAGACCATGTTTTCATTGTGGTAGGTATTTTCCAAGGACTGATATATATGCAAGATATAATGATAAAATACAAACAAGAAAAGAAAGCGAGCATGTATAAAATGATACAAAGACAAACACAATGTTTCCCCTAGTCAAGCGAAAAATCCATGATTGATTGATTGATTGATGATGGTGATAGAATTGTTTATGTGGGAATTATATATCCAAAAAAATAACACAAGGATTGGGAATGCTATATCTCGATGATAATGGTTGACTAGATTAATTTGATTAAGATTTTGTAGTGAGGATGGGAACAAAACCATTGGATTATTTTTGGATGATTGGCTAGGGTACTTGGAAAGATGTGTGGATAATGATTACTTGTGATGGATTAATTTCTTTAGGATTGCATTATATTGCTTGAGATGATTACACTAGATTACTATTGAATGATGGCATTGAGTTGATTTTGGATGGGATTATTGTCTCCATATGATAATTAATGACAAGGGAGCACCAATTCTAGAAGTGTGGATGTGAGATAGGTTGATTTAGGATAAGTGGATTAATAAATTGAATAAATGGATTAAAGGATAATTGACATTGGATGGAAAGACTCATCTATGTGTTAAATTTATTACCAATAATGGATGGGAAGATGGATGGGTTAAAGGATTGATGATAGTGGAGGGAAAGGAAGGATATGAATTTCAAGAACTATATCACGAAGGAAAGCATGCCCCTAATTTGAAAATGTTATGAATAATCTTGGACTAAAGGGATACAATGTATGACATAGGTGATAACAAGATAGATAGAGGATCTATTCAAGAAGGATGTGTTGTATCAAGTGTTTATCAAAGCATGGAGAAAAATCACACCTTAATCCTTATTAAGATCAAAAGTAATTATCAAGATTATTGTTAAATAGGGTTGATGATAGGGGATGATGGAAAAAGTACATGGAGATGATGGATTAGTATTAACATGAATATTATATGGCATACATATGACAATTTTGGTGTAGTCTCTTAAGAGTCCTAAGAGCAAAAAATTGCCAAACTATGATA